>JAJOZX010000238.1:222500-730000 GCA_023014485.1 Bathynomus jamesi
AAATAAAGGATGTTCGTGACCGCGTTGATTCTCCTCCTCATATATATATATATATATATATATATGAAAATTATTTCATGAAAGTAACACGTGAAAAATATTTATGATGAAAAAAACTACGAAGGAAAGGAAACACAGAATGGTACTGAAGCGTTTTCGTCTAATGACATCCTCAGGAACACTGAAGTAAATAAAGAGTTCGAGACTATATATAGGTCACAAAAAAAAAAAAAAAAAAAAAAATATATATATATATATATATAATAAATATAGAAATAAAAATTATGGGAGGAGCATACAAATTTGTAAGGAAAAACTACCAATTTTAGTACTCTGCCCTTCTTGTCTAAATCCGTTCTGAACGAATTCAAAACAACAGGATCAAATGGATTGTTTACAACCAATTTTACAGATAATGCCTGAATTACATATAGGTCACAAAAAAGTAAAAAAATATAAAAATAAATTGAAAAATAAAAATTGTAAGAGGAGCATACAAATTTATAAGTGAAAAACTACCAAAGTTTTAGCACTCTTCCCTTCTTGTGTAAATCCGTTCTGAACGAATTCAAAACAACAGGATCAAGTGGAAAAAGACCTTGGCTCATGTTTAAGTTATTTGTAAGTTGGATAATAGCAGACTCAAGAATATTTCTATTAACAATGTTGCGAGAGTGAAACAAAACTGAAGCATTATTCCAGTCAATACAGTGGAATAACTCTGACAAATGGACAAAAAGGGCACTGGACGACTGTCCCTTTCTAACGGAATATTGATGCTGTTTTACACGCGTGTAAAAATCCTTTCCCGTCTGACCAATGTAAAAGGAATCACATTGTTTACAACCAATTTTATAGATAATCCCTGAGTTATTGGCAAAACGAACCTACTATCGTGTGAAGAATAACACTCGCACTTTGTCAAAGAATATTTTAGTACTTTCATTTTTCCCAGGTTTTTTAGGCATTGCTAATGTACTTAAACTTTTGAATATTAATGCATTATTTTCATATAACAATATTGTGAAAAATATCGGAGTTAAAAATAGCCCTACCAATAACTCAGGCATTATCTATAAAATTGGTTGTAAACAATGTGATTCCTTTAACATTGGTCAGACGAGAAAGGATTTGCACACGCGTGTAAAACAGCATTAATATTCCGGTTGAAAGGGACAGTCGTCCAGTGCCCTTTTAGTTCATTTGTCAGAGTTATCCCACTGTATTGGTTGGAATAATGCTTCAGTTTTGTTTCACTCTAGCAACATTATTAATATAAATATTCTTGAGTCTGCTATTATCCAACTAACAAATAACTTTAACATGAGCCAAGGTCTTTTTCCACTTGATCCTGTTGTTTTTAATTCGTTCAGAACGGATTTACACAAGAAGGGCAGAGTGCTAAAACTTTGGTAGTTTTCCCCTATAAATTTGTATGCTCCTCTTACAATTTTTATTTTCAATTTATTTTTTATTTTTAATTTTTTTGTGACCTATATATAATTCAGGCATTATCTATAAAATTGGTTGTAAATAATCCATTTGATCCTGTTGTTTTGAATTCGTTCAGAACGGATTTAGACAAGAAGGGCAAAGTGCTAAAATTGGTAGTTTGTCCTTACAAATTTGTATGCTCCTCCCACAATTTTTATTTCTATATTTATTATATTTATATATATATTATTTTTTTTGTGACCTATATATAGTCTCGAACGCTTTATTTACTTCAGTTTCCTGAGGATGTCATTAGACGAAAGCGCTTGAGCACCATTCTGTGTTTCCTTTCCTTCGTGGTTTTTTCCTATATATATATATATATATATATATATGGGATGAATTTCACAATTAAACACGTGAAATGAATGAATGCTGCAAACCCACAAAGAAAAAGAAAAGAAAAACGATTCCAAGGCCTTTCGTATATTCAGAGCTACACCTCGTCGTCATTCCCTGACGAGGTGTAGCTCTGAATACGCGAAAGGCCTTGGAATCGTTTTTCTTTTTCCTTGTGGATTTGCAGCATATATATATATATATATATATATATATATATATATATATATATATATACACATTTTAACTGCAAACAACACACAGTATAATTAATGTAAAGAACGATGCTTGTGAAGAAGAGCGTTCCACACAAGATGAGGAGAGAGAACGAACAAATGAAAAATGAGGTACCACCCGGGAATCGAACCCGGGATCATCCGATTGCCGGTCAGATATGCTATCCACTAACACCATGGACCTCGATCAATCAGAAGTCGTAATTCTCCTACATACGAGCAGAAACCAATGCCCTGAGGGGGCACCTTCGCATGCCGTACATATATATATACATTTTAACTGCAAACAACACACAGTATAATTAATGTAAAGAACGACGCTTGTGTAGAAGAGCGTTCCGCACAAGATGAGGAGGGAGAACGAACAAATGAATTTTGTTTTCATTTGTTCGTTCTCCCTCCTCATCCATCTTGTGCGGAACGTTCTTCTACACAAGCGTCGTTCTTTACACACACACACACACATATATATATATATATATATATATATATAATATATATGATGAATAAAACCACGAAGGAAAGGAAACACAGAATGGTTTTATTCATCATAAATATTTTTCACGTGTTACTTTCGTGAAATAATTGTCATCTATATATATAGTGGGTGGGTAGGTGGTGTGCGTTTGAAGTGTAGATTTGGAAGGAATGTAAATACTTGAATACAGAGCCCGGGGAAGACTCTTTTAAGGAAAGATGTGTTATAATATAACTCCCGTTATTTCCATGTCAGAGAAACACAAACAAAAGATATGAAGTCAGACGCCTGAGCACACACCAATTTAGACTGTTCAGAACCCTGACAGAGAGAGAGAGAGAGAGAGAGAGAGAGAGAGAGAGAGAGAGAGAGAGAGAGTTACAAAGTCCCTAAGATCCACTCTAGACTAGCCCAAGAAAGCAATAGAGAAGTTAGAAATAGGAAATAAAAAATGAATACTGAAACTTATATCATGCTTACACTTATAGACGTGTAAAGCTTTCACACATCAATTGTAGCAGTAGTAAAGTATAAAACAGAGAAGGCTCTCTTCCTCCTCTGCCAGCCACTGCACCGAAGATTTAATATACATGTACGTAGTACAGGGTGTCCATAAATTATTCATCCCATTATAAGCCTTAATAAATTCGTTATTATAGGAGCTATCTTAAAACGGTTTGCGGCAATTAATAACACAACTCAAGAAATTTTTGTTTTATTTCAGTAAACCTCCACGTGAGCCCCATTGGTAGCACGCAGAACATCAAGGCGATAGATGATTTCGTTCCAAACATTAAGAAGCATGTCTTGCGTGATGGAAGCTAATATCTCTTCAATCCGGTGTCTTAATTCTGTGATGTTATTAACCTTCTTTGCATACACTCTGTCCTTTGTGTAGCCCCATAAAAAGAAATCCAGAGGCGTGATATCCGGGGAACGAGGAGGCCATGGAATAGGGCCATCTCGCCCGATCCAACGAGAAGGGAACTTTTCGTTGAGGAACCTCCGCACTTCTAATCCCCAGTGTGGCGGTGCCCCATCTTGCTGAAAGAACACACGGGGCTGCATATCCTCAAGCTGAGGTGCAGCATACCATTGAAGCATATCTAGGTAATTTGTAGCCTTCACAGTGTTCTCATGGAAGAAAAATGGTCTAATCACACGGTTATGAGAGAGAGCACACCAAACGTTTATCTTGGGACTGTTGCGTTCGTGTTCAATAAATTCATGCGGATTTTCTGATCCCCATATACGGCAATTGTGTCTGTTGACTTTACCAGACAGATGGAATGTCGCTTCATCACTGAAAACGACATTGTTCAAAAAATGCTCATCTTCATCAATACGGTCAAGAATGTCAACAGCAAACTGTACCCGTTTGGGTTTGTCATTTGGTAGAAGTTTCTGCAAGGTTTGCAATTTGTAAGCATAAAGTTTCAACCCCTTGTGAACCACTTTATGCACTGTTGAACGCGGTATTTGCAGTTCTCGGCTTGCTCGGCGGATGGATTTTGTAGGACTTCGGATAAACGCCTCCTGAATTCCTGCTATCTTATCTTCAGACACACTAGGCCTTCCAGCTCCTTTCTGATATAGCACACTGCCAGTTTCTTGAAATTGTTTCAGCCATCGCTTGAGTGATTGCTTTGTTGGTGGAGTTTTCTGATATTCCTCCCGAAAACGTCTCTGTACAGTAATTGGAGATTTGGTTTCCCACATCCACAGCACACACATTGCTTTCTCCTTCACTGTCGCCATTGTGCCCCTAGTGGATGTTCTGCGAAATAAAGAAAAAAATTTCTTGAGTTGTGTTATTAATTGCCGCAAACCGTTTTAAGATAGCTCCTATAATAACGAATTTATTAAGGCTTATAATGGGGTGAATAATTTATGGACACCCTGTATATTGGGCCGATTACCCAGATATACTATGCGTTTCCATAAAACAATTATGTAGTCTATTAACAAAGTAGGCGAATGTCTAAATGTTTTATGTAATTGGATGTCTGTCATGTATGTGTGTCTGCCAACTCTTTGAATGTCTCAAGTATTCAACTTGGGTCTCCCACCGTGAAAGGTAGGTGTTTATGTGGCAAGTGATATATTGAGTTTTTCATACTCCGCGATGTTGTGCCACCACGAGAGTAGAGAAAATCTCTTTCCTGTGAGGAATATCAATGGAAGGTCCCTGTATGTATCTCCGTGTAGTTGTCCCTTATGGAGAATGAAAGTGTTTCATGGGTGATCACTCGTTGTTGTCACTACGGCGAATTTAAGAGTCTCCCACTCAGCAGTATTTATGAGGCAAGTGATAAAAAAGTTGCTCAATGGTTGATCATGCTATGTGGGGCACAAAACAATCAGAGGAACCTCTCTAAAGTTCGGAGAGGACTAAGTGTAGGGGGAAATTTTTAAACAAACATAAAGGAGCACTGGTCTAGACTCTAGAGCAGAGCTTTCCAAACTGTGTCGCGACACATTAGTGTTTTTTGTATTTTGAAAATTTTGATTTTTCTCTCAACAAAATCGGCTACAAGATAAACCACCTACTGAAAAATTATCTGATATTTGATATTTGATAACAAAAATTAATTAATGTGTCGTGAAAATTTTTATGCTTAAATAGTGTGTCGCCAACGTGAAAAGCTTGAAAAGCTCTGCTCTAGAGGGTACCTTCTACTGGCCAGACCAACAATTTAAGAATTCGCAATGCATAACGGAAAATAATGATGCATAATATGCATAATTTTCATTTGCGAATAGAAAGATAGAGATAGATAGATAAATTTTAGTGATAAAGAAAGGAGAGTACGAACAATAACAAAAAGGTAAAATTCCAAATGGAAAATGAACGAACTTATCTGCAGAATATTATTTTGAGTGCGGTTTATTATCGAACGTGAAGATTCGTATGGTATATCCTCACAGCAACAATAACGGCAGAAACGTGAACCTTGCTTGCATCAATGAATAAAGCAGCGGCAGAAAATAAACGATGGTTCTATGCTATCAAAGAGACCATGTACAGTGCTTACAAGAAGTCTCACGCCTCTGTCTCGTCCCAAGCTAGTCTGTTAGGTATAAAATGGGCGGTCCTTATGGCAGCGGAGGTGTATTCGGATTGGTACGTGTCTCAGTCCAAGCTATGGTAGTTGTCTTACAATTAACAGTCCCAAGTGCAAGTTACGTTAACACCTCCACATAAACTACCCTGGACTAAAATAACATACGTAAAGCCCTTACCCAGAAACCATTTAAAAGGTGTGATTTAAAAGCTCTCTCTCTCTCTCTCTCTCTCTCTCTCTCTCTCTCTCTCTCTCTCTCTCTCTCTCTCTCTCTCTCTGATCACACCGCATCCCATCAGAGGTCTTCAGCAGGGACATCGGCAATGTATCCATATAACGTTAAAAATAACCGAAACTCGGGGAAAATATACTCTCTGCCTTCCGCTCTATCCCAAATCCTTTTCTCTTAGTAACCTCTTAATACAAACTAATCTATCATATTTTGCGACTTTTTAACTCTGGTAGGATTCAATTCCATTCCTATAGTGTAAGAGATACTTAAATTCATGTGTGTATTATGCCATATGATGTGCGTAATAAATAATCATTTTTAAATAGTTGGAGCGTTCAAGGTCATCTGTAATAATCTATAGACTACCCCTCAAGCCCACTCTCAACACTTAGATTCCCCTAAGACACAGGCGTCTTCAAGTAACATGAATGCGTAGATATTTAAGGTGTTAGATTCCATATTATATAATTTATGTGCTAGCTTTAAGAACGCTGCATTGAAGGATGGAAGGAAGGGACAGTAAAAACGATAATAGGTTTAATGAAAGAAGTGGAATGAGGATGGAGGTAAGCGTTGCTATGTCGAAGGAAACGAGGTTGGGTGGGGAATTACGAAGGGAGGAGGAAAGGGAGAGAGGGGGCTAAAATGAACGCGGGGATTTGTTAAGGAAGAGGAGAGAAATTCATATGAAATGCTAAACACAAATTCAAATATTTATTTTAATGCCCTAGACCTAGAAAGACAAAGAGCAAAATACCTTAAACTAACAATGAATTGACAGAAACAGAAGAGTCTGGTCTTAGACGCACTGATAGGTTTAACATATGTGGCTAGAGGCCGCCACTCAGAATTACCACTACTACCTAAGTCATAATAAGGTTATTTACTATGACAGAGTAGTCATGAGTAGTTATGGAAATAAAATATGATTATACTGTTGATGGCTGACTATATTCAGTTGGGGTATAAACTATTGCTGACAATCTTTGGATCCTTGGCTTTTAAGACGAATTTTTTATGGATATGTTCAACAAAATAGGAAATTGGCTGATTATTATTACCATTCGAAGGGTTGGTACCCTTCACAACCGAAATCAATTTCAGAAGGGGTGCATGGTATCCTCATTTCCTTTATCGTCCCAGCACGCTTCACATAAGCCATTTACACAAAGATGGAAAGGCCGTCTGTGCACCACGAGACGACCCAGGCAATGCGGGGAGCAATGGTGACATTGCATGAATATGGTGTGCCAATAAGAGAAATATCAAGACGACTAGACGTTAATCGAAGCACTGTGGAACGGTGGATTCATCGGTATGAAGCAGAAAACTCAATCGCTACTTTGCCGAGGTCTGGTCCTCCGCGTTCAACAACTCAAGAGGAAGATGCTGCGATTGTTAATTATGCCAGAGAGCATCCGTTTGTTCCAGTGACGCATATTTACAGACACCTGAACCTTCGTTGTAGCGCAAATACAGTGAACAACAGACTTTACGAGGCAGGGTATTTTTCTCGCCGTCCAGCTATAAAACCTGCATTGACGATTGAGCATAAAGAGGCGCGGATGGGATTTGCCTTGCAATACTTGCCGCAGGAGGAAGAATTTGGAGAAAAGTTGTGTACTGTGACGAAAAAACATTTTCAACAGATAGTCATGGTTCCCTGCATTGTTGGAGGCAGCGCGGAAAACGCTATGAAGAAGGAAATGTTTTCCCGAGCAAACGTAGTGGTCACATCAATCTCGGTGTGTGTGGCTGGATGTCTGGCTATGGTGTCAGAGAATTGATTCAAGTAGATGGACGCTTTACTGGACAGCAATATTGCCAGATACTGGAAGAGTGCTGCTACCCAGTGTTCGTGCGTATCTGGTTCCAGCGCCGGAACCATTTTACTTAATGGAAGATAACAGTCCCATTCATAGGAGTAACGTTGTGAGAGCGTGGTACGAAGATCACCCAAAGATTATTAATCTAATTCTGCCACCACGTTCTCCTGATATGAATCCGATTGAAAACCTTTGGGTAATAATGATTAACGAATGGGAGCAACGCAATGAAAGAACATTTGAAGCACTTTTAGCTCACACGAGGAATAGTTGGGAGAGCTTACGCCGAACACCAAACATTCCCTACAATCTGGCCTCTTCTATGCCGCAACGATTGCAAGAAATTATTGATGCCGGAGGAAGCTATACGAAATACTGATGTTAAAGCCATGACGTAAATGTGTATCGAATATATATTTATGTTAATATAGAACTTTATTATATTTTTATGTTTGACATCTATAAAAGTATATATTGTGACCATGAAAGAACTTTACTTATCCTTAGTTAGAATCTTTTCTTGCAATGCCTACGCTCGTGGAGATGATAATATATGCATTGTTGAAACAAACTATGAGAAGGTAATAGTTTCAGGAAAAAAATAAAAACTGGCAACATCGAGGCCATCACATGTTTATGGGAATTGTCATATGATAATGATATGCTACCAATAAACTCTTATATACTACTATATACAGTATACTATATTACGTAATAATTACGATGAACAAATCAAATGCAAATTTCTCTGATTCACGGCCCACCAGTCTTGCTTTAGACTAATGATTTTCATAAGATGGAATAGGTCACCACTTAAAACAATGGATAAACTATCTATTAGTGAGACGACCGTGACTTCCTCGAAATGCCAGCGCGTGAGAGGTTCACTGAGGAATTTGGTCACTAGATTCTTCACGTAGGATATGTATCACAAACAACAATATTGCCAACAATTCCCAACTATTACTTAATATCAATCATTGCATTTGAGCAAATAATTTAGACCTGCGTCAAAATAACTTAGGTATCATGCCATGATTTGGGATATTTGCCGAATTAGTCGTTCTCTATAGTCTACAGTATATATTGAGACGGTATAATGTAATGCCCAGCTAATATTATGATGACTAGGATTGCTCCATAACCATCCCAACATCCCGAAACTTGGTCATTCTGCTTCTTAATCATTTGTATTTTAAACACTAAACTGTAGCAGAAGTGACGTAATAGTGGACGTCATTGATTGGGTTAGAGCAGTTATGTGCACCAATCCGAACACACCTCCGCTGCCAAAAGGACTGCCCATTGTATACCTAACAGACGAGCTTGGGACGAGACAGAAGCGTGAGACTTCTTGTAAGCACTGTACAGTGTACACGTTTGTTACGTTCATTTAATGAAAGAAAATAACTAAGTAACCATCAGAGACACATATAAATTGGCTACCTGAAATTGGTATGCGTTCTCTGCACTCGAGAATACGAGGCTGTAATTATATAAGAAGTCATACTGGTCTAATATAGATCTTGTTTTAGTTAGGCCTGTCCGAACTGATTACTGGAGTAGTGTGAATCTCAACTAATATATAATACACACCTGCACACTCAACCTACGACTTATGAGTAAATAAATGACCAAAAAGAGTCGGATAACGAATGTATCATAATTTAGTTTCAGTAGCTTATGCGAATGTACAATCAGTCTAACACTAAATTTCTTGGATACTCTATCGTAATATTTTCCTTCATACGAATGCAAGTTGAAGAGTGTCGGCAGTTTTTTACCCTTGACCTATATACAGTAAGTGTCAAAATGAAAACGAAACATAAAATGTTAAAATTGGTGTGAATAGTACTAATAATTCCTTTCCCTTCCAAAAACACGTTCATCAAGTTACGAATTCTATTTGATTATACGACTAACTTTTGCAATTTCTCTCAATAAAAAAGGTCTCAGAAGTCAATTTTTTTTTTTAAGTGAAGCTAAACAACGGTATAAATTTTACCTAAGCAGAGATAATACATAGGAAGTCCATTATTCTTACTGAGAGTACTGATAACTTATTTATATTTCGTGTCCCTCTGCAGGGCTGATTTAAAGAATGTAAATAATGCATTCTAGGCACTAGAATGAAAATAGAAAAGTTAAAAATATTCGTAAAGGTAAGAAGAAAATTGAAAACACTTGAAAGAATGATGAGGTTATAAGGCGAGATTGTCAAATAGAATTGAAACGTGCATTAATTTAAAAGTTCCTAATTGGGATTATTCATAATTGAGATTATTCATAACTGAGATTATTCATAATGACGTTTAAAATTAAATTCTGAAGTGAAATTTTGCAACACGATTTTCATATTGAATTTTATACTGAATTTTCTGACTTTTTCATACTGAAATTCATACTGATTCTTTAAAGGCCTAAAAATCTGTGAACTTTCAGAAAAAAGTCCGCAAAGAAATAAATTTATAAAAATCATAAAAAATTACTAATTGGTAAGGTATTTGAAGTTCATATATTGGTGAGGAAAGGTTAGAAGATTTTATGATCAGAATCCTTGTGAATTACGCTGTCATAATACCGTTTTTGTAATTTTGCCTAATTAAACAATTTCCTCGAAAGAAAACAGGTGGATATAGTTTAATACCAATTAAAAAATTTAGGGCTAACAGCTCTTAATGCTCTAAGAAGCATAAAAGAAAAAATTGGACATACTGTATATTAGGGTGGAGCGAAAAATACTTTTTTTCTAGTATGAAGTTCTAATAGTGATTAAAAGTTGCATTTAGTGGCCGATATATACCTGCCAAAATATGAGTTCATTTGTTTAATATTTTCAGCTGCCACCAGGGGGCTAAAGTTAACACAATTTTGGGTAAAAAGGAAAAAAATGCTTCTATTTTAGGTTTATCAAACTATTATAAAATTTTATCTTAGAATTATCTAATAGTTTGATTAAGATTCTTAAATGATAAGAATTCGTTTTGTAAAAATGCCTTTTCATATGCTTAATATCTTCAGCTGCCACAAGAGGGCTGAATGTAACTTAAAAATGACAATTAAGTATGATTCTGTATTTACTTGAAAAAGGGAACAGTAATAAATTAGGATATGTCTCCTCCTTTATACTGGCTTGAGACAGTTAAGAAACGTTATTTCGTGCCTTAGCGGAGTTACCACCCTTTCCCCAACCAACCTCCCTCTAAAAAGGGTTCTTGCTGAAGACTATTTAGTAATTTGCTTTTGTGTCAAATTTTGGCTGTTTTTTCCTTGATTCTAATGTAGCACGAATCCAACCGTCTCTGTTTGTAGGTCCGCAGACTGATCCAGCAGCGTCTGTAACGAGCTTGACGCTTCTCTCTACGGCTTGTGTATGACATGGAAACTGAAATAATTCTGAATGAAGAGTAGTACCATGTTTGATGCATGATTCAATATCATCAAGAGAAACTCCTTTGGTTATCGGTGGTTCTGCTATCTGAAAATCTTGCCACATAATGAGATTTGTATAGTCTTTGGCATAAAAATTTATTTCTGGCACCTTAAAATACCTGATAACATCTGTTTCTTGAATGCATGCCCTTGCTTTTATGATACGCCTAAATCCCAACTGACGCACATGCTCCCTTTCATCAGCTATCATTGCAATGAGAATGTTTTCTTGATTTGCGTAATATGCATTTCGCTGAATGACTGAGTCATGTACTCTCCTAAGCTCTTCACGGAGATACCGGCTTCTTGCAATCATATGCCACATATGTTTAGCACCATATTGGCATAATGGTTTACGCTTTATCTGAAACCACATTGGTGCGTATACCCTAACAATGAAAGTAGCTAATTCTTGTAAATTGCCTGAAGGATTCTCTGTGCTTGCATATAACCGCAGAGTCCTGTTTGCTGTGGTGAGCCACCTTGAATGTGATATATTGCCTGGACTCTTATGACTAAGACTCTTTGAGAATGTTCCACTTGATATAGCCTTGTGAATTTCAAGAAGGTATTTCTGGTCAGTACTTATGTCATCTACATCAACTTCACACATGTCCTCTTGAATTTCAATGGGTTTGAAGTTAACTATGGGAAGCTTTTCACAGTCTGAAAGTGCTCGGCCAATTTCTCCTGAAAATGCTCTTGGTCCAGTAGTGGTACCATCCAAGTGATGAAACAGTTGGCGCAATGGAAGTTCATTAAGGTGTAAAAGGCATATCAGCCACTGCAATGGCTTATTAAAGGCTTCTTCCAGTAATCTTATTGTGCCTCCAATACTACCAGTGTTAACCACTGTCGAATCACAGCCAACCGCAACGATGTTCCCTATATCAACATTCCTTTCTTTCAAGCAATTCACTAGCGCTGTGCAAATGTATTTAGCTTTGCCACTGGAAGGTGTCACATGTGCAAAGTACAGAGAGTGTGGTTCAGATATTATGCTGATATGCTCTTCGCGTTTGGTTCTTTGGTGGTTAGAGCCATCACTCTCCTGGACTTGAATCATTGTTTTATCCTTTCTGCCATCAAAGTATAATCCCCGCATGGTTTTTGGCTCTCCTATCTGTTGTAGTTCCTTTCTCTGTTTTTGTCTTTCACGTCTTAGCTTACTTCTGTCTATAATATTCCCTTTGTCTTCGGGAGTAACAATTTTAAGATCTGCCAATACTGCAGAAGCAATAGCAGCCCCAGCTCTGTCCGACATTTTAAATCTATCACAAGTAATTGCTAATGAAGGCAGTGGCTCACGCATCTGTTGTTCTGATATTACATATTGAGTCGAGGTTGTATCTTCCTCATTATCTTCAGATATCTCTTCTAGTTGTTGAAGTTCACTTGTCTCTGTTTCGATTTATAAGTTGGACGTATTGGTTATAGCAGCACTAGTTGTTTGTGAGGATTCCAGACGTGCTTTTTCCATTTCCTTTCGATGTTCTCTTGCTTGTAATCGTCTTGTGTGTGCTATGTCAATGCTTCCTATCACCATTATTCTGCGTGTTCGTTGGTCATTTAAAAAATCCTGCTCTTTTGGAGGGACTTTCTTACTCTTTTCACATGAGCATCTCCTAAACTCCTTACATTTGCAGGTGCAGATGTCAAACAAAGTGCATTTTGAAGAGTTTTCAAATTCTTCAAGCTGATTTTTGTACTTAGGCTGATCCTTGCGTGACTTGTATGGCTTTAATAAGGACCTGTATTTATCATGGTACACTCGCATCATCTGTAAAACGCGTGTATGTGAAACTATTGGCAAAGAGGCCTTCTTCGAAATATTTTCTACCTTTTTGGAAACTGCCTCTGCTATTTCAGAAAATGAAGGCTCCTTGTTATTCATCTGCTCCTTCACTAAATGTTTTGTGAACAGGTAATCTTTCATAATGCAGTTATAAGTTGGTAGTTGCATATCACTCATCTCACAAGGTACTTCAAATATGGCACACTTCATATGTTCTCTAGTGAAATGTTTATATTTAGTATTTGATGCCATAATATTTTTAAGAAAAATTCACAATCACAAAATATCCTGTAACATCAAAACATTATATAATTAATATATATAATATATTTTATAAGTATATATATAATTATATAAATATATAATATATTATATAAATAAACTAAAATTATATAATACATTATAACAAGCATTTTATAATAAAATCAATATTATCTCTATATAAATCACTTTAAAATAAAGTTTTATAATATTCCGATCATATTAAAAAACTCTCCGATCAACTGAGCGACTAGGCCTACTACCTAAGAAGACAAGTGTTAACACACTGTTCTAATGACTCTCAGAAAGAAATTCCTTCACACCAAAACCCTCCCCCACAACCCTCCCCAAACCCTCCCCCACAACATTCAGTGTAGTCTCAACATGACTCAGTTACTCTAAATTGTGTTAACTTCAGCTCTCTTGTGGCAGCTGAAGATATTAAGCATATGAAAAGGCATTTTTACAAAACGAATTCCTATCATTTAAGAATCTTAATCAAACTATTAGATAATTCTAAGATACAATTTTATAATAGTTTGACAAACCTAAAATAGAAGCATTTTTTTCCTTTTTACACAAAATTGTGTTAAATTTAGCCCCCTGGTGGCAGCTGAAACTTTTAAAGAAATAAACTCATATTTTGGCAGGCATATTTCGTCCACTAAATGCAACTTTTAATCACTATTAGAACTTCATACTAGAAAAAAAGTATTTTTCGCTCCACCCTACTGTATATACTGTATATATATATATATATACACAAACTCAGAATGGTTCCCTGAGAACATTATATGTTAAACACAGACCGTGCATGGAACAAGGAACTCTTCTGGGAAAATTAAATCCACTATAGTCCGAATAAGTAATGGTAAATGACAAATACCATATTTTTTTTCCTTTTTCATGATTTTCAACACGACGTGAATGCAACGAGTCTTTTACTTATATAGAGGTTCTGAGTGTAGGGATCTAGGTTTGCTTTAAACCCTAGATCCACGTCCCAAAGCTGGATCCTGTCTGCTTTGCAGATAGCTGGTGAGGGAAGCTATATTTATGGGATCTCTTTGCGAGAGACCCGTTGCCCACGTCGGGCTAAAATCATGAAAAAGGAAAAAAACTATGGTATTTGTCATTTACCATTACTTATTCGGACTATAGTGGATTTAATTTTCCCAGAAGAGTTCCTTGTTCCATGCACGGTCTGTGTTTAACATATATATATATATATATATATATATATATATATATTATATATATATATATATATATATATATATATATATATATATAAGGTTCTTATAAAGTCGTGGAAGGGTTTTAAAAATAAATAACTTTTTAATTATTCCAAATAGAACAAAATAGCACATATGAAAATCTATGACTCCAAGTTTTTTCGTAGTTCACACCCACACTTTACGCTTCAACATATCCTCCATCTTGGGCAATGCAGCGTTCGATTCTATTCTATAGAAATTGGAAAACATTCTCAGTTTCTTGCCACGTGATTTGATGTACTACAGTTTCGATACGTGCTTTCAGTTCTGCCAAATCTTGTGACCGAGTGGAGTGAACAACGCTCTTCACATGATTCCATAAAAAAAGTATAAGGGGGTTAAGATGGGTAATCCGGCCGGCCGTGCGAGTGCTCCTCCGCTACCAATTCATTTTTTAGGGAATGTTTTATATATATATATATATATATATATATATATATATATATATATATATATATAATTTCGTTTATTAGCTTTGATAAGCATTTTCATTTCGGTTCTAAACGTTTCGGAATTACCTTAACCCAGTCACAGTGTTTACGTGTAATTTATCAAGAACCGACTTATCATAATTATAATTAATAATATTATTACCATTGATATTTCTTCACTGTATTACCGTAAGTTTAAAAGCAGAAACAACATTCGTTTTTATTCATTGTATTTTTCAATAAATATTAATGAATGAAATTGTGGCGCGAAATGAAATTTTGATTTTTCTCAAGTCACCTCAGGTGAATATTGGAAGCTAATTAAAAGCGAGAGTCAAATAAATAAAATATTCAATTATTCTAATGTAGTTTTATTTAAATTTTACAATTTAAAATTTAATGGCTTCACTTATTTTTAAATATTTGTATTTGCTTCGGGCAATCAACCACTCAACTAATTTATTTTTCATAATAAAACATTAACTTTTAGGACAGAAAATTCTCTTTTTGAAATTTGGTTCGGTTTTTGCCCTATGTATAATATATAATACATATATATATATATATGATGTCCCGTAAGTCTGGAACCATTGGGCAAAATGATAAAAACGGCAATAAAAACGCCGAAGAGACTTTTGAGGACTGTTTGTGAAATAAGCGAAGATGGTAGCGGCTGTGTCATCGTCGGTGGATGTCCTCAGAGGTCCACTGCGTGGTTTATCTCCTATGGATCCCGTTTCCCTGAACTTTGCTACAAGTTTGCCGACACAGCTGTGTGTTATCGGCGCGCGGTCCGAATGCAATCTGTTAAATTCCTCAGCGACCTCCCTCTGACTCCGATTTCCTACGAGCAGAATTACCTGGATGCGTTCTTCCTTACTCAAAGACATCATGGGCACTTGCATAAACGGAAAAACATGAATTACTTATTTTACCCTATGGTTCCATACTTATGGGACACCCTGTATATATATATATATGCGTACCGCACAAGATGAGGAGGGAGAACGAACAAATGAAAAATGAGGTACCACCCGGGAATCGAACCCGGGATCATCCGCTTGCCGGTCAGATATGCTATCCACTGTGTGTTGTTTGCAGTTAAAATGTATATATATGTACGGCATGCGAAGGTGCCCCCTCAGGGCATTGGTTTCTGCTCGTATGTAGAAGAATTACGACTTCTGATTGATCGAGGTCCATGGTGTAGACTTATGCACGATATGACCACCATTTTCATTAATCACTATTATCACATGTCGTTTCCATTGGCGAATAGCAGCCTGCATTTGATGTGGTATTTGTTCCTAACATTCTTCAATGCGATCGCGTAGTTCCGCCAAGTTGTCAAATGGTTCGAGGAAAAAACGCGTCCTGTTTGAAGAGCGACTGTTCTGGGAATATGATGATTAGGGATCTGAAAATTTTAGAGTTAAATAAATATTTTTGGTCCGAATTTAAACAGTTTTAAATCTGTTATTAATTGTATTATTTAAATAAAAAATGTATGAAAATTATTTGGATATGTTTTTATTTAACTGTCAAATTTTCAGATCCCTAATCATAATATTTCCAGAACAGTAGCTCTTCAAACAGGACGCGTTTTTTCACGTTTTTTCCGCGAACATTTGGCGGAACAACTTGATCTCATTGAAGAATGTTGGGAACAAATACCACATCAAATTCAGGCTGCTATTCGCCAATGGAAACGACGTGTGATAATAGTGATTAATGAAAATCGTGGTCATATCGCGCATAAGTCTTACTAGTATGTGTTTGTTTCCACTGAAAGTTGATGTTTCATTGAGGAAAGCCATTGTTCTGAACCTTCAGTTTTGACTGTTTGTAATTATATTATTTGAATAAAAATTTTATGGAATTTATTTGGATATATTCTTATTCAAATACAAAATTTTCTGATGTCTACTAATCATATTAACGGAACAGCGGCTCTTCAAACAGGACGCGTTTTTTCCCAAGCCATCCGATATATATACATATATATATATATATATATATATATATATATATATATATATATATACACCTTATCTTATGAACCTTATGTTGTTTCGTGCCCTGGTCTCTCTTCACACGGAGGTCAAGCTGGTGGCCCCGCCTCTAGGTCTGGCTTGGTGGAGGAGCAAGTTGTTTTCTTGCGCTCTCCACCGTACATAGCCAGGCACGCCCAGCTCATCTGGTACCGTCCTGAGCCAGGCATCCAGTCTCCTCTTGAAGACTTCAACTTTGACCCCCGTTACGTTTCTGAGGTCCTTTGGAATTCTGGTTGAAAAGTCTTGGCCCCCTGACAACCAAGCTATTTTCCTTCAGAGTTGAGGAGGTCCCTTGTCTGGCCTTTAATTTGGGAACACTACACATTCTGCCTTTCCTATTTTCCAGTGTTGTTTGAATGGTAATTGGGTTTAGTTTTAGGTTTGATACCAGGTTTTCGATCATTTTCCATATGTAGATTATGGTGTACCTCTCTCTTCTTCTTTCCAGGGAGTACAGATTTAGTTTACGTAGTCTTTCCCAGTAGATGAGTTCTTCGCAGCCATCAATCTTGGCTGTGAAATGCCTTTGCGTTTCTTCTAGTTGATTAGTTTCTTCCTTTTTATATGGGGACGTCATAACTGAGCAGTATTCAAGTTTTGGTATAATCAGTGTTTTCAGCAGGGGAATCATTATTGTCCTGTCCCTTCTCTTGAACGTTCTTAGTACCTGTCCGGCGACTCTTTTTGCTTTATTTATCGCTATCTGATTTTGTGTTTCGAATTTCGCATCATCTGCCATTATTATCCCGAGATCGATCGCTTTCGTTCTTCTCTGAATTTCCTGTCTATCTGGAGCATAATATACAGTCTGTTTAAGTTCTTCTTTTCTACCATATCTCAGGAGCTGGAATTTCTCGGTGTTAAATGGCATGTTGTTGTCTTCTGACCATTTGTATATTTTGTTCGTGTCCCTCTGCAAGGCCTCCATGTCATGTACAATTGTACATTGCTGATTTTTCTGCTGATCTTTGAATCGTCTGCAAAGGATGTTACTATACTTTTGCTGTTTACTCCGCTGTCTATGTCTGTTAGCATGATAATGAACAGGAGTGGGGCCAGTAATGTCCCTTGTGGTACTGAGCTGCGTACTTCCGATTCTGATGATGATATACCTTGAATTTTGACGACCTGCAGACGTTCTCTAAGGAAGTTGTAGATCCATTTTCCCACTTTGCCTGTTATTCCCATATATTTAATTTTATGTGCTATTATACCATGGTCACATTTGTCGAAAGCTTTAGCAAAATCTGTGTATATAACATTGTAGTTGTCATTGCCTTCCAGTACATCTAGGATATTGTTGTAGTGTTCTAATATGATAGTTGTGATAGGCATGATCTCCCTGATCGGAATCCATGCTGATTTTCGTTGAGTCTTTCCCGTGTCTCCTGATATATATATATATATATATACACACACACACACACACACACACACACACACACACACACACATATATATATATATATATACATATATATATATATACACATATATATATATACACACACACACTGTATATGAGATGAATTTCACACTTAAACACATGAAATGAATGAATAATGCAAATCCACAAGGAAATTTGCGCATATGCATATGAACGTTCAAATGTTTTCTCGTGTGTGTGTATGATTTAATGATTATACTATATATATATATATATATATATATAATTTAGTGGTGGACCGGATGTCAGTTTTTCAACATCTGCGGATGCGGATGCGGATCTTTAATTTCAATATCCGCGGATGCGGATGCAGGTATTTAGTTAATCTATCAATATAATATAAAATTATGAATATATGACATAATTTTTCAAATTTCGTGATATTACTATTATGGCAGGCAATGGCTAAGAATTAAAATTAATATTAATGTTTTCATTATGATAAAAATAATAACTTTCTCAAGAGTTTCAGCCACAGAAAATTCAATGAAACAAGTTTCATTCAATTTTCTGTGTTACCAGGTATTTATATTTTCAGGTTTATATATTTGTTTTTTCATTAATAACACTGTGTAACACTGATTCTGTTTATATAGAACTTTTTATGTTTTTATATGCATTTGTGGGCGCTGAGTCCAAATCTGGCCTTGGTTTGTGTGTATCATCACTGGTTTCAGAGATAATCCATTTTTCGTGTTTTACCAGTATAATGTTATTATAGGCGCAGCAATATCAGAATAATCAGGAATTGTTCAGAACAATCCGGATGTTCGGTGACAGTTTCTTGCTCTAGAAATTGCCCGAAACTTCCACTGTGCTATAAAAGAAGAGCGCAGAGTCTGAGAAGTCAGTAAGTGTGAGCACACAAAGAAAGCAGGTTGTTTGTCTGATGGTTACCAGCACTGAGGTACTGTGTTTCTGTGCTTCTCTGTGCTGACGATTTGAGTGTTATCGATCCTTTTTTATTGCGAACATTATTTCAGTATTGTGAATACATCTTTTTTCTGGAATCTGTAATCTGTTGCAGATTTAATAACTCTTCTCTCTATATCTGCAGGTTATGATTAATGTAGTACAGTTTGGTAAAGAGAATGGCAACTACAGCTTGTAAACACTCGCCGGATATATTCTGCTACGTTTGTGGGTATTACATAGGCTCCAAGCAAGTATCGCACAAGATTGTGAAAGGCACCAAGTTCTGGATCGCGTATCGGCTCTATTTTGGTATGCCTATGGGTGACCAAGATAAGCCCTGGGCACCCCATGTGATCTGTGGAAGCTGCCGCTCCACACTTGAAGGGTGGCTGCGGGGACTACGCAAGGCAATGCCCTTTGCGGTACCCAGAATATGGAGAGAACCAAAGAGCCACCACGACGATTGCTACTACTGCATGGTAGATGTTTCTAAGTACAGGAAAGTTAAAGGAAGGCAGACTCTTCAGTATCCAAGCATAGCGTCGTCCATAGCTCCTGTACCACATGGCGAAGGTCTTCCAATACCACGTCCACCAGAACAGGTATCTATCCATTACTTTACCTTCTGTATTTACAGACTGTTGGTCATTATGTGTCAATTTTTCTTAGTGCTGATGCTCCTCTACATATATAGCTATGCCTATATTTTGTTTCTTTGCTTTGCAGGTTGAAAATGAGGATGCAGCTAGCTCATCTGAGATGTCGGCTGGTGAGGACAGTCATGATGAAGAATATACAGTAACTTTCAGTACAAACCCTCACTTTCCAAATCAGAGGGAATTGGACGACTTAATTAGAGATTTGGGTCTGACGAAATCAGGGTCTGAGCTTCTGACCTCCAGACTCAAAGAGTGGAATTTGCTTGGAGAAGACTGCAAGAGCACTGTATACCGAAAGCGGCATGAAGAGTTTGCAAGGTTCTACGATGTGAATGGCTCTCTCTGTTATTGCAGCGAGGTTAATGGTCTATTCACAGCTATTGGGTTAACACATATACCCTCAAAGTGGCGCCTGTTTATTGACAGTTCAACTCGGAGTTTAAAAGCTGTTCAACTCCACAATGGGAACAAATATCCATCTATACCAGTTGCACATTCTGTTCAAATGAAAGAGGACTATGAAAATGTCAAACAACTGCTCACTCAAATCAGGTATGAACAATATAACTGGTTTCCTGTTAGGTTTACAAGGAGGGTTTACTAAATATTCATGTTTTCTTTGCCTGTGGGATAGCAGGGCTTCAACTGAGCACTATAAAACAGTTCAGTGGCCTCCACGTGAAGGACTGCAACCAGGAAAGTACAATGTACTCAGGGAACCTCTTGTGAAGCCTGACATAGTTCTGCTACCACATCTCCATATTAAGTTGGGTCTAATTAAGCAGTTTGTAACTGCGTTAGATTTTGGAGAGGAAGTTTTCCAACAGATTCGGGTCATGTTCCCTAAACTCTCTGAGGCCAAAGTCAAGGCTGGCATCTTTGGTGGACCACAAGTCAAGGCGCTGTTGAATTCAAAGAACCTTGAAGCCAAGATGACTCCAATCGAAAAAGACGCTTGGTGTGCTTTCCGTGATGTGGTTCGTGGGTTTTTAGGCAACCATAAAGCACCAAACTATAAGGAGTTAGTGTCAAACTTGATTAAGTGCTATGGCAAAATGGGGTGCCGTATGTCTTTAAAATTACACTATCTGCATTCACATCTAGACTTTTTTCGTGATAACCTGGGCGATGTGAGTGAAGAACATGGCGAAAGACTCCATCAAGATATTCAAACGATGGAGAAAAGGTACGAGGGCCATTGGGATGCTTCCATGATGGGAGACTACGTATGGTCGCTGATCAGAAAGGATAAGAATGTTCATACGCGGAAGTCGCGTTCTTCAGTGCATTTTTAAGGAACGCACACTGCATAACGAGGCTTGTTATTCTCTTATCGGTTCTCCTCATGATATATATTATATCCTTTGCACCATTTTGGGTTTGTCAAACAATTTTGGCTCAATAAACATTAATTTCCAATAGTGTTTTTATTTTCAGAAAATATTTATGTTAGCCTATATACTTTGCCATATGAAAAGTGTGATAACCTATATTTTTGAAACGGTTGATGATAGAGCAAAATCAATATCATTTTTGGAATCAGCGCCCCGAAATCATTAAGAAACGACAGAAAAATCACAATAAAAAGAAATATTTTCAAATTTTGTTACCCAGTGTAATGTAATTAATACTTTACATGAAATGTGCATGACTGGGCCTTATAAGCTACTTTATAAGCTAATTTAATTGTCTATTGCATAATTTATTAGAGGTAATATCCGCATAACATCCGCAGTCAGAAGTGCGGATGCGGATGTTAAAAATAATGCAGATATCCGGTCCACCACTAATATATATCAGGGTGGGCAAAAAAAAAAACTGACCATGTTAATACAAATGGCTTTATTTAAGTCAAAAGATGAGTCAGCGTTACCAAATTTTTTACAGGACTACTTCAGAGTGTCGATAAAATTATTTGAACAATTATTCGATGTGACTTCCATTTTGCTGAATACATGTGGTCAAATGTGGATGTCACTCATCAGTGCACCTGTCAATATACCGCTGTGATACAGTGTTCCAATCTTCTAAGATTCGTTCACGCAATTCGTTCACATTTCAAATTCTTTCACCGGGAATATAAACTGTTGACTTGAAAGCCTGTCAAATACCATAATCTAAAGGTGAAAGGTCCCTCAACCGCCTGGAGGATAAACTGGAGTTGTTCCTCATCCTCAGTAAGACATTCGGAGAAGTCCTGGATGAGAGCAACTCCACGCTCGGCGTTATCATTTGTGACTGCAAAAGTCTTCTCCACCGCCTTCGCAGCCTGGTAGTAGCTGTCGCTGGTCCATCTCGCTGCAGGAATCTTCAGGAATCCATCCGGGATGCTGAGAGTTACGAAGAGTGACCTCGTCTTCTTGGTGACAAAGTCGGCGCCATTTTTCCCTTCCAAGGCGTCGAGGTCTACCAGGGCTCGCTTAGGAGGATACTCTTTCCCATCGACACTTGACATAGCCTCGACCATGTTGTTCTTAATGTCAGGAGTGACATCATCGTCGAACAGGGAAAGACCCACCAATTCCTCAGACAAATATCAGAGGTGAGCGGCCACCTTCTGGAAAGTCGCCTGGGCGATGCCTGGGTTGACGCGTGCGTATTTGACTAAGGATTGGAGGAAACGTAGGTCATTCTGTGGGGCACTGACGGCAAGAGGGGAAGTGACCCAGGCCTTCACATACACTCGCACTACGAATATGCAAAAATTACGGAGACTCCTTTCTTCTCGCTTCGTTAGGGTGAACTGTGAACGAAACATTCAAACCTTAATGGCATAGATAGCCTTTGACATCCACCGGGCTGGACTCAGAGCTCCAAGAGCTAAGAAGCGTGTGCCACGAGGAGGTGGAGTGCTAAGGAACAGCGAGGCCAGCTCGAGAAGTTCCCTATAGTCTTCTGGAGGCTGTTGCTCTAACAACGCGGCCCTGAAGAAAGACAGGAGCTCTTTCTTGTCGTCAGCGATGGCAGCGGCGACAACTTCGTCTGTGTTGGTCTTCAAACCTCTCCTGATGGATTTGCTTCCAATGTGTTTGGAAGCGCCTGAAGAGGAATATTTCCGGGGCTGAGAAGGAACCCATGCACTCTTTGAAAGCTGCCGCTGCCGCTGCCACCAATTCCAGAATGTGGTGTTGACAGGCAAGGTGGAGAACATCGCGCCCGAGCAATTGTTGCAGGATGACGCACGCTCCTGTGGTGCGACCAGTGATGGAGCTAGTGGTGTCGAAAGACATTGCTCGCACCTTGTCTTCAACACCCCATTGTTTCAAAGGTTCGAGGACAGCTTGAGCTTGCGCCCGTCCAGTGCCTGAGGGGAGTTTGGGAATAGCGAGAAGCCGGGAGACTTCATCTCCAGACACGATAACGGGAAGGCGATCAACCATCTTCTTCCCGATGAGGTCTGGCAGGAGCTTGCCATCCCAATGGACAGTTTGGGGGACGTCCGGCTTCAAAGTCTCTAGTATGCTGATGGTTGATTCCTCCCGTTTCTTCCGCCGTTGCCTCCGGATGCAGCTCCGATTCAATGCGAGGGCAGTGATGTCGTGACCGAGACTTTTAGCTGTCTCTGCGAGAATCATCATTGCTGCTCGATCGAACACTTTGCTTCGGTCCAGCGTTGCTGAGAGAGCCGATGCAAGGATTTCCTTTCGACCGCGCTTGGGAGGAAGAGTTGGAAGCTAGGTCCAGGAACTGGATCGATGTCACAATCCTCAGGAGCAGAAGTGGAGTCGCTGCAGCTTTCGAGCGTGACGGTCGACTGCAGTCTATCTATGCTTACTTCCTCCCTCCGCCCTCGTTTCTGTTCATTGGCCATTTGCTCTTGCTTCTTTTTCTCCTTCCGTTCGAGTGCCTTGTCAGCAGAGGACATCGTTCCACGACGGCCATTCTCACGTTGAGCAAGGAGGAATTGCTTGTCCTCGTCGAGTTTAATGGTGTTGAGAGCATTCGTGTGGGCGATGTCGAAGGGATTTTCACAGCAATCCTTAAAGTCGCTCTCATTCTTGGCCTGGGTCACCGTCTTATGGTAGGCATTCTTCTTTAACACTTGCCACCGAGCGGAGAGCTTCTCCAGCTTTTTTACCGCATTGTGCTGGATTGTGATTCGCGCACAATTCCAAAACTCCTGGATCTTCTCGATCGTCGATGAAGCCGCCTCGCGTGTTGTCTCCTTCTGCTTCATATGTAAATGGAGGAAGTACGCCAGTGCCTGTCGACTGGACGGCAGCTTGGAGCCTTGGACCCCTTGATATCTTGCTCGTGCCGGTCTATCAAATACACCTTCGTCTTTGACCGAATTGCCATCATAAGCACTTTTTATTAAACAGTGTTTTTAGCAGTATTAAAAACTGAAAATTAACACCTGAAAAGAGTGGAAAACAAGTTAAATAACCCAAAATAAACCAAAGTAGTATGTACAAACAATACCGGCAGCAGGCATACTATCACTAATGCTAAATACAGTAAAAATTTATAGGTAAATATGACGCACAACAAAAATACTGTTTGACAATGCATGTCACTCTGTTACCATTGATAATTGCCAACGCCTGCCAATTTTTGCCAACGTGTCACCAACTGTGTCACAGTAGACAGTCAAAGACAGTGTTGCTAAATTTAACATTAAAATAAAATTTATAATGACAAATTAATTTTATTGGTATTTGAAAAAATTAATTTTGTAATCATTAAAAACTATGACAATAAAGTATATTAAAAAAAAAGTCACCAAATTATTGACACAACGTGCGTTGGTATGTTGGCACATTTTTTTACCTTTCAGTTGAAGTAATAAGTATATTTATACATTACACAGTGTATACATAATTATTCATATTAAACGGCTAATACCCTTTCTGGGTTGGTAGAAATTAGGTTAAAACCTCATACGCATCCTGACACGTAATAGATCTTCCATAGCTCCATATAGTGAAACAGTGAGGGCCTTGCGCACCTTTAGATATCAAAATTTTTCCAGAAAATTTCCTACGCTGTATTTTTGCACCAAATGAAACATTCTGAAGGGGGTCAGACCAAAACTATTCAAAGAAAATATTTTCACAGCATAGATAAGGACCACCCTACTGTGTGTATATATATATGAGAGAGAGAGAGAGAGAGAGAGAGGAGAGAGAGAGAGAGTTACAAGGAGTTACAAGAACAAGATGAAGCCTCAAAGACCTTTCGATCAACTCCGGGAGGTTCCTCTTATTAAACCTTTAACGCCGACCGTTGCCTCAAGGCAATATGAGCTTGACAATCGATTTTGAGCCTTACGATCTAAATATTAGGGGTTATTTTGGCTTGAACAGGAAAAAAAATTAAATAAAAATTTCATAATTCAGGCATGAAAGGGTTAAACCATTCACTTTTAACTATTTTAGTAGTAGTAGAGGAGCCACCTCTTAACCTCCTCAACAACCTCATCGTCACTCTGAAACTTTCTTCCATGAATAGCATCCTTCATTGGCCCAAACAAATGGACGTCTGAAGGTGCCAGATCCGGGCTGTATAGAGGGTGGGGTAACACAGTCAAGCGCATTTTTGTGATGGTCTCTCTTGTTTGCAAACTGTTGTGTGGTATTGCGTTATCGTGCAAAAGAAGGACGTCTTCCAGTTTTCTCTCCGGTCGCTTTATACGTCTCCGGAGTCTTTGTAGGGTAGCAATATATGCCTCTGAGTTGATCGTTTGTCCTTTCTTCATAATGTCCATCAGAATCACCCCTTTCATGTCCCAGAAGATGGTGGCCATAACCTTTCCTGCAGAGGGAGCCATTTCGAACTTTTTCTTACGTGGGGAGTCTGCGTGATGCCACTCCATGGATTGGCATTTTGTTTCAGGTTCAAAGTGGTGTACCCAAGTCTCATCCCCAGTCACAATTCGTGAAAGGAAGTCATCCCCTTCTGTCTCGTATCGAACCAACGACTCAGAAGCAATTTCTTTTATTTGAGCTTTGTGATCTTCAGTCAGTTGGCGAGGAACAAACCGTGAACACACTTTTGAGTATCCCAGTTGCTGAATTATCGTATTCACACTTCCTTCACTAATTCCTAGTTCCAGTGATAGCTCCTTCTATGTGACGAGCCGATTTGATCGAACGATGCTGTTAGCACGTTGCACAGTGTGAGATGTCACAGCCGATGCCGGACGACCGCTGCGTGGCTCATCATCGAGGATGGCTCTACCTCTCTCCGATGATGTTACACGTTTAGACCGTAAACGTTTTGTAGACGTTTGTGAATGTTTCCAACTGTTTCCTTCTCTGCGGTTAAGAACTCGATAACAGCTCTCTGGTTACGAAGCACATCACTGTCAGACGCCCTTTTCGAAACTGCGCTAATCATCGGTTTTATACAAGGGCGTTTAAAAGCGGTTTTATACAAGGCGGGGAAGTTCAAACTGGAAAAATCCGGTTATGCGAAGCGCAGAAAGTTCAAACTTACAGCCCAAAGGACATTTCAGCCCCATGGCCTATTATTTAGCTAAGAAAAAAGGGGTGGGGCAAAATATATTGAGTGCCCCTTGTAATTAATTATATACTCATGTTTTCGCACATCAACTATGATAGTATCATCACAAAAAAATTGAACAGATAGTTTTCATTTTATATAAAATATTTACAGCTTTATTTACCGAGCTGTTGGTCCAACAAAGACCCCATGACCCACTTCAGGCTAGCCCCAAAAGGACTGAGAGAGATGTAAAGGTTAAACTCTGTATGTCTACACCCATGTATGGGCAAAACCATGAAGCCGGCAGTGATGAACTGCTTCTACAGGAAAGGAATGGAAAGAGGAATTAAGAACAGAAGTCAGATATTCCATACCATGCCTTCACCCGTCACGTGCATCCAGCCATCCAAGAGAAAAAAGAAAAAAAAAAAAATCGTGTCGATAGAAGGCAACTCAGCCTCACCTAATCCATGCAACGCATTTTTTAAGGATTTTTTTTGTTCGTTATGAAGAATGTTTCTACAAAATATTTTTCTACTATATTCTTAGACATATTAACAAAGTATACAAGTGTGTTAGCGTGTTTTCTTAATTGGCTGTCTGTCATGTGTATGTGTCTGCCAACTCTTAGTGGTTAAGTGGTTAAGACGCTGGGCTGCTGGTGGGGCGTGGTTCGGGTTCCACGTTAAACTGTAGGTCTAAGGTGGAGTGACAAGCTTGACCTTCATCAGCATGAACAATTCGAACAGAAGCAAAACCAAGGTTAACCAAGGTTTTATATATATATATATATATATATATATGTGTGTGTGTGTGTATATATATATATATATATATATATATATATATATGCAACTGCATGAACTGCATGAAATAAAAGTATCCAAATTGAATGTTCTTTACTTTAGACGATACCCCTCTTTCTGGTGAAAATATTCCCTTCCAATTTGTTTTATGAATCTGAAACTAAAGTAAGATGCAGCGTATGTATGTATGAGTGTATGTCATACAATTGTGTAATTATTGACTTCATTCTGCGTATAGTTAGTCTAATATATACACAACTGTAGGATACAACATGCGTTTGTGTCTGTGCGTGTATGTATTTATCCACTTGAATCCGTGTATATAGTGACACGAGTTGTTGTTGTTGACGTTATAAGAGGTGAAATTAGAGTAGTAGGAGTGATAATAGAAAGTGGGGAAATGGGAAATATAGATGAAGAGTTGATAGGTCCTCGGGCTCACCAAGGATGCTTTTTTTTTTTTTTTTTATGGGGGATTTAAGGTCTGGTGATAAGTGAATCACCTTCCTTGCGCGTTCAAGCTTTTGTAGGGTGCTTGACTTGTTAGCTTAGTTTGGGTTTTCTACCTCTTTTATTTTATTTATTTATTTATTTTTTATTTTTTATTTTTTTATTTATTTATTTATTTATTATTATTTTTATTTAATTTTATTTTTATTTTTTTTATTTATTTATTTATTTTTATTTATTTATTTATTATTTATTTATGATTATTTTTTTTTTTTTTGTTTTTTGTTTTTCTATACGGTACAAAAAGTGCCGTTGGTGGGGGGTGTCTGCTGCGGGGTAGACTTCTCTTGAAATAGAAGTACTCTCTCCCGCGCTGAGGTCCAATATCGAGTTCTTCATAGGTCTGTGGAGAGGTGTTTTGTACCTTCCTCCAAGTTTTCTCCGCCCTACTGTGCAGGAGGACATTGAGGGCTGGTAAGTTTGCTTGTTGGTGCAGTGCCTGGGATGATATCCTGTCGCTGAGTCGTTTTCCCAGGATGAATCTTGTTCCAGCGTTCTGTATTTTTTGTAGCAACATCAGATTTGTGTCGCTCGTTGTGTGCAGTGGAATTGCCGGGTATTCGAGGATAGACCGTACCAGCGCCGTGTACAGCATCTTCTTATTTTTTACCGAGAGTCCCCTGAAACGGTAGAGTTTACTGAGCTCACTTCTCGCTTTGTTTGACCTTGCTGTGGTATGGTTTTTATAGCCAAAGCTGTTGATGGTCAGGCCGAGAGCTGTGCCTTGTTGCTTGTAAGGTTGGACTCGGTTGTTTATTTCTAGTGCGTGAACGTTCCTGTGGCCAATGTTAATAACTGTGAATTTCTGTTGGTTCGTCTGAATTTTCCAACGTTCCTCGAATTCATTGATTCTTTCAATTTGTCTCTTCAGCCTGTTGGCGTGTTGCTCTTTGCCGAGGTTTGATGTTACTATTTGCGTGATGTCGTCCGCATAGATGACTTCTCGGGTGTGTGGTGGGGGCGGAGGCAATTGGGCGATGTACAGGTTGTACAGAGTGGGCGAAAGTATCGCTCCCTGTGGCACTCCCGCCTGGATGTCGAAGAGCTTGCCAGTGTGGGTCTTGTGTTGGACGTAAGCTTTTCGATCTTTGAGGAAGCTGCAAAGGATTTTCCCTAAGTTTGCGTCCATGTTCTGTTCGAGGATGCGGTATTGTAATCCTTGGTGCCACACTTTGTCGAAGGCGGCCTTCACATCTCTCAGTACTATCGAGACTCTTCTGCTGAACGCTAGTTTGTTTGCCACCGCTTCGTGCAGAATGGCGAGGGCTGTGGCTGTGCCTCTCTTTTTCCTGAATCCATGCTGGGCGTCTGAAAGCGCACCATTGACCGTGAGGTGGAAATTCAGTTTTCGAAGGAGTATTTTTTCCAGGGTTTTGCCGAGTACCTCTAACAGGCTGATGGGTCTATAGTTCTCGATGAACTCTGTGGATTTCCCTCCTTTAGGGATCATGATGATTTTTGCGGTTTTTAATGCTTTTGGGAAGCATCCGATGGAGAGACTGGCGCTAAATATGTTTGCTATCTCTTCGTGTATGTTCGGGGGCGACTTTTGGATCAGGGTTTTCGTGATTCCGGAGGGGCCTGGTGCCTTTTCTTTAAAGAGGCTGATCGTGTCAGTGACCTCTTTCACCGTAATTCTGAAGTTGGCATTTAGGGGTTCTGCCCTATCAGTTGGTAGGATCCTTTCGTGGTTGTCCAGCCACTGTGTGACCCTTGCTTCATTGTCTTCGTCGAACAGGTCATTTTCTTCATCGCTTATGTTGAACGTTCTTCTGAGACGATTTCGAAAGCTTTCCGCTATTTCTTGGTCCGAGATGAGAGGTCTTCCGTTTTCATTCCGGAGTATCTTGAATTTTTCAGCTTTGGGTGTTCCTTTTAGTTTCCTTATCTGTGACCAGAAGGTTTTAGGGTCTCTTTCTACGTCTATCCTGACGACGAGCGCGTTCCACATGTCGTGTTCTTTTTCAATCCACAAGCCTCGTAGTCGGGCTCTGAGGATGTTGTATTGCAGTTTGTTATGCAGGTAATTTATGCCGCTGTCCATCTGGTTCCTGACGACGTTTAATTGGCGTGTGGCGGCGACGATTTCTTCGGAGACACGAGTGGAATGCGACTGTTTATTTATCTGTTTATTTATTTTCCATTTAATTCATTTTGGTCGAAAGTATTTTGTTTTCTTTGTTTTGTTTGCTGCGTCAGAAAGTCGTCATTAAAATTCAGATCGACTGAATGTGTTGGCAAGAAAGGGAGGTGGTGGTTGAAACTTTGGTCGAAGGGGAACTATCTTCCCCTCCTTTTCCTTTAAAAAAATCCCGTTAGCTCATTGTCTCCGTGGTGCCTTACCGCATTTTAGAACGGACAGAAAAGGGAAATGGGATATAACTCGTGTCTTTTAATTGCAATGTTGATAATCACTGATGGCGTTAATTAAAGCCAACAAAGTGAAAACGCATTTAAGCGTAGAAATTTAATATGTTTAACAGTTATTTTCTTGTTATATTCATTTTCGTGTTATAAGTGTAGTAAATGTAGTGAAAATATGAACTTTTCGGCTAAGTACTGATGTACAGTTCAAAAAATAGCTGTCGCGAAACTTTGTTCTTACGGATATATATCGGTAATAAACGTAAACTTTTACAACAGGACTTCTTGAACCGACTGTACATTATCGAATTATATTCTGTATTAACCCATATATTATAGAAGGAAGCGCTTTTATTTCGAATTCTGATCCTCTAAAGATTAGAGAGTGGAAGTGACCAAAAAAAAGGTTCAAACTTTGATTACGAGTTTTCTTCCCGTAAGATACAAACTTTCCTTAAATGCATTAAACATTCAAATATAAATTCATTATTATCATCCTTCGTCCTCAGTAAATACATTAGAAAAGGAACTGGAATAGTATCCCCCTACGATGATTGGTTGATAACCCCAGTGGCGGTTCCTCATATGGGCAATATGGGCAGCCGCACAGGGCGGCATTTGTGGAGGGGCGGCATGAGCGCCTGCAAAAAAAATAAAAATAAAAATAAGAATAAATAAGTAAAGAAATAAATAAAAATAAAAAATAAAATAAAATAAATAATAAAAGATCAATGACTTTGCATCAAGGAAGGTAAGAAGAGTCAGGCTTTAGATGGCAGTTGTGCTGTGGTGCAATTTATTTTGTTTCTTGTTCAAAGTGTAGCATAATAATTACCCTCTCTTAAGTGTCTTATTCTATTTATGTGATAGAGCATTTGTACAATTTAGAAATTTGATTCTCTAGTTTATTTATGGCAGTTGTGCAATTTAATTTGTATTTTTCCTGTTCATAGTATCATAATTACATTCTCTTAAGTGAGTTATTCTATTTACGTGATGAAGGATTTGTAAAATTCAGAAATTTGAGTCTTTGTTTTGTTGGTTTGGTTCTGAAGTTCCAACAATTAGTCCAATAAAAAGTTATTTTGTGAAAGAGTTATGTCTGTCCTTTATTTTGGGGGGATTCGAATGTGTGTGTGTTGGCGAACAGGGGAGGAGGGGGGGGGGGCGCTGAAGGTGAGGTTCGCCCAGGGCGTCATGTAAGCTAGGACCGCCACTGGATAACCCCGTGGGACTGTAAAACACGAGGCAATACCATGGTTTCGAAGCTGAATGTTAACTATATAACGAGTTGCGTGATATATCTCTCGTACAAAGCGGCAAATCTCTCATAATGTTTCGTTTCTGCAATTCAAATTCCTTCGAGGAAAGTAAAATAGCGTCTGGATTCTTTTATGCTCTCGAAACCTTTTTCCTGGAATTGAAATCTAATTTGTTATTTTTTCTTTAATGAAAGGTGTTTATCGTGTATCTGATCAAATTTCAGGTTAACTAATTTTATTGTTAAACTTAAAATGTTACTTTATCTTATTTTTACGGTTTAAATTATGTATTTATTTCACTTGCATCGAACTTCATTTAAAAGTTAATGCTTTCACGGCACTTCGTATTAATGGCTTCAAACGTACGCATCCATGAGAAATTATTAACGTCCAAGCGAATTTGTATCATCTTCACAGCGTTCCCTTTTATGTTAATCAACGGGACCAATTTTTAAAAAAGGCTTTGCTCTCACCACGCCTATTATTCAGTGAATAATATGTGTATATATATATATATTAAGGTTTTAATTTTTAATAATTTTTTATTATTTTTACTTCTCTGTTTATTGTATATGTATGTATGTATGTATGTATGTATGTATTTGTATATATAGATATGTATGTATATATATATATATGTATGTGTTTGTGTGTATGTATGTTATTTATTTTTTCTTTTTTTCTTTCTGTAACCTATATATAGGCTTAACCTTTTTATATACTTCAGTGTTCCTGAGGATGTCATTAGACGAAAGCGCTTGAGCACCATTTTGTGTTTCCTTTCCTTCGTGGTTTTATTCATCATATATATATATATATATATATATATATATATATGAGGAAATTGTAGACAAATCGAACAGGGAAGTAATCCGGGGAGGAGGGGACGTCAGACAGAAGGTAGGGAGCGCTGGAATTCCCATTTCTCCTGTTACTGTCCTCCGTAGCTGATGTTTCTCCGTATCTCATCTACCCTGTGAGCAGTCCAGCATGCTCTCAAACACACACTTCTCTCCCTATTCCTCATTACATACACTGTTCATGCATCTTACACACTACATAATCTTTTCAAAATTAAAAAAAAAGGCATCAACTTCAAGAGTCTCGGAGTCCCCTGGGGACGACCATAAATGCCCCCACTTCTGGCTCCCCCGCTACTGATACCGGGAACGCAGACCTAGGTAGCGGAGCTGGATCTGCTACCGCACATTCGAGATGTTCTGTGCCTCTGCCTGATTCACTTTTCATTAATTTCTGCAACATTCGTGGTCTTTTCTCAAATTTTCAATGTTGAGCACCACCTGTCCTCCTCTAAACCTCGCCTTCTTTACCTCATTAAAACTCAGCTGTCTGGGACGACTGACAGCAACTCCTTTTCTGTACCCTCTTACTTTCTCTGTACTCAATTTCAATCCAAAGGTGGATGTTGCGTATATGTACGCAATGACCTAACTTGTTCTCGTATTCCCGAACTCGAGTCCTCCGAATTCTATACCCTCTGGCTACGGCTTACATGCCAATCTCAAACTAAATACATCTGCGCTGTTTACCTTTCGCCTAATTCTACTGACTAACCAAAATTATTTGACTACCTCACTTCCAAATTGAAATACATTCTATCCCGCTCTCCTTTTGCTGAAATCTCCATTTTAGGAGATTTCAATGTTCACCACCACCTTTGGTTTTCCTCCCATTTTAATAACATCCATGGTGAACTAGCTTGCAACTTTTCTATCCTAAATGACCTGGAGAAGATTGTACAGCACCCTACTCGTATCCCCGATCGCCTCGGAGATTGACACAACATTCTGCATTTATTTCTTACCTCTCATCCTTCTTCTCACTATGTCAAACTTTTTTCTCTGTTGGGCTCCTAAGATCACAGTCTTATATGTTTCCTGTCCTATCGCTCCAATCCGGCCTTTCTCCTCCCAAGAGGAGGCGCCTCTGGCAATTTGGTGCTACTGATTGGGAGGCCCTTACGCAGTACTTCTGTGATTTCCCATGGAATGATTACTGCTTCCGTGGCCGGGGACCTTCCGAGTGTGCTGTGCGTATCACGGACGTGATTGTCTCAGGCATGGAAGCGTACATTCCATATTCTATTCCTACTACTAATGCAAAAAACCTCAGTTTAACATTACTTGTTCTAATGCTTTCCGCAACAGAGAGGAGTCTTTCAGAAGGTACCGTCGTCATGCAACTCCTGACTTTCCCTCAGCTTATATTTCTGCCCGGAAAAGTCCAAATCTATTTTTCGACTCGGCAAAAATTCCTTCATCCGACAAAAATGTAAAAACCTATCCAATTCTAATTCTTCTCGCTCTTTCTTGGATCTAGCTAGGAACCTCTTCAACAACTTTACTTCTTCTTCTTTCCCTCCTCTTTTCCATTCCGACGGCTGTTGCAGTCTCTTCTACTGACAAAGCTGAACTCTTTGCACAAACTTTCGCTTCCAACTCAACTATGGATGATTCCGAAGCTGTTCCTCCATCCCCTCCTCCCTCTGACTTTATTATGTCTGAAATTAGAATCTCTTCCAAAGAGGGTTTTTCTGCTCTATCTGGGTTCAACTCTAGGAAGGCGTACAGTCCAAATGGTGTTCCTCTTGGTGTTCTTAAGAACTGTGCTTCTGTGCTGACAGCCTGTCTCGGCAAACCCTTTCATCTTTGTCTTTCATCTGGTATTTTTCCTTCCTGCTAGAAGTCCGCTTTCATTCAGACTGTCCCAAAGAAGGGTGACCGCTCTCAACCCTCCAACTATCATCCAATTACTTTGATTGCTTGTCTTTCTAAAGTTTTTGAATCTATCTTTAATAGGAAGATCCTTAAACACCTCTCTTCTCACAATCTACTTTCATATCATCAGTATGGGTTCCGCAAGGGACGCTCTACTGGCGATATTCTTGCATATCTCTCTGACTCTTGGTCATCCTCCTTTCGGGATTTTGGTGAAACTTTTGTTATTGCGCTAGACATATCGAAAACTTTTGATAGAGTTTGGCACAAATCTTTAATTTCCAAATTGCTCTCCTTCGGTTTCTACCCTTCTTCCTGTGCTTTCATCTCTAATTTCCTTTCTGGCCGATCTATAGCTGCAGTTGTAGATTGCCACTGTTCTTCTCCTAAAGCTATCAACAGTGGTGTTCCTCAGGGTTCTGTCCTATCACCCACTCTTTTCTTTTTATTTATTAATGATCTTTTAATTTGCACATCCTCTCCTATTCACTCTTATGCCGATGATTCCACTCTTCACTTCTTCACTCGTTTCCCAAAGCGTCCCTCTCAACAGTCACGTCATGATTTGTGTAGGACGGCTATGGAGCACCTGACCTCTGATCTTTCTGCTATCTCTGATTGTGGCTTTGAGTGCCTCAAAAACTCAGTTCCTCCATCTGTCTACTCGTTAGTCTTCCACACGACTATCCTCTTACCTTCAACAACACACAACTCACATATACTCTCTTTCCAAAACAGCTTTTAAGAGGTTAGGTGTGCTTACCGCCTCCGCAGTTTCTTCACCCCACTCAGTTGCTCTCTCTGTACAAGGGTCTTGTTCGCCCCTGTATGGAGTACGCTTCTCATGTGTGTCGTGGCTCAACCCACACAGCCGTACTTTTCGTCTCATCAATTCCCCGCCTCTTATTGACTGTCTTCAATCCCTCTCTCTCCGTCGCAGTTGCCACACTCTCTCTTTACTATCGCTATTATAACTGACACTACTCTTCTGAATTCTCTAAATGCATGCCTCCTCCTTTAAGGAGAACAAGCAGCACCAAACTTTCTACACATTGTCATTCCTTTTCTGTCCAACTCTCTAACCCAAGGGTTAATCGGTATTTTCAATCTTTCATCTACTCAACCGGTGAACTCTGGCACAATCTTCTTCAATCCATCTTCTCCCCTGTCCATTACGTCCCATCTTTCAAACGTAGACTGTCTAGCCATCTCAAAAACCCTGGACCTTGATTTTGGCTCTCTTCTTCTCCTATGGGGTGGGGTGCGTTTGTGTGGGCATTTGCCTTTGGCCCTGCCTTCCTGCATAAAAATAGTGTGTGTGTGTGTGTGTGTGTGTGTGTGTGTGCTTGCGCGCAAGACAGAGAGAAAGTAAAAAAAACTAAGATATCTTTTGTCTGTAATTAGATTATTGAAATGAAAGCAACTATTTCATCTGAATATTTGTATATGAAAGAGAAGCTCAAAATTAATTATGAGCATCAGAGAAACGTTAAATGAAAATAATGACATTTTTACGAAAACGAAAGTGAATTTGCTTAGTGTTAATTAATTTTAGTTTGTTTTAAAATTGCCGCGACAAAAAATCAAAATGAAAACATATAGACTGTCGTCCAAGGATAAGACAAGGCCTTGATATAAAGAGGGACGTAATGCGCGTTATTTCTTTTGATTTATAAGATAATATGTTTTAAAGGGTAATTTTAATGGGGTAATATTTTAGAGTACATGAATTGCATGTAAATTAAAGTGTCCCATTTCAATTGGTTTAAAAGTTTCTGTAACAAGGGGCACATATATTAATTAACTACCCATCAAATAACTATTTTTCATCTGAGATATACAGGGTGTCCACATTGAAAGGTAACAACTTTGAAGCATCATAATTATATATGTATGAATGTGTTACTGTTGAAACTTGCACCGATACCACATCATATAACTAAGTTATATAACTAAGTTTCTGTCCTTAGTTATATGATGTGGTATCGGTGCAAGTTTCAACATTCACACATTCATACATATATAACTATGATGCTTCAAATTTGTTACCTTTCAATGTGGACACCCTGTATATCTTTAAAGCAAATAGCTGAATATTATATATCTTTTTCACTTGAGTATTAAATAAAAAAAATAGTTTATTTTTAAAAAATATTTTCTCTTTACTTGAAAATTATTTTGTGTGTACTGGAGACTGCTCCAAAACGGCCTTACGACATCTGATTAACTTGACATTTTATCGACAAGTGTAAAAATGAATAATGAATAATTCCTACATTCATATATTCTTATATTCATATAATTCTTATATTCATATACTTCTTATATTCATATAATTCTTATATTCATATGATTCTTATATTCGTATGATATCCTTATGTTCATATAATCTTTATATTCATATAATACTTATATTTGTATATATTTATATTTTTATATTTATTTTTACATATAGAGTCCAAATTCGCATAACGCTGACACGCGTTTGGATAATTTTTTTATTTTCTATTTTATTTTTGCTGAATAATTGATGAATTATTTCTTTTTCATTTACTTAATCATTTTTTTAGATTTAGCTTCATAACGTAATCTTGTTAAATTCTGCAATGTTCATTTTCTTTATACATTCTCTCTTTGTTGTAAAAGATGAAGTAATTTCTTGCTTAACACTTAATTTTAAATTTTAGGCATTTAATTTTTGCTCATATGCATGTTTAATTGTAATTCATAATAAAATGTATATTTCGAGTTCCACTTTTAGTTAACTCGGCAGATCATGATAACATCAGATCTGTCAATATGCGGTTTGAAATAAAAATATGGCTTCATCTTCAAATATCTTGCTTATCTGTTTAGACATTGCTACAGCTAAAATATTTACCTTATCTTCAAATATTTTGCAAAATAATTCAGCCTATTGATAATAAAAAACAAAACAGGTCAACATTAAATAATAATGATGTCACCAAAAATTCAGTATAAAGAATCAAACAATTTTTCAAATTATGATTCTGATTTGTCTGATCTAACTTAGAGGCTGAGCATTACCTGTAACATTTTAGCAGTAAACTACAGTAAGAGAATATCTTTGTCTTCTCCTTCGATCCTTGCTCTCTTCAGAGAACTTAGTCTTAAATGGAGAAAAATAATTTTCCGATACGTTACAAGAAGAATTGGGGAACCTTCAGAGACTTTAGCATCTTCACAGAATTCTCCGATCCACTACAAGAAGAAATCGGAGAGTAGTATATGAGAAACTACTGCCATTCCCTATACGGTACCAGCTACACCAGAGTAACAAACCCGTTGCTGCCACCTAACCAGAACCCCCGTCAACTTCGAACCGTCCAAGGCCATAGACGGAGGGGTTAACACAAATATATTGTGGGTTAAATTAAGTTAGGTTAGATTAAGATAGGTTAGGTTACGCTAAGTTGGGTTAAGTTACTTTTTAGTGTCGATATTTTGGTCTAAACGAAGTGGGTATAGGTCACTCCAAAAGAATGAATGCAGAAATTTCATTCCGTTGTGCAAGTATCTCATAATTGGGTTAAAAATCAGGGACAAGTTTTGAGAGGTTTTATATGAACAGTTTTTTCCTTTACCGACCGAAGGTGGAAGTGAACATTTTTGTCGTCTTTGTCGTAAACGTTTTGTAAAAATAACTTGAATTGGAAAAGTACCCTTGTAATTATTATTTGGAAAGCTCTTGTAATTTCTAGTCAGTGTGATTGTTTTTTCTTTGAAAATTGAAGATGATATTTTATTACTGTAGAGTTTGGAGTGAAGTAGATTAAACTGGAAAGGTACAGGGTGTCCATAAATGTTTACCCTGAAAACAGTATGCTCTCATGTTTTAATGACGAATCTTACATCCGTTTTCTTTTTACAGGTGATCTCGTACACGCATAGAGTTTCTGTGCTGGTGTGTTTCGTCTACCGCATTCGCCGCTAGGAGCGCTGTAGTAGCTGTTCAGTTAAGACGGCGTCTGTGATAGAGAAGGCACAATGTGTTGTGTGGCTTGCAGAAACAAAATCTCCTGTCAGTGTTCAGCGAAGGTTCAGAACAAAGTATGGAAAGAATCCACCTGATGTGAAGTTAATTAAGTAGTGGATGAAAAAATTCTTGGAAACTGGAAACGTGGAAAAGGGAAAGAGCAGTGGTAGACCATCAGTTTCCGATGGGACGGTGGAAAACATTCAAACTGCTTTCACACGGTCACCAAGGAAATCGGTGAGACAAGCTTTATGCCAACTAAAGATACCGAAGTCTACGGTGCACAAGGTGTTACACAAACGTTTGAAGTTACACGCCTACAAGGTACAAATTGTTCAAGAACTGAAGCCTGATGACCGTCCAAAACGTGAACAATTCGCTATTGACATTTTGAACAGCATTGACGAGGATCATGACTTCTTGTTACGTGTCTGCTTTTCAGACGAGGCTACGTTTCATCTTAGTGGTAGAGTCAACAGACACAATGTGCGTATTTGGTGATCGGAAAACCCACGTGCCGTAAGGGAGCATATTCAGGGCAGTCCGAAGATCAATGTCTGGTGTGGACTAATGCATGACCAGATAATTGGTCCTTTCTTCTTCGCTGAGAACACTGTTTCCGCAACTGGTGTACCTGGATATGCTCACCAATTACGCCATCCCCCAGCTGCAGGACAGGCAGCCAACTGTCATCTTCCAACAAGATGGGGCACCCCCTCATTGGGCGCATGTTGTTCGTGAAACTCTCGACGCAACATTTCCAAATCGATGGATTGGCAGGGACGGGCCAATCACATGGCCCCCAAGATCACCAGACATTACCCCGCTGGATTTCCTTCTCTCGGGCCATGTTAAAGATTTGGTTTATGCAACAGTTGTTCCAGATATCAGGACATTGCGAGAACGCATTACGGATGCAATTGCAACAGTTAACCCACAAATGTTGGAAAATGTGTGACGTGAGTGTGAATACCGTTTAGACATTTTACGTGCCACGAGGGGTGCACATGTGGAAGCTTATTAAGTTCATTAATTATGTATCAAAACTTCGTATGTTTATCTACTTATGATTAAAACTGTGTTTGAATAAGAGTGTTTATTTAAAAGTTATAACATGCTTTAATCAGGGTAATCATTTCTGGACACCCTATATAACTGCATATTCATAAAACATTTGTAATTTGTACTCATTGTGAGTTTATTTTTGAAAATTAAAGAGTTTTACGAGATAAAACAAATTTGTTTACAAATAGTGGGACTCATTTTTAGCTTATTCATGCTCAGGAATAAAGTGTGTTAAATTGCAAGAGTGCCATTTTAATTTCACTGGTCTGCGTCATTTTTGAGGTCAAGGTTTTTTTAGTTGTTCTTTTATAAGTTTTGCATGCTGAATTCAAAAATGTAACTCATTTTGCTCAATCAGGTCAGGTTTTTATGCTATCTCAATTTTTAAAAAATTAGATAATCGTTATGAAATGAGCAAGTTTATTTTTTTAAAACAGACTTACATTTTAGCCAAGTGTTAGCCAAGCTCTATATAATAAACAGACACAACTTATTTCTAATTACGATTGTCATTACTGTTTTTCAGCATGAATAGAATGTGCAAGAATGACCCAAACAGGCTCTGCTACATCTGAGGTAAAGTCACTATGTCAGACCGGCAGTCAAACATCACACATTTTGTGAGGAAAAGCTATCACGCCTACTTTGGAGTTAAACTTGGTGACCAGGACAAAGCCTTTGCCCCTCACATATGCTGCAAAACGTGCGTTGAAAGTCTGCGGCGCTGGAGCCACAAGAAAGAGTGTCTACCTTTTGGTGTCCCAATGGTGTGGAGGGAAGGAAGAGATCATACTACTGACTGTTATTTCTGTATGACAAACCTACAAGGTAAGTTAGTATGAATTTAGTATGAATTTCATTTTATACTTACAAAAATATGCCTGACAATATATGAGATATGTCTTTATCTTATCTTTATCTGTCTTTATCTGTTTCCTTTTAGGCATAAATCGAAAAAACAAGCAACACGTAAAGTATCCAGACGTGCCATCTGCCATAAAGCCAGTGCCTCATGGACCAGAAATTCCAATTCCAACATCGCCCGACAACTTTGATTCGTCGTCCGATTCAGATGAAGAAATGGATGACGGTGACATATCTGGTACATACCAACCTACTGCCGAGACAAGTCAACCCAAACTCTTGAGCCAAGCTGAGTTGAACGATTTGACAAGAGATTTGTGCTTGTCCAAAGAATCTGCTCAGTTGCTAGGGTCACGTCTCCGCGAAAATCGTTTGTTAGCTCCAGAAACAACATTCTTCTGGTATCGCAGCCGCGAAGAAGAGTTTCGAGAATATTTCACGTTGGACGAAGAAGCTTCGCTGGTTTACTGTAACAGCGTCAACGGCCTCATTGCAGCTATGGGTTTAGCGTATGACCCTACAGAATGGCGGCTCTTCATCGACTCCTCAAGCAGAAGCTTGAAAGCAGTACTACTCTACAATGGTAACAAGGTCGCGTCTGTTCCGGTGGGTCACTCGGTGCAGATGACTGAAAGTTATAGTAACATGGAGCTTTTGGTAACTGCTTTGAAGTACAAACATCACAATTGGACGATATGCGGAGACCTAAAGGTATGTTCGTGTCTACAAAAAAAAATACAAATATATATATATATATATATATATATATAATATATATATATATATTTAGGCCCTGATATATATATATATATATTATATATATATATATATATATATATATATATATATAGGTTATAGCCCTAGTGCTGGGTCTACAAGGCGGCTACACCAAATACCCCTGTTTTCTCTGTCTGTGGGACAGCCGAGCAGACAAGCAACACTACGTACAACGCGACTGGCCAGCAAGACGTGGCCTGGAACCAGGTTCGCACAACGTTCTGTCACACGCTCTCGTGAATCTGCAGATGATTCTACTTCCGCCGCTGCACATCAAGCTCGGACTTATGAAGAATTTCGTCAGAGCACTCAACAAAGAAAGCCGAGCTTTCGCTTTCCTGAATCAGAAATTTCCACGCGTCAGTGAGGGCAAACTGAAAGCAGGTATTTTTGAAGGCCCTCAGATCAGGGAGCTAATGAAAGATGCTCAATTCGACGAAAGTCTGGAGGACAATGAGATCAATGCCTGGCTCGCATTCAAGTCCATTGTCACGAATTTTCTGGGCAACCACCAAAGTCCAGAGTACGAACGTGTTGTCGAGGAGCTCCTGCAGAGCTTCCAGGCTCTTGGTGCACGTATGTCCATAAAGATGCATTTTCTCAGCTCGCATTTAGACTACTTTCCGGACAACTGCGGTGATGTCAGCGAGGAGCAAGGAGAGCGCTTCCACCAGGATATTCGAGTGATGGAAGAGAGGTACCAGGGCCGCTCGGATGTGAACATGCTCGCGGACTACTGCTGGTGCCTTAAGAGAGACGTTCCAGCTGTGGAACACAGACGAAAGTCTTTGAGAAAGCCATTTCGTCCACATTAACTGTACTCGTGTACCATTTTTTATATACTTTGTACATTTTCTGTCAATTTAAGTCCGTTTTAAAAAAAACTTGCTAATTTCATAACGATTATTTTCGAATTATCTATTTTTTTAAATTGAGATAGCATAAAAACCTGACCTGATTGAGCAAAATGAGTTACATTTTTGAATTCAGCATGCAAAAATTATAAAAGAACAACTAAAAAACCTTGACCTCAGGAAAAAATATTTTAAACGCAGAGCAGTGAATTATTGGGTATTTATTTATGAAGGGTTTGTTATTTACAGTCAGTGGGCAATTTTTTTTTTTTAAGGATACGCTTTCCTGCGAATTAAACAAGCTTATTAAAATTTTTTTTTCTTATTTCTTAAGTGTAAATTTAGGATGCTAATATTTATTGTGTATTCTGAAAACAACCACTTTTCTGTACCGTCTTACTTTCTCCATACTTAGTTTCACTCCAAAGGTGGGTGTTAAGTATATGTACACAATGATCTAACATGTTCTCGTATTCCCGAACTCGAATCTTCCGAATTCTGTACCCTCTGGCTACGGCTTACATGCCAATCTCAAACTAAATACATCTTCGCTCTCTCTCTTTCTCCTAATTCTACTGACTATCCCACTCTCCTTTTGCTGAAATCTCCATTTTAGCATATTTCAATGTTCACCACCACTTTTGGCTTTCCTCCCATTTCACTAAACTCCCTGGTGAACTAGCTTACAACTTTTCTATCCTGAATGACCTAGAGCAGATTGTACAGTACCCTACTCGTATCCCCAATTGCCTTGGAGATAGGCCCACCTCTCATCCTTCTTCTTTGGCAAACTTTTTCTCCGTTGGGTTCTTCCGACCACAATCTTATATCTGTTTCCTGTCCTATCACTCGAATTTGGCCTTTCGATCCTCCAAAAAGGAGGCGCCTTTGGCATTTTGGCGGCGCTGATTGAGAGGCCCTTTGGCAGTATTTCTGTGATTTCTAATGGAATGATTACTGCTTCCGTGGCCGGGGCCTTTCCGAGTGTGCTGTGCGCATCACGGAGGTGAGTGTCTCGCCAGCGTGCGAAATTCCCGCTGGCCCATTGGCCCGAGGCCAGTTGTTTTCATATCGCATCAGTCATTTTCATAAGACAGCTGGTCCAAGTGGCCATCGATGTTTCAACTTAAAACACTCGGACCAGCTGTCTTATGAAAATTACTGATCCGATGTGAAAACAACTGGCCTCGGGCCAACGGGCCAGCGGGAATTTCGCACGCTGGTCTCGGGAATGGAGGCGTACATTCCATATTCTATTCCTACTACTAATGCAAAAAAACTTTCGTTTAGCTTTACTTGTTCTAAATGTTCTATTGCTCTCCACAACAGAGAGAAGGCTTTCAGAAGCTATCGTCGCCATCCAATTCCTAACTCAGCTTATATTTCTGCCCGAAATCGTCCAAATTTGTTCTTCGACTCGCCAAAAATTCCTTCATCCGACGAAAATGTGAAAATCTATCCAATTCTAATTCTTCTCGCTCTTTCTGGCATCGAGCTAAAAACTCTTCAACAACTTTACTTCTTCTTTCTCTCCCATTTTCCATTCCGACGGCTCGGTTGCCGTCTCTTCTCCTGACAAAGCTGAACTCTTCGCACGAACTTTCGCCTTCAACTTATTCCTGGATGATTCCGGTGCTGTTCCTCCATCTCATCTTCCCTCCGACTTAATTATGTCTGAAACTTTAATCTTTTTCAAAGATGTTCTTTCTGCTCTATCTGGGCTCAACTCTAGTAATGCATGCGGTCCAAATGGTGTTCCTCCTGTTGTTCTCAAGAACTGTGCTTCTGTGCTGATACCCTGCCCAGTAGGGTGTGTCAATTTTATCAACTTTTTTCAAATCAATTTTGGTAGTGAAAATATAGTCTTTTCATGTCAAAACTTGAAATTTCCCAACCAAATTGAAATAAAATAACCCTTACCTACATCAATTTTACCTTAAAGTTTCAGAAATTGACTCTTTTACTAAATAATAGGACATAAATTGATTAACTATTCATCTGTCACAGAATTATCCCACTGATCGCATATGGAGTGTTTTCAAGGTCATCAGTTGTTGTACAATGTACAAGTCACAACATGAATAGAACTGTCCCTCACTCTCAGTCCTCAGTTGCCTCTTAGATGTCATAGACGGTGGTTTGCTGTTATTGCTCTTGTACCACTTCATAGTTATTCTACTAGACGAATACTACAGTTTAACTGTAAGTATGGATTATTGATTATTATTACAGTTATTTATTATTATCATATTCTTCTGTCTAATTATGTTGTAATCCCATGAAATATTTTTTTATTGAATTTTAGAACATCGAATGACTAAACTTTGAAACATCGTAATTGATATAAAATACTTAAATGTTTTTCTTTCTTTACAGATATTCCTAAGATGCCAAAATTGAAGACAAGAGGTCAGTCGTCATGCCTCTTGAGCCTGTTAGTCGGTACAGGCAAGGAGCTTCCCGTATCAGAACTACCAACAGTGCGAGACATGCTGAGACTAGGGTTACTCCTTCGTGAACAAAATACAAAGGATAGAAGGAACTACACAGAGAAAGAGCTCATAAGGGACATGATTCCCCCTCTTCTGCATCAGTGGAAAAAAGCTAATGTGTTATTCAAACCACCTGTACTCAATCAGTATAGAACTATTGAGCTAAAATTAACAAAGCTGTGGCACAAAGCAGTTGAGACATCACTTGGTAAAGGAAAACTAGCAAAGAAAAATAAATTTCTGCACACACTTGATACTCTTCTTGACATTTTTAACTGCCAGCCCATAGAGTTGTGTTCTGAAGCCAATTGTTCTCCCTCATGCAGAAGAGAACCTCACCCTCACATTGATTGTCGCTGTCCTCGTGAGAAGAAGATCCCTGTTTTGGAGCTGGCTTTCATAAAGGCGCAGAGAACAAAGGCAGGAGGCCAAGGAAGTATGCAGATTGGTTCGGCAGATTATTCAGAAACCAAAAAACAGATTGTTATTGCTAAGAAAAACGAGAAAATCCGAGAGAGGGAAGAAAGGAAGAAAAAGAAGAGTGAAGAAGCCACCCAAAGAGATGAAGAGCTCTATCAAGAGGTTTCTCACTTCTTTGAAAGCTCTTCAGATGAACAAAAAGAAGCAACATCAGATGATAGCTCCAAAATGCCATCTGAACCTTCGCCGAAGAGAATGAAATAAACACTAAAGACATCTCAAACATTGCCCTTGCCAGTATTCGCCACCATACGGGGGTACGAGAGACTGCAGAGATTGCCACTGCCACTTGGATAGATGCAGGCCTCATCAGCCGAGAGGATACATCCTTAGTGATAGATCATAATAAGATAAGAAGAGCACAAGAAAAAATAATTAAGGAAATATCTGATCAGCATGAAAAAGATTTGAAGGAGGAAGGCTTCTCTTGCCTTTTGTTTGATAGAAGAAGAGATGACACAAAAGTTCTCCTAGAGGTAGAGGGAATGGACAGAAAGTTTCCCGGTCTCATCAAAGAAGAACACTACTCTGTGTGTTCCGAACCTGGTGGCCGCTATTTGTTTCACTTTGTTCCTGAAGCAGAAGTAGAAGGCAAGAAACATGCAGAGGCAATTGGTGATCAAATAATATGTTGGCTTCAAGAAAGAAGACTTGACAGTTCACTGCAGGCCGTTGGTGGAGACTCAACTGCGGTGAACACTGGATGGCAGGGCGGTGTTATGACGCATTTAGAGAAAAAACTTGGAAGAAGGCTTGTTTGGATTGTATGTGATTTGCACACAGGGAACTACCTCTTCGTCGTCTCATCCAGGAACTTGATGGTCCTACAAAGAGCAACAACAAGTGGTCAGGCCCCCTTGGCAACATGCTAGATGAAGCAACGGAATTAGAAATAAATACAAAATTTCCAAAGGTCGAAGTAGGCCCTCCCCTTCCAGTGTTGTCTGAAGAAGTTATCAAAGACCTCAGCACGGATCAATCTTACGCTTATCGTATTGTTCAAGCAATCAGATCAGGAGAGTTGCCTCAAAATCTGGTTCTCTTGGAGATTGGACCCGTAAGTCACAGTCGTTGGTTAACTACAGCGATTCGTTTCTGCAGGATTTGGGTTTCCAAACATGCATTGAACGGCAAAATGCTACAGAATTTGATGTTGATTGTTGAATTTATTATTGGGTTTTATCTTCCTCACTGGTTCAATGTAAAACTTAATCCAATGTGGATAGAGGGGCCCAACCACATCTTGTTTCAATTACAGCTACTGAGAACCCAAAGGAAAGTAGTGGTGGACATCGTGTTACCTGTGGTGAGAAGGTCCGCTTGGTATGCTTGGCCAGAGGCAGTTTTGCAAGCAATACTCTGCAGCCAATGTACCAAAGAGCGAACTGAGGCTGTGGAAATCATTCTAAAGCTTAGAGGAACATCACTAGATGATGACCAGCTGGGAGACTGCTCTGTTCAGACAAGGAAGGTACCTCCGATAAACGTCAATGCCACGAAATTGTCAGAATTAGTTAACTTGAGTTCGGAAGTTTTGGAGCCACCACTGACAACATGTATAACAAACAAAGATTTAACACAACTTAAAGAGGCCCCAATGCAAGTGCCAAAGTGGCCTTCTCACACTCAGAGTGTGGAGAGATGTGTGAAAATGGTCACAGAAGCAGCTAGTCAAGTTTACAGTCACGAGAGGCGAGAAGGCTACATCAAAGCGCAAATAGCAAGCCGAATGCTGATGTCAAGGAACCGCAGCAAAAAGGACATGACTGCATTGGTTACTTTCAAATAAAGACTCTGAATGATATCTTATTGCCACTTTAAATGTTGATAGGATGTTTGCGCACATTTGTTATTTTGTTACGAATTTACAGAAAAATGGAATTTTTGAATTAAAATTGATGTAGGTAGGAGTTATTTTTTATTGTTTTTGAAGCAAGGATATTATTTTGTATGCCAAATGATTACATTAAATTGCTACCAAATCACATGATTTTCAATTTAGTCATTTCATCCCCAAAATTGACACACCCTACTGCCCAGGCAAACTCTTTCGTCTCTGCCTTTCATCCGATACTTTCTCTTCCTGCTAGAAATTCGCTTTCATTCAGCCTGTCCCAAAGAAGGGTGATCGCTCTCAACCCACCAACTATCGTCCAATTGCTATGATTCCTTGCCTTTGTAAAGATTTTGAATCTATCCTTAATAAGATCCTTAAACACCTCTCTTCTCACAATTTTTTTTCAGATTATCAGTATGGGTTCCGCAAGGGAGCTCGACTGGCGATATTCTTGCATATCTCTCTGACTCTTGGTCATCGTCCTTTCGAGATTTCGGTGAAACATTTGCTCTTGCGGCTGTTGGGATAGACATATCAAAAGCTTTTGATATGGTCTGGTCCAAACCTTTAATCTCCAAACTTCCCTACTTCGGTTTCTATCCTTCTATTTGTACCTTTATTTCTGATTTCCTTTCTGGCTGATCTATAGCTGCAGTTGTAGATGACCACTGTTCTTCCCCTAGAACTATTAATAATGGTGTTCCTTGGGGTTCTGTCCTGTTACCCACTTTTTTCTTTTTACTGTATTTATGAATGACCTATTAAGTCGCACTTCCTGTCCTTTCCACTCCTATGCCGATGATTCCAGTCTTCACTTCTCCACCCGCTTCACAAAGCGTCCCTCTCAACAGTCACTTTATGCTTCGCGTAGGACGGATATGGTGCACCTGACCTCTGATCTTTCTGCTATATCTGACTGGGACAGAGAAACCCTTGCGGCTTTCAATGCCTCAAAAACTCAATTCCTCCTTCTGTCTACTCGTCACAATCTTCCACACGACTATCCCCTTACCTTCAACAATACACAACTCAAGCTTTCCTCTTCTCTTGACATCATTGATGTTTCCTTTTCTCGTAATCTTTCCTGGAAAGATCACACTTACTCTATTTCTAAAAAAACTTCTAAGCGGTTAGGTGTGTTTTACTGCCTCCGCAGTTTCTTCACACCCACTCATTTGCTATATCTGTACAAGGGTCTTGTCCACCGCTGTATGGAGTACGCTTCTCACGTTTGGGGTGGCTGAACCCACACAGCTCTATTTGACAGGGTGGAATCAAAGCTTTTCGACTTATCAATTCCTCGCCTCTTACTGACTGCCTTCAATCCTTCTCTCTTCGCCGCAGTTGCCTCACTCTCTCTTTACTATCGCTATTATAACGGACACTGCTCTTGAACTCTCTAACTGCGTGCCTTCTCCTTTAAGGAGAGCAAACAGCACCAAATTTTCTGCGCATTCTCATTCCTTTTCTGTCCAACTCTCTAACGCAAGGGTTAATAGGTATTTTCGATCTTTCATCTAGTCAACCGGTGAACTCTGGAACAATCTTCCTGAATCCATCTTTCCCCTTGTCTAGGACCTGCAATCTTTCAAACGCAGTGTCCAGGCATCTCGAAAACTTTGGATCTTGATTTTAGTTTTCTTCTTCTTCTATGGAATGGGGGCGCTTTTGTGGGCATTCGCACTTGGCCACTCCTTCCTCATAAAAAAATTCTGAAAGTTTACTGCATATGTGTTCGGTCTGTGAACCAATCTTAACAGCTTTCTAGTTAATAATCTCTTCCAGCTAATTAATTCCAGTAGTAAATGGTTTTAGGTGTGCATGTACTTAGGACGCAACAATATTAATAAAAATATAGGACATCGATACGTATTCGGCATTAAAATACGATTTATGATACGTAATAATTCACTTTTTATTGTTCATAATATATTTCTTGAACGCTATAATTATTACGAATCATGAATGACAAGACATCGTGAAGGCCGTATAATAAATTGTCGTGTTTTATCGATTAATAATTCCTATTTCCAAGATATTCCCTAATTTAAGCAATGATTAGATGAAACTTGTACTCCTCTTATAAGTCCGCATCAATACAATTCTACTGTCTTTCTCAACAGATAATGTTGGGGGGATTATATATATATATATATATATATATATATACAGGGCGTCCCAAAAAAATGTATACACACTTTAACAGCTGATAGCTCAATTGATGTTTCTTTCTTTCCAAGTTAAACCCATTAGAATTAATAATGGCAGTCAGACTAAGCTTTGAACAAAGGACATTCATTCTAAAATGCTACTGGAAGTGTGAAAACGCAGTTGAAGTGCAAATACAGTTTAGGAGGGAGTTTCAAACAGATCCACCAACGCGACTTACCATCACTCGAATTAGAGATAAGTTTGAAGCCGATGGAACTGTTCAGAATGTCCACAAGAAGCGTTCCGGAAGACCACGGACATCGACAAGCCCCACAAAGCAAGAAAGAGTACTGGAAACGTATCACCAAAGTCCAAGAAAATCTGTGCGGCAAGCGAGTCGTGAGGTAGGAATTTCAGAATCGTCTGTCCAACGCATTTTGAAGCGCTGTCAATGGAAAAGTTACATTCCAAGATTAGTCCATGCTATTAATGAAGATGATCCGGACCGAAGAGTGGAGTATTGCGAGTGGTACTTGGCACGATGTGGATGTGGATTGGACGAAGGGGTTTCGTAGAATACCCTCCGCGTTCACCAGACCTCACACCACTAGACTTTTTTTTATGGGGATACTTAAAAGACAAAGTCTACGCTATAAAACCTGCAACAGTCGCTGAATTGAGAGCAGCCATTGAACGAGAATGCACACAAATACCAAACGAAATGTTTCATGATGTTTGCGATTCCATTGCTTCGCGTTATCAGCAGTGCCTGGACCAGAACGGACGTCAGTTTGAAAACAGGCGTTGACAAAACAATTAAATAATGTCTGTAGATTCTATTACATTTTGAAAATGAAATGTATTTTAATAAACACTGCCTTTATAATTATTTAAAGTGTGTATACATTTCTTTGGGACGCCCTGTATATATATATATATATATATATATATATATATATATATAGTTCAGAATTTCTTGTTCATTCCACGCCAGCGAGAAAGCATTTAATCCATGGAGAGAAATAAAGATCAACTGTCCAATCTCTTTATTCCCTATTATGGACCATTGTTAAACTCAATTGCCATACAGTTTTAATCTTTTTGGGGATAGTGTTTTTATTAAGTATTTTTAAGTGACTTTTCTTTTGATGATACATAATGTTTGTTTACTATTAACTTAATAATGTTTCCTTACTAACATCAGTGAAGTAACGCCAAATGTTAACCCAGTGAAGTATTTAAATGAAACGTTTCTTTGATGGTGATGCAGAGTAGAAACAAACGAGATAAACTACTTTTCCATGTTAAACTTTCATACATACATATCACATACATACACGAACACACTCGCATCTTTACATATGGGAGGAAAGCTACTGGCTTTTTTTAATTCTATATATCAAGAAATTAACTTAACATAATCTAACCTAAACTTAACGTCAACAAAGTACGTACTGTAATTAGTATATTTTTCACAAAGCCTAAAGTCGGAAATTAGTTTCGCCAAAAATTGTTAATTAATTAATACTTCCAGTTGTTTTTGGTACTAAATACCTGCCAGACTAAGTTTTTCCTGAATCATGGCAGCAAACCTATCGACTATTATTTGGTGGAGATTGGCTAAAAAACATTTTGCTTTTAACTTTCGTTCTGTAACATTTGGGTAACAGCACTCCGTTATGAATTATTATGCGTTAAAGTTGTATTTCCAAAATTCTTCTAAAAATTCTTCAGATACTTGTAATTCGTAATTTCTTTCGTGGTTATCTGTTATTGGTGAACCAGTATTCGAAAGTCTACGTTGGAATTACTTGATTCTCTTTCGTTCGTACTCTGGTTAAGTCACAGTTGAAGTAAATTACAAAGATTATGGATATAAGAGTTGCCAGTCTTGAGAAGTGACCAACCTCAAGGCAGGATTTGCTAGCTCTATCAACCGCGTGAGTTATTTGGAGCAGGCTTATTAATACTATCACTACCAATGCAAAAAACTTCACTTTTTTTCTACGTGAAGGTCAAAATATGATAATTAAAACCCACTCTAATAGACAGAGTTTATTTCCACAACAGTTTCGATGCCCACTGGCATCCTCTTCGGGTGGATACAGAAAAACGAATGAACCAAAAACAAGAGGGAAAACAGTCCATGGACCATTAAGAAATTCGCACCTAGGTTAGATCCCGTTCACCCGACACCGGAAGGGCATTTTTATTAAAGGGACTCGCTTATAAGTACATTCGCACAAATTTAAAACTATCTTCTTATTCTATACATACAGATTCTATTATTTTTTTCACATAATTATTACATTTATTATTAAATTTATTACATTTAATATTGCATTATTATTTATTACAGAAATTATAAATTTATTATTACAGAAATTATAAATTTATTATTACACTGATTATTACACGAATGAAAAAGGCGAGAAGGAAACAATCCAGAGACCATTAAGGAATTCGCACCTAAGCGGGTTGTAACCTAAGTGTGAATTTCTTAAAGGTTTCTGGATTGTTTCCTTACTCGCTTTTGGTTCATTCGTTTTTTTTTTTTCGTAAAATGTAAATGGAATAATAAACGTAAATTTAAATGTAATAATGGAAGTAATAAATGTGGAAATAAATATAAATGCAATAAATATAATAATAAAGGTAATTAAATAAATGTAATAATTAGTGTAAAGGTAATAATAATAAATGTTAAAAAAAAACGTAAATGCAATAATAAATGCAGTAATTATGTCAAAATAATAGAATCTGTATGTATAGAACAAGTAGATAGTTTTAATTTTTGCGAATGTACTTATAGGCAGGACCCTTTAATAAAAAAAAAAATAGGACGTTCTTGGGTCGTGGGAACGGAATCTAGCTTAGGTGCGAATTCCTTAATGGTCTCTGGATTGTTTCCTTCTCGCCTTTTTCATTCGTTTTTCGGTTTACAATTTCTGTATAATAAACAACAGTGTAATAATCAGTGTAATAATAAATATATAATTTCTGTAATAAATAATAATGCAATATTAAATGTAATAAATTTAATAATAAATGTAATAATTATGTAAAAAAAATAATAGAATCTGTATGTATAGAACAAGAGGATAGTTTTAAATTTGTGCGAATGTACTTAAAGCGGGTCCCTTTAACAAAAATGCCCTTCCAGTGTCGGGAGAACGGGATCTAACCTAGGTGCGAATTTCTTAATGGTCCATGGACTGTTTTCCCTCTTGTTTTTGGTTCATTCGTTTTTCTGTATCCACCCGAAGAGGATGCCAGTGGGCATCGAAACTGTTGTGGAAATAAACTCTGTCTATTAGAGTGGGTTTTAATTATGATATCACTACTAACTTACGAAAACTAATGGGCACCTACCCAGCCAGGCTTTTAATTATTAACTCGAGTTAACCCGAGCATGGTGGTACAGGTAGAGATATATTCAGGCTTGGCAGTGAAAGAATTTGTATTCTATACACTGTACAGGTTCTATTTAGGATTGTTCTTTCAGGCGGTTGTCGCGTTCACTGTGTAGGATGTTGTCGACACTATAAATTGTGGCAAGGGGAGTTTGGACTGGATCATGAATTTTGGGTCGAAAAAACGTGACCATCACCGATTTTTTTGAAAATTGGCAAACTTATAGATCTTGGTGAGAAAAACAGAATGGCACTTGTTTCAACATTCTAGGCCATATGATTCAGGAGATATGGCCATTCGAATTTTATAAACAAAGGTCAATTTCCAAGGTCATACCATATTTCAACATGAAATATCTCAGCTCCTATTGCATTTACAGAGACCATTTAAACACTATTTTAAAGCTTTTAAGCAAATCTACAACTTTGTTTCTATTCATATTTTACTTCAGTGGTAAAAAGAAAGTTGATCTTATTTTTTACCTTTGACCTTGTGTAGGTCATTTGATGTCACAACCGATTTTTTTCTCCTTTCACTCAATTTTGGGTACATATATCTACCTTAACCTAGAATAAGATCTTTAGTGTTGATTAAGTTAATATAGACGCTACAGCCATTTCAGTGGACCATGCCTACCTCCATTTTGACCAAGTACCTTTTTCCACCAAACTTTGGAGCGCCGTTTTTTTGGAACTGTTTGAGCTAGAGTGTTGAGAAAAGTACCATTAGATTTGTCTCACTGAGATCTATAATGTCTGCTACTTTTAAGACAATTTGCCTTTTAATATGTATATTAAAATAACCTATTCCTTTATTTTTACCAATTGAGTTATAAGAACCGATTCTTGTCTAGCTGGGTGAAACCATGAAAAAAGAGGCATCAACATAACTTCATATTTAAAAAAGGAAGTTATTAGGTATTTACAATATATTTTATGGAAGCCATTATTGTTACATTTATAATAATAATAAAGTATTTGCATACGCCTTTCAAGGTAATTATTTACCCTACCTATGCTGCCATCATGAGTTTGACATTCTGGTGCTTAGTGCAAATGCAGACAGAATGTGTTCCACTGGCACCTGGCAACATACATTCTTTTGGCCGAAGCTCTTCAAATTTTAAAAATCCTATTTTAATTGTTGGATGGTTTGTTTTTAAAAGCTCAAATGCTTCTTTTAGGTTGCATAAGATTAGCGATTTTTGTTTTCTTTCCCGTCTACCATCAACTCCTTTTACAGAAACATAGTCTTTCAACCCTGGCATTTGTCTACTCACATCTGGCGAATGATAGAAGTCAATTGCTTTGGCAGCAGTTTCACTATTCAGGTGTTTCCCCAAACGCGGATTAGGAGTTGAAAGCACTCCCTTCTCCCTCACCAAACTCTCTGCTTGCCTAGCCATGTAATCTGAGCACTTAAATTCTTCTCTGATCTTTACTTGTGTCCATCTTTTTGGTAGGATAGTAAGAATTGTCAGTTTTTCACTTCGACTTGTCACTTGATTAAATTTTTCTTTTAGTCGTTGAAGAATCTCCAGTTCTGTATCATCCGAGTCACTGCATGAAATTGGTTGTTTAGTTGCAAGTTCAAGCTTTCTTTTCACAACTCCTACTTTCCTCAACTTTCTCTTTGCGTAACCAGCGCTGTCAGAGAGTTTGCATGGTTTTATTGGGGTCTCATCAAGTGTGGCCAATGAAGCATTGAATTTACTAAGCTCATACTGCATTTCAACTACATCTCCAACGGTTTCTAGCTCAGATGGGGCACTTGATGAGGTGGATGGTGATTTTTCAAGTGGTTCACATTCAGGCATTGGGGATGGACGATTTGCTAGTATATTTCGACAGGTTGCACATGCTTTATGATTATTTGTTAGTTTCAATTCAGGATTTTGATCAATCATATTTTTAGTCAATGCACGAATGCCTTTTTTCACTTTTCTTTTGTGTTTTAAATGGGTCACAACAGAACCTGCCCATATTCAAACTGCTGAAATCCATGTTTATCTAAAAAGAAAAGAAAAACATACGTAGCTTAAAAGCCAGGGTTGGGTTCAAATACACAAAATGGAAACAATTACAATTTTTTTTATTTTTCTTCAAATTAATTACAGTTAGTATTGTACTTCACAATTTCAAGATTAATTGCAATTATAATTAATTTTGTCTGAATCAATTACAATTACAAGTATAACTAAGTATAACTAAATAAACTATCAAAGGTTTATTTTCATTGGATGATGTATGACTGCCAGATCTAGGGGTATAATTTTTAACAATTGACATTGACTGATCAATTACATCAGTTATAGCTCAAAAATCAATTACAATTACCTTTATTTTTATTTTATTTTGAATCAATTACAATTACAATTAATGGAAATTAGGATCAATTAATTAAAAATACAATTATAATTGTTCATTGTATCCAACCCTGTGAAAAGCTGTTTTTGCTTAGATGGCACAATTAAAATTTGGGACCTACTGATCTTGTTTCAGAGGTCTACAACAAGAAAAAAAGGGCAGTTTGATTTACAGATTGGAATAAATACAGATGCCAAAAAATTCCTTGCTCCAAGGTTTAAATAAGCTTATTTTCACAAGGGTCCATACTGTTGTACACAATGAATAAAAACACAAAGTTAAGTAATTCTATTAAAACTCATCTAACTCTTAAAACTGAACTTATTCTATAGGGTAGTACCTATAGCCTAGTATAAGGTACTTATATACGTACATAGCTTTACCTTTAAACAGGATAGCAGGTTCGAAGTTCTTCACACTTTTGAATGTCCATATAAATTAATTAATTATGTAATTTAAATTACCTATATTATATAATTCTCTGAAATATACAAAAAAAAAAATTTTATAATAGGGTCGGATACTTATTCGACCAAATAACTGGGTTAGGTTAGGTTAGATTACGGATTTTTTGAAAATTAGCAGACATTATATAGCTCAGTAAGAAAAATCTAATGGTATTTTTCTCAACACACTAGCTCAAACAGTTCAAAAGATACGGTGCTCCAAAGTTTGGTGGAAAAAGGTACTTGGTCAAAATGGAGGTGGGCATGGTCCACTGAAATGGTTGTAGCGTCTATAATAACTTAATCAACACTAAAATTCTTATTTTAGATTAAGATAAATATATGTATCCAAAAGTTGTAGTTCTGCTTAAAAGCTTTAAAATAGTGTTTAAATGGTCTCTGTAAGTGCAATAGGAGCTGAGATATTTCATGTTGAAATATAGTATGACCTTGGAAATTGACCTTTTTTTTTTACAAAATTCGAAGGGCCATATCTCCGGAACCATATGACCTAGAGTGTTGAAACAAGCGTCATTCTGTTTTACTTACAGAGATCTATAAGTGTGCCAATTTTGTCGAACCGACAATAGTTAATATTTTTGATGTCCATAAAAGTGATGTACCAACAAATCCACTCGAGCCTAAACTAGCGTAATCTAACCTAAGCAGAACTAGCAGCTTATATATATATATATATATATATAAGCAGAACTAGCAGCTTATATTATATATATATATATATGCTCCTCGGTGGTGTAATGGTCAGCATCGCTGACTACGAATCTATCGGTTTCGGGTTTGATTCCCGTCGCGGGCAGGTGACGCGCAGCTCTCTCATTCTTTCCTTGGTGGTAGATGAATAAGTACCATAAAAAATAAGGCAAGATGCTGCAGAGCGTTCGAACATGGATCGATCTTGAATATTTGTTCGAAACCCAATAAAATAAAATTATATATATATATATTATCGTTTCAAGGTGACAAAAGCCTTACCTCAGCATTAAAGGAAATTGTCTCTGTACATTTGAGAATACACTTGAATCACTTTTAACCAATTGCCAGCGCACGCACACACACACACACACACACACACACACACACACACACATATTATATATATATATATATATATATATATATAATAACAAAAAAAGAGAGAGTAAAACATCGTGTAGACACTTCATTAGTTCAAAGTTCACAGAATTCACAGGAGAGAAATAATTCAATATAGAATCATTTGTATCGGAATTCTCATTTCAAGAATCGAAGATCGGAAATTCCTGCTACAGTCAGTTTTTCTTCATCGAATTACAGGAAAATGCTAATTTAATTAACTCACATCCTTTAGAAATTAGGAATATATTTTATTCTATTTTAAATTAAGAATACATTTAAATTGATATTTGAGTTACTGAAATACTCTTGGGCAGTGGTGTAGTGCTGTGGGAACGCGTGGGAACGGCGTTCCCTTACTTTTTTTGGTAGACGGAACGGCGTTCCCTCACTATTTCAAATAAATCCGAACTTACAAATCTCTAACGTCATGAAATTTTAATTCCCACCCCTAGAAGAAATATGAGAAAGAATCATTAACTGTTTCATTTCTTTTAGCTTCGACTGAGGCAATGCTAGCCTATAAAGATCTGGTGAAACAGTCACCACGGCGTACCAGTTATTAACTTTTTTTAGTTAATCATTCCAGTTGTTAGCTATTTTTATTGATCGTACTGGATGTCGTATATCTAATGACACTGGAAATACTGCATCTTCAACCTTGGAATAAATCCTAATATCCAGTGTATATGACCTCAAAATATCCCTGAAATTGGTCAGATTTCAAAAGATTTCCCGGGGGGCTTACAGTGCCCCCGGACCCCCAGCTGTATGGGCTCGCCGCGCTCGCCATTGTCCCCCCCGCATCTGAGTAACACTTTCAAAATGCGTTCCCTCACTTCTTTATTTAGCACTACACCACTGCTCTTGGGGAATATTAAATTGAGTATTACTGTAACAGTCAGAATGGCAGAACACAACAAAAGTTGGAGTGTATATATACATATATATGAAAATTATTTCACGAAAGTAACACGTGAAAAATATTTATGATAAATAAAACCACGAAGGAAAGGAAACACAAAATGGTGCTCAAGCGCTTTCGTCTAATGACATCCTCAGGAACACTGAAGTACATAAAAAGGTTACAGCCTATATATAGGTTACAGAAAGAAAAAAAAAAGAGAAAAAATAAATAACATACACACACACACATATATATACATATACATTCATATCTATATATACAAATACATACATACATACATACATACATATACAGTGCCCGCGAAAAGTATCCGATCACTCAAGAAAATACAATATTTTCCCTTGATATTCAGAGACACGTAATTCACTTTCTATTTGTTCTAGCGACATCTGGTAACTTTGAGGTTGCTCGCTGATATGAGAGCTATCCAACGCATTCTCAAATTAGTGTTCTGGTAGCCTTCGTTGCGGGTGGCTGTGTCTCAAATTTGTCAGATTTCACTGTTTGTGTAAATTTCTTGATATTTTTTTTTTTTTTACAGAAAGTGGTGTAAATAAAATTTATATATAATGTGTGCTAAAAAACAACTTAAGAGTGATTGTCGAGGTGCTATTGTTGCTTTGCATGCATGTGGGAAATCACAGAGACAGATAGCTAAGGAATTAAACATATCCCAAAGTACCGTTAATTTATGGGTTTCACGGGCTAAGAACAATGGTGGCCTAACCACGCCAGTCCCTAAAAAACGATCTGGCAGACCGAGAAAAACAAATTCGCGAACAGACAAACTTATGAAACGTTTAGTATTGAAAAACCCAACAATAACTGCGAAAGAAATAAAATTTAATATGAATAATTTGTTATCTGGTGTTTCTGAACGAACTATCCAAGAGCGGCTCCAAAAAGAACTCGGATTACCATCTCGCCATGCTGCTAAGAAACCGTTCATTAATGAAAAAATGCGTAAAAAACGTGTCGCATTTTGTAAAAAATACATTCATTGGACTGTTGATGACTGGAAGAAGGTTTTATTTAGCGATGAGTCGACATTTTTGACACTCAGAAGTTGTCCAAAAAAGGTTCGCCGGCCTATTGGCTCAAATAGGATGGACCCTAAATACACCCTAAAGACAATGAAACACCCTCCAAGTGTGATGGTTTGGGGTTGTTTCGGTTACTATGGGCGTGGAAACTTATATTTTCTTCCGAAGAACACAACTATGAATGGTTCACGGTATTTAGCAATGCTACAGGATAAACTTCCAATGGCAATGGCAATCCAAAGGACAAAAACATACATGCATGATGGTGCACCATGTCACAGGGCCAAAATAGTGACAAAATGGATTACTGACAATAAATTTGATATTTTGGATTGGCCTGGTAATAGTCCAGATCTCAATCCGATAGAAAATCTGTGGCTAATAATAAAAAATAAGGTTGAATGCCACGACACTGGCTCAGTCGAAAAATTACAAGAGGCCATCAAAAAGGTATGGTGCAAGGAAATATCAGTGGAAGTTTGTCAAAACTTGATTAAATCCATGCCAAAACCTCTAGAACAAGTCATCCAAACCAAAGGACAGATGACAAAATACTAATATAAGGTTAGTATACATTTAAACATTGTTTTTTATGTAAAAAATACAAATTTCAAGGGTGATCGGATACTTTTCGCGGGCACTGTATATGCAATAAACAGAGAAGTAAAAATAAAAAATTAAAAATTAAAACCTTAAAGGATTACCAGTGAGGCGTACAGATTTGTAAGGAAAAATATCGATTTTTAGCACAAGATCAAATGGATTATAAAAATACAAATTTATACTGGAACTCTGCCCGGGTTTTAACACACTGCTGCCTATGGTCAGGTTTCGATATATATAAAAAAAAAAAAATGCAAATTAAAAGTTAATAAAGTAGCAGACAAGTTTACCAAAGATTTAATGTTTTACCCTTCTTATCTAAATCTGTTTTAAAGGAATTCAAAATAACAGGATCGAGTTGAAAAAGACCTTTGCTTATGTTGAAGTTATTTGAAAGTTGGATAATGGCAGACTCAAGAATATTTCTATTAACAATGTTGCTTGAATGGAATAAAACTGAAGCATTATTCCAATCAATACAGTGGGCTAACTCTGACAAATGGACAAAAAGGGCACTGGACAACTGTCCTGTTCTAACGGAATATTGATGCTGTTTTATACGTGTGTGCAAATCCTTTCCCGTCTGACCTATGTAAAAGGAATCACATTGTTTACAGCCAATTTTATAGATAATGCCTGAATTATTGGTAGGGCTATTTTTTACTATGATATTTTTCACAATATTGTTATATGAAAATACTACATTAATATCCAAAAGTTTAAGTACATTAGCAATGCCTAAAAAGCCCGGGAAAAATGGAAGTACTAAAATATTTTTTGACAAAGTGCGAGTGTTAATATTGACACGATAGAAAGTTCGTTTTGCCTTGTTGAGACAAGATTCCATAAACGCAGATGGATAACACAAATCACTTCCAATACCGTTGATTTTTTCCAATTCGGCATCGATGTATTCCGGACTGGCGACCCTAAGGGCGCGGAGAAACATTGATGAAAATATGGCCTTCTTAGTGGGGGTATCATGTCCCGAGTAAAAGTGTACGTAGGACAAATTGTTTGTCGTTTTCCGATAGATACTAAACTTAGATAAGATTTAGATAAGAAGGGTAAAACATTAAATCTTTGGTAAACTTGTCTGCTACTTTATTAACTTTTAATTTGCATTTTATTTTTTTTATATATATCGAAACCTGACCATAGGCAGCAGTGTGTTAAAACCCGGGCAGAGTTCCAGTATAAATTTGTATTTTTATAATCCATTTGATCTTGTGCTAAAAATCGATATTTTTCCTTACAAATCTGTACGCCTCACTGGTAATCCTTTAAGGTTTTAATTTTTAATTTTTTATTTTTACTTCTCTGTTTATTGCATATATATGTATGTATGTATGTATGTATGTATGTATTTGTATATATAGATATGTATGTATATGTATATATATGTGTGTGTGTATGTATGTTATTTATTTTTTCTCTTTTTTTTTTCTTTCTGTAACCTATATATAGGCTGTAACCTTTTTATGTACTTCAGTGTTCCTGAGGATGTCATTAGACGAAAGCGCTTGAGCACCATTTTGTGTTTCCTTTCCTTCGTGGTTTTATTTATCATATATATATATATATATATATATATATATATATAAGTCGAATGTAAAACACACGTGTAAAACAGCATCAATATTCCATCAGAATGGGACAGTCCTTCAATTCCCTTTTTGTCCATTTGTCGGAGTTGTCCCATTGTACTGATTGGAATAATTCTTCAATTTTGTTTCACCCAAGCAACATTCTTAATAGAAACATTCTTCAGTCTACCATTATTCGACTTACAAACAATTTCTATCTTAGCCAGGGCGTTTTTTTCGCTCGATCCTGTCATTTTGAATTCTTTGAGATCAGATTTATAGAAGAAGGACAAGGCACTAAAACTCTGATAGCTTTTCCACGTGGATTGTATGCTTCTCCTCCAATATTCTCTGCACCAGTCACATAATTTTTGTTTTTCTTTATGAATTGTATATACTGTCTCGATCTTGTTATTAATTTCAGTGTTCCTGATGATGTCATTAGACGCAAGCGCTTGAACACTATTTCGTGTTTTAATTTTCCTTCGTGGTTATTTTCATCATATATATCATTATCATTACAACCTTGGTTAACCTTGTTTTGCTTCCGCCCGAATTGTTCATTTTGACGAAGGTCAAGCTTATTGCTCCACCTTAGACTTACAGCTTTACGTGCAGTCCAAAGCAGGACCCACCACGGGTGGGCAGAAATTACAAAGTCCTCGCCCCCGACTCAATCTCATGACCTCCCGATCAGCACCCCAGCGTCTCAGCCACTAAGCTACCCAGGGTACCCATTTATCTACTAACCAATTTTTTATTGTATGGAAGGATGAACAGCTGGGTTTGCTGCACGCCAACTGCCATCACCGGGTGTCGAACTCGAGGCAGGTGGATTCGTAGTCAGTGATACTGACCACTACACCACCGAGGCGCAAAATAGTATATATATATATATATATATATATATATATATATATATATATATATATATATATATATATATATATTATATATAGCTACATTAACCATATTTCCTTACTTTAAAAGTTTTAAAAAGTGAATATAAAAATATTAAGGTTATTTCGTAAGAGTTGCCCATATATGGCCTCATTAAGATGTGTGAAAGAATCTAACACACACACACACACACACACACACACACACACACACATTATATATAGAAATATATTATGATGCGACGTGTTTTTTTAAGTTCGTTTATTTTCGAAAACTTTTGTTGCCTAAAAAACCTAAATCCCCGTTTTTTGGGTTTATGGAATTTTTTTAATGTTGCTCAAAACTGATTTTATTTAAAATATAAACTTAAAGTGATCAAATAATGTAAAATATTTCTTTTAACATACCTTAGGATCATATTAATTATTACTGTACTTTAATTATTTCGTACTACTAAAATAAGTATGTATTTGCGAACTTCTGTATGGCAAAGAAGACACGGGTTTTTCCCAATAAACTTAAGGAATTTCACTACAGAACCTTCGTAGAATACTGCGTAATGATGTTAGGTTTCTTGATTTTTCCTTAGCTATGTTTTTAATATATTTTAATTTGTTTTCGGTGGGGATTAACATCAGAGCTTTGACGTAGCCACTCCAAGATTTTTAGCTCTCCAGAAACCTGTTTGTTTTTACTCGGTTGTTGTTCTTCTAGAATTGTGTAAAAGCCCATTAGAGGAATTGGAGGTATTAAAAAAGTCAAAGTAGTAGCTAGAAACCCTAAACTAAGAAACATTAACGTGAAAAAGAAGACTCGCCTCGCAAAAACAATTGCAAATATCGAAGAGACGAATAAAAAAATTGTACTTCAGACCGAAGAAACCAAAACTGAGCATTTTCACAATTGAGGCGTTGCGAATACTAGTGACGAATACTTGTGCGAAAATCCGTTTTCTATACCATCATATTCTTCAAGATGTACTCTCTTAAATAGATAATGACACATGATGCAAGTTCGTCACTAGTCCTCGCAAAATTCGGTCTTTTGAATGGGAAAAACACCATGGGCTCAGGGAGGATTGTAGTAGAATTCCACGGATACCCGTGACGAATTCGGCTGGCAGCTAAACCAATCAGCATCTCAGCATCACTTACGGAGTGCACTCCAGTTATTATTATCATTAGAATAATCTATATCCATAGCCGATCAAAATGATAAAAAACCCATCAAAATCTATCAATTTTTGGCAAAGTTATGGTGATTTCTAATTTGCAAAACTTTGGAGTCCATTTAATTAAAACATAGTTTTGCCGAGTTCGCCACTAGTATTCGAAACGGCTCAATTTTAGAAGAATTGATCTAGAATAATAGATCTAGATCTACAAGAATAGATTCACTTCAAACGTGAACATGGATCTATAATCATCTAGGGATGTACATTGTACAGTGTACATCCCTCGAGGCGGTTCTTGGACTGGTGCATTGGGTAGGCAGAATATTATATAGGCTATATATATATATATATAATTTCAATGAAGGTATATAATTATAACTATATATGTATATAAGAGTACTTACCCTTGTATATTGTATTTGTATATTCACGCAAACACCCCCTACATCCCCTTGTGACGTCATACACCTTTCACCTATCAATCTTCTTCCTTTAACCCCACCCCCCCAAAATCGTAGTTTCTCATATTTCTTCATACGGGATGGCTTGATAATGAGCGTAAGCATGCAAAATGTATCGTTTAGTAGGAAAGTCCACGCGCTGACTATATGTACATAAAAATGGCATATATCAAATCCGCCACACTAGTTGAATTTATATTATACGAGGGTACTTCAATAAGTATCCGCACTTTTTATTTTAGTGATAATATAGTACATATAATATATACTCGTAATAACGAGCCAAACTGAGATCTATAGGCTTATTTAGGCTACTCGTAGCTGTCACATATCGTACGAGTAGTGAGCATGGCTGCGTCGCTTTCAATTTGTATCTTGGAAGAACAGAGATCCATGGTTCGTCTTTTGTGGGCAGAAGGTGTGAAAAGAGCTGAAATTCACACGCGTCTATGTGCTCAGTATGGGAATAATGCGTTACCACGGCGAAGTGTGTACGCGTGGATTCAAATGTTCAAGGAAGGTCGGACATGTGTGACAGATGCTCAGCGCTCAGGACGACCGCCAACATCAACCAGTGGTGACAAGCAGGAAGAAGCCAGAGCCATGATTTTCGACGACAGAAGATTAACAATAAAAGAAATTGCATCTTCATTAGACATCATTCAAGGGTCAGCATATTCGATAGTTCATGACATTCTTGGCTTTCACAAGGTTTGTGCAAGATGGGTGCCCAAACAGTTGACAGAAGAGCACAAGCGTGATCGTGTGGACGTCTGCTCTCGTCTTTTGGCGCGGTATCATAATGAAGGTGTAAACATTTTGGAGCGCATTATCACTGGAGATGAAATCTGGATCCATCACTATGAACCAGAAAGCAAACGACAGAGTATGCAATGGAAGCATCCAACATCTCCCGTTGCAAGGAAGTTCAAAGCGCAGCAGTCAGCAGGTAAAGTTATGCTAACACTATTTTGGGATACACGAGGCCCTATCCTTGAACATTATCTAGAGCGTGGAACTACAGTAACAAGTGCATCATATTCTGACATGCTTCGGAATGAGTTAAAGCAAGCAATTCGCACAAAACGGAGAGGGAGATTGTCGGAAGGTGTTATTCTGTTACACGACAATGCGCGCCCTCATACCGCTGCACAGACTTGAAAATGCCTTCAAGAACTTAAATTTGAAGTTCTCGACCATCCAGCCTACAGTCCAGACTTGGCACCTTCGGATTTTTACCTGTTTGGACCACTAAAAGACGCTTTGAGAGGTCAGCGATTCCAAGGCGATGATGACCTGAAGGAGGCGGTGCATGATTGGCTACGCACACAGTCAAAAACATTCTTTTGTGATGGTATTAGGAAGCTTGTAGGTCGCTGGACTAAGTGTATTGAGAAACAGGGCGACTATGTTGAGAAGTGATGTGTTTATAATAATCTATCAGATGTGAAAATAAAATTGTGAAAATAAAAAGTGCGAATACTTATTGAATTACCCTCGTACATTCAAGGTAGGCAGGGTGTTTTAGGTTGTAATAGCTAATATGAAAAAAAGAAATCATATGATATTGGATTAAGAGGGCGCGAGCGACAGATTTTGTCTAATTGCGCTAATTTATATTGATATATTTATGCTTCTAAAGTTTGACAAAATTAATGGTCAGGCAAAGCCTACCCTGCCTACCCTATAAAAACGCCTCTGAAATTTATTTGTTCACTGTACAGTATCTCTGCAACAGAGTTGGCGATATTGTAAAAAGGGAGCAGTATTACAACAGTTTCAATCAACATGCCCTGCCCACTGCACGTCACCTAACTGGTCAAAACCTTGCATTTGTGCAAAACGCAAAATGGACAAAATGAACAAAAATTATCTAATGAAAAAATAGGTAGAGCTAAAAATTTTGGAGTAGTCACCTGAAAGCCCTGATGTTAATCCCACCGAAAACAAATGAAACTATCTGAAAAAAATATAGCTAAGGAAAAACCAAGGAACGTAACATCATTATGGAGTGTTCCACAAAGGGTGTGTAGTGAAATTCCTGAAGTTTATTTAGAAAAACGTGTCTCTTCGGTGCCAAACATATGCTCTGACATTATTAAGGCGAGATGTGAATATACAAAATATTGATTACATAATCTTATTTTGTACAAATTTGATTTGTGACATATTTTCTTATAAAAACAGGGTTCATAAAAATATTTTTCTCTTCTCCCAATATAATTCTTAGAGTAACATTTCCATTAAATTCGGAAGTGTCCTCAAACTTGTGACCATGGCCAGTACTTGTGTGCGTGTGTGTGTGTGTGTGAAGCAGTTATGTGTAGTCATATAGTCTGTTCTTCTTTAAAAGAATCATTCAACAGACTTGGTTATTTGCATATTGAAAGAAAAATATATATTCAGTGAAATCAAGTGGCTGCTGTTTTATATAATGTAAGGAAGAGTTACGATATGGAAAGAAACGTTCTACGTAATTAATATCATTATGAGATATTTAGAACGAAATGAGGAAATGTGTTCGCTATTGTGAACCTTTAACTACAGTTTATATTGATGGACTGTCTAATTACTCAATGTGATCGTTGATACTCTATAAGTAAAATTAGAATAACTTACTTTATACTGATGATATGGTATTAATTAACCCATTAACAAAACCTACGTATTTCCGAAAAATAATTTAATAAAGAATGCATAGAGCAGGGGTGGAGAACCCTTATTTTGTTTATTTCAATTTGAAATTTCAACTAAAATACTCTCTAGTGGGCGGTTTTGGGCGAATTTGTCTACAACAATTTGTCTAAAGATACAATTCATCTACAACAATTTGTCTACAACAATTTATCTACAACAATTAGTCTACAGATACAATTTATCTACAATAATTTGTCTACAGATACAATTTGTCTAGAGAAACTATTACTAATATTGGACCTAGTATGTTTCATGGACTGCTCTCGATTTTCCTACGAAATTGAAAACAAGGGCAGTCGATGACCCTGATTTTGTTTCTGCAATCGGTTTTCTTGAGAAACCTAACCTGACCTAACCTAACCTGACCTAATCGAGTTTCTTATACTATTGTTTTTTGCAAGATATCGCACTAATTCTTGTAATTTTTTGTGAATTTGTATGGCGTAAGCGCCACACCAGCTCGGACTTATTCAAAAAGATGTTGGAGTGTATTGCGTCGTTTCAGTAAATAAATTTATTCAATATCCAGTAACATTTTTCTTTATCATTTCTCAAGAAAACTGATTGCAGAAACAAATTTTTCATTTAAAAAAAAAAAATGAATAATAATTAACATCAAATAGCTTTCATTTTTCCTCTCTAGACAAATTGTATCTGTAGACAAATTATTGTAGATAAATTATATCTGTAGACTAATTGCTGTAGATAAATTGTTGTAGACAAATTGTATCTTTAGACAAATTGTTGTAGACAAATTGTATCTTTAGACAAATTGTTGTAGACAAATTCGCCGGACACCCTAGTGGGCAAATTGCAGCTTTAAAAATAATTTGGGGCATAATTAAGATGTAAATACTGTATGACTCTAAATAATCAAACTGTCCACGAGCAATTAAATTACACTAATTTAATTACGCATTATGTCCGAGGGCGGCACTTTCCACACCCCTGTCATAAAAGATGTTTCCATCGTAGTTTCGGCAAAAAGTTCGCCTACAGTCATCAAATTTCTAAAAAGTATGAAAAACTACTCTTTGGTAATGAATGTCTTTTATTTAAAAATTTTATTACTGTCACCAAATATATACAGTGTATATATGTAAAATGAATAATGAATAGTTCTTATTTTCATTTTTGTTAAAATGAATAATGAATAATTCTTATATTCATTTTTGCATATAAAGTCCAAACTCGCGTAACACTCTAACTGTACATAAAACGCAAGTTCCAGATAAATTTTTGATTTTCTTTCTATTTTATTTTTGCTAAATAATTGATGAATTATTTCTTTTTTAAATTCTTTAATAATTTTTTTACATTTGGCTTAATAATACAATTGTGTTAAATTCTGCAATGTTCATTTTCTTTATACATTCTTTCTTCGTTGTAAAAGATGAAGTCATGGCTTGCTTAATACTTAATTTTAAATTTTAAGCATTTAATTTTGGCTCATATGCATGTTTAATTTTAATCCATAATAAGATGCATGTTTCAATTTCCATTTTTAGTTAACTCGGCAGGTCATGATAACATTAGATCTGTCAATATGCGGTTTAAAATAAAAATATGGCTTCATCTTCAAATAACTTGCTTATCTGTCTAGGCGTTGTTACAGCTAAAATGTTTACCTTATCTTGAAATATTTTACCAAAAAATTCAGCGTATTGAGAATAAAAAACAAAACAGGTCAACATCAAATAATAATGTCACCAAAATTTGTGTATATAAACTTGTATAATTTCTTCAGTGATCATTCTGCTTCTGTCTGATCTGACTTAGAGTCTGAGCATTACCTGTAACATTTTAGCAGTAAACTACAGTAAGAGAATATCTTTGTCTTCTCCTTCGAGCCTTGCTTTCTTCAGAGAACTTGGTCTTAAAATAGAAAAAATAATTTCCCGATACGCTACAAGAAGAATCAGGGAACCATTAGAGAATTTAGTAAGTTTCACAGAATCCTCCGGTCCATTACAAGAAGAAATCGGAGAGTAGTATAAAATAAACTACTGTACTGCGATTCTCTACACGGTACTACTACTAGATACCCCAGATGGAGAAAATCCGTTGCTACAACCTAACCAAAACCCCCGTCAACCTCGAACCGCCCAAGGTCAGAGACGGAGGAGGTTAACATATATATATATATATATATATATATATATATATATATATACAGGGTGGCGCAAAAGTCAGGAGTCAAAGGACCAAGAGAGAATGGATCTTTTCTGTTTTAGGGCCGCCACTATTTTTAAATAAAAATCACTTTTTTAGTTAAAATATTTATAATTTATAATTTATAATATTTAGTTACAAATTTATAATTTATGCGATGCTAACCCTCTGACTCCTAACTTTTGAGCCAACCACCCACATTAGCAGAAAATTCAGGAGTGAAAGGGTCATCATTGCATAAATTATACATTTTTTAACTAAAAATTTATAAATTATAAATTATTTAACTAAAAAATGTATTTTTATTAAAAATAGTGGCGGCCATACAACGGGAAAAGATCCATTTTTCTCTGGCTCTTTGAACTCAAGACTTTTGCTCCACCTTGTATATATAAACGAAGAAAAGCGGAATGTTTCCAATTAGTAATTTTTTATGCTTTATAGAAATTTTGTTTCTAGGTTAACGTTTTCCGAAGTTGTACATGATAATAACATGACTAAGTATTTAAGTAATCTTTTATGTAGCTCAACCGGCGATCATGATTTAAGAATGCCTGAATTTATGTACTAAATAAAGTTTCTCAATAAAGTGATTAAGTATTGTACAGACAGATGTAATGATGGGGTTGCCTAACCTCCTTGGCAACGTCTAAGGTCATATGATGGAGGGGACGTACAGATTTACATAGAATCCGAACCTCGGGCAGCTACTTAATCTGGACGCGGAGGACGGTCTCCCATCCAACTAACTTCGCTGATCGACCGGTGTTACGACACTGGCCACGACGTATCTTGTATCGTGTATCTTGTATTATATCATCCCATTCCATGTCATTTTCATTTCATTCGGCGCCCAAAAATAGGGAATCTGCGAATGAGAATCTGAAAAGAGGCAATTCTCAGATCTATCTATCCCATTTCACGCCATTCTCATTCTCATCCATGGATCCCACTTTGGTCCGGGTTAGGTTACGCTAAGTTAGGTTAGGCTAATGTTAGATTAAGTTAAATTAGGTTATGAAATATTAGCGATTCTCATTTGACACCTTTACGGCGAATGTGAATGGAGTGACAAGGTTTCTCAAATCAAGAAACTATTTTTAAAAATCTGGATTTCTCATTTTCCGCATTCTCATTTTGGAACCGCGAATGGGAATGGGAACGTCATTGACGGGAAAGTAATCTGAGAGTGAACTATATGAAAACACGTTAAACCTATTGTACGGTAAAGTGTTCATGGATGTCATCGACACTGACACATATATGTTCGACTTACCGTATGTTTGCCATTTACAATTTATTTTTGCTGAAATTAATGGATGAGCTCAAAACTCCAGTTTCAATCTTCTCATATATCCTTCACAATAATCATAGTAAAAGTTAAGAATAGTGGACAATTTTTTGCTTTATTTAAAAAAATAAAGTGATCAATAAATTTCAAGTAGTCTTTTATGCCATGAATAAGTAGTTTTTGTAAATAAAAATTGTAAATAAATCTATAAATAATATTTAAACATGGGACTAATTGGTGTAGCGTATTTTATTTATTAGTTTTCACCTCACGAAAGCGTGTTGGATACGCGTTCCAAGTCGCAATGCCGAGGCTAGTCAACTGTGATTATGGAAGGTGTCAATATGTCGTTTGGAAATGTAACAAATTTTACAGACGTCATAAAATTATGCGAGAAAAAAGATAATTTAATTACGTAAAGAATTATTAAAGATGAATGTATTAAAAGATCGTATTTTGTGCGAAAGACCTTTTGAAAGTAGAAGTTCGAGAAAATTTTTAATTATTGACAATAGAGTTTCCGATGGATATACTGTAGACCGAAATGATGCAATGCAGAAAACGGTGAAAAAGGAATAGTTAGTGCGAAACGAATACTTTTAGAAATCTCCTAATAAGCATGGGAAAACAAAAATTCTAAGGTAGTTACTCTAACCTAATCTAAGCTAACTTACAAAAAACACTTATATGCTCTATTGAAAGACTAATAAGCAATTTCCTTTGGATCACCTGAAGATCAGGGCCGCCAGCCTTCTTCAGTTAGCCTTATAAGGCTAACTAACGAAAATATCACGACCTAACCTAACCAATCGTCAGGTCAACTGTACGCCCTTGACGATTAGTTAGGTTAGGTCGTGATATTTTCGTTAGTTAGCCTTATAAAGCTAACTAAAGAAGGCTGGGGGCCCTGATCTTCAGGTGATCCTTTATTTTTTTTAAATATAACAAAAAATTGAGATTACCTGAAGATCAGGACCCCCAGCCTTCTTTAGTTAGCCTTTTAAGGCTAACTAACGAAAATATCACGACCTAACCTAACCAGTCGTTAGGTCAACTGTACGCCCTTGACGATTGGTTAGGTTAAGTCGTGATATTTTCGTTAGTTAGTCTTATAAGGCTAACTAACGAAGGCTGGGGGCACTGATCTTCAGGTGATCCAAAAATTGTTCTCTATTCTTAAACTTAGTCATAATAATTGTTAGGGTTGTTGAACCTCCTTCGTAACAGCAAAGATCGCGTGACGGGGGATAACCTACACTTTTATGTAGGATCGACCATGGGTCGCTACATCATCTGAACGCGGAGGGCAGTAACCCATTCAGGTAGTGGACAGACCCAACGTCGCTTAACTTCGCTGATCTAACGGGAAGCGGTGTAGCGATGTGGTTACGAGAGCCCCATGGCCTCCAAAGTATGAACTAAATGACACGAGGAATTTTCATATATAAACTATTCTGTGTCTAATCAATGCCAGGTTTCTGAGTGCTTTATCCTTTTCCACTGTATTTAGTGGCCTACTTTTTACAATCATTTGAATTCTTCTATAAACTTATATTATCCTTTTTATCCTTATATTAGCATTTAAATCATCGGATGATGCATTAAATTTATATTGGGGGTCGAACGAAGGCCGAGGCGAGCTATTTGTTAGGTTCTGCATTGTCGTAAATTAAACTTCCCCAACTGAAGTGTATTAAATATCCAATCTACTAGTCTAGTTTTTGCATGCCCTGGAGACGCAACTGAGCAAATTATTTTAAAACTCGATGGTATATATCTTTTGCGATTTAAACTTTTTTATCTCATTTGGAAATTGAGAGCTTATTTTTAAGAAAATAAGGCACAGGAATTTTAAAGCACAACAATGTCATTTGTATACAAGGATTGTATACAAAGTTTTGTCCGATGAATAAACGCTGATATTCTTGTAATTATGAGGTCTATGGCTACTGAAATTCGGTTGATTTATTTAATATATAATTCTCGTGCTTCGAACACTATGCGTAGGCTATGCGTAGGCTAGGCGCTACATAGCGCCTAGCCTACCCAACCGTCAGCCATCATCATTTTCTCTTCATTCATTTCTCGCTGCATTTACCATTTATTGCTTATTTTTAAGCATGGAATTTGAACGAAGAGACGTACGTAAGCTGATTTATTTCTTCTGGAAACGTGGAATGTCACCTGCAATCATAGCAGCAGAGATAAATTCAACACTTGGTGCTGAAACAACAAATGAACGTACATGTCGTCGGTGGGTGGCTCAATTCAAGGAAAACAATTTCAATGTCGATGATAAACCACGTTGTGGTCGACCATCACTGGATTTGAACACAGGTATACAAAACTTTCTGGATACAGAGAAGTATGCTACGACTAGGAGTATTGCATTAGAACTGGGAGTTTGTCACAGAACAATTCAGCAGCATCTTATCCAGATGGGGAAACGTTATTTATCTAATCGATGGATTCCACATTATTTAACTGTTGAACAAAAGGCAAACCGTGAACGAATATGTTTAGAGTTGTTGGAGAAATATGCTGCAAATGATTTCTTGGGACAATTAATTACAATGGACGAAGTTTGGATCTATTGGGACAATGATGGCAGCTATCACCATATGAGTTGGAGAGGAGATGGTGATATCCCAAATGTGGAAGTTCAACGGACGTTTACCATTCGTAAACATCTGCTCTCGGTATACTGGGACTGCAAGGGTGTTCTCCTTTTGGAGGTATTGCCACGTGGACAAACAATAAATGCTGATATTTACTGTCAGCAATTAGATCGCTTGAAGGTAGCAATTCAGCAAAAACGTCGGCGACTAGTTAATGGGGGATACCACCATCTTCACTACCTCCATGATAACGCGAAGCCTCATACAGCTGCTAAAACTGTTCAGAAACTGCGCGATCTCGGTTTTACAGTATTGCCACATCCCCCATATTCACCAGACCTCGCACCGTCTGATTTTTACCTTTTCTCCCCACTTAAATCTTCAATTCGTGGTAGGAAGTTCTCATCTGCGGAAGAAATTCACGCTGTTCTAGATGCCTGGATTACCGCTAAACCACGGACATTCTTTGCACATGGCATCAGGAAATTGCCAGGAAGATGGCAAAAATGTATTGCAAATAAAGGCGATTACTTTGAACATCTTTCTACCACTGAAGATTAATTATGTTTGGTTTTATTGAATAAATTTTATTTATCGGACAAAACTTTGTATACAATCCTAATTATATATAATGAAAGTATTACTGATCTAGAATTTAAGCTTTTTTGGTGCTACTATAGTATGCGGTCTACCTACGATTCGGCGGTCTACCTTTTAATTATAGCTTCTTATCTTGTTTACTAATTGCTTGTTCACATCCCAATGTTAATCGCAGTGACGAGTGGTTAGGTTTAGTCATGATATTTTCGTTAGTTTTAACGAAAATATCACGAGTAAACCAAACCAATCGTAGGTAAACCGCGTAACACCGGGTAGGTAGACCGCGTAACACCGCTTTCTTTTTGTCCCAAACTTTCTGAGCTCCCGCTGGACTCACCCGGCCCAAACTTGATAGGCTTACTATACGTGACCCTGCGCGTAACAGAGGCTTTCAGAATTTCGATACACTATCACAAAGTTATATATATATATATATATATATATATTATACATATATATATACACACACACACACACACACATATATATATACACATTTAACTGCAATGACCGCGCAGTATATTAACGTATAGAAACGACGTAAGTATAGAGGAGTGTTCTTCCTTGTGTGCAGAACACTCCTCTATACTTACGTCGTTTCTATACGTTAATATACTGCGCGGTCATTGCAGTTAAATGTACATATTCACGATTTGCGAGGGTGCCCTCTCAAGGCATTGGTTTCTGCCCTATGTAGGAGAATTACAACTTCTGACTATCGTGGCTCCGTAGTGTAGTGGTTAGCACGTCTGACCGGCAATCGGAAGATCCTGGGTTCGATTCCCGGGCGGGTGCCTTATTTTTTATTTGTTTGTTATTTCTCTTCCTTGTGTGCAGAACACTCCTCTATACTTACGTCGTTTCTATACATATATATATATATATATATATACACACTATGTTATACGGGACGAATGTCAGACACAATATTGAAAGACGAAATAAATAAGATAAATGTTATACACTAGCACGCCCCCCTTCTTAAATATCCTACAAGAGCAGGCGCTCGTCTTTTTCTCAGTGATTGACGCGAGAATCTGCCTAATTTTCTCTAAGTCCTCAAACGCACGCCCGGAATATAAAATATGAAATTAAAAATATTAAATATGATATTAAAACAGCCTTTTATTTTAATCAAAGGTGCTCAGATGCACTTTCGCGACATCTCGCGCTTGCTGTTTGCCCATGTACCTTCCAAGCTAACACCTCGCATCCGTCTCGAGTTTCAGGATGGGAACCTTGACTGTGAGAACTAAATATTTTCTTGGTCTCAAGGTGACTCACTTCTCTGACGTATGTGAGAATGGATTTCTTCCTAAATAAGGAGGGGTCCAGCCATTGAAGGACAGATTCTATATTCTGAGTAGCTCTCGGCCAGACTTTGGGTAGAGCTCATCTCACCCGAGTCTCCGCGGGTAACGGGTGCGAGTTACCTCGTATGCTTAGATCAGCTTTCGCGGTTTTAGATCGGACTTGAGGAAGAAATAAGTCTTAGCAGAGAACCGTTATTCATTTTATCGCGGGTAACGAGGTGCGAGTTGCCCCGTATGTCATTAGCATGCTTTCGACGGTCCTAGAACGAAGCACAAGGGTTGCTTTCAAGAAGGGGCCCGTCTGACCTTTGAACTAACGTAACTTATACCCCGGGTGAAGGGTGAATTTCACCTACCTTAAATAGGGAACGAGCTTTATATCGGAAAATCGGAATTGATGATCTGACTGAAGGAAACGCCAGCAGACTAAATCCGTTTATTTCTTAGTGACCTTAATTGTCACTCGTAGATTAAAGAACAATCCATTCATAGCCCGGTAAGCTTAATTTAAAATAGACCTTGTGAACTTAAAGCAAAGCAAAGTATTATAAACTTTCACCTGTAATACGCTTATTTAAACTTAATTAAAGAGCCTGAAATTAAAGCCGACTCTCAATTAATCTCATCATAATTAATCTAAACTCGACGAGTGGAACAAGGGCTAAGGAAAGCTCCCGGATTCCGTAAGTGACCCAAAAAGGGGGTCAGCGCACTCTGTTTAAAGGAGTACTCTATTGTACTTGAAAGTTAAATTTACCGGGTAACCCCCGAGTATAATATTATATATATATATATATATACACCTTACAAAGGTTTCGCGCGATGATTTCTCATTTCGCGAAGGTCAAGCTTGTCGCCCCCTCCTCTCGAGTTGGCCTGGTGAAGTAGTGAGTTGGATTCTTGTGCTCTCCACCTCACATAGCCAGGTACTCCCGGCTCATCGGGGATTGTTCTGAGCCAGGCGTCGTCTTCTTTTGAAGATGTCCACTGCAACTCCCTTCGTGTTTCTTAGGTCTTTGGGCAACTGATTAAACAGTTTTGGTCCTCTCGCTACAAAACTATTTTCTTTCAGGGTTAAGGATGTTCCCTGTCTCGCCTTCAATTTGGGAATACGACACAGTCTACCGTTTCTACCTTCCACCGTTGTTTGGGGAGTTATAGGGTTCAGAGTAAGATTAAGGACTAGTTTCTCCATTATTTTCCAAGTGTAAATAATGGTGTGTGTGTGTGTGTGTGTGTGTGTGTGTGTGTGTGTGTGTGTGTGTTCTCCTTTCCAGTGAATATAGGTCTAGTTCGCGTAACCTTTCCCAGTAATTTAGTTCTTTGCACCCATTGATCTTGGCTGTGAAGCTTCTCTGGATCCCTTCCAGCTGCCTAATGTCTTCTTTTTTATATGGGGATGTTAGGACCGAGCAGTATTCCAATTTGGGTATTATCAGGGTTTTCAGTAGAGGAATCATTACATTCCTATCCCTTCGTTTAAAGGTTCTCAATATCTGTCCCGTTATTCTCTTTGCTCTGTTTACTGCTATCTTATTTTGTGTTTCAAATTTCGCATCATCTGTCATTACAACCCCTAAATATTTTGCTCTGGAATTTCTCTGAATTTCCTCTCCATTTGGGGTATAATATTCCATGGATTTTAGGTCTTGTCTTTTACCGTACCGCAATAGCTGAAATTTCTCGGTGTTAAACTTCATATTGTTGTCTTCCGTCCACTTGTAGATTCTGTTTATGTCGGTTTGTAGAGATCCTATGTCTTCTGGGTTTCTTATTTTTCTACTGATCTTTGTGTCATCCGCAAAGGATGTTACTGTGCTCTCTCTTGTAACGTCCTCATCTATGTCAGTTAGCATGATTATGAAGAGTAGTGGAGCTAATACTGTTCCTTGTGGTACTGAGCTGAGGACCTCTGATTCTGATGAAGATACTCCTTGTACTGTAACGAAACGACTTGCCGCCGCTCACTAAGGAAATTATATATCCATTTCCCTACTTTTCCTTTTCTTCCCATATATTTCAATTTATGTATTTATGATTCCGTGGTCACACTTGTCGAACGCTTTAGCAAAGTCTGTGTATAGTACATCGTAGTTTTTGTTACTTTCAAGTGCATCAATAATGTTGTTGTAGTGTTCCATTAGTTGTGATAGGCATGATCTGCCTGACCGAAACCCGTGTTGGTTATCAGTGATTTTTTTCTGAGTTTCCGAAAAGTCATAGATTTTCTGTCTAACTATTCTTTTAAATATTTTAGTGAGATGAGATGTAAGCGACACTGGCCTATAGTTTTTGGCCTCGGATCGATCTCCTCCTTTATATATTGGGACTATGTTTGCGCTCTTCAGGATGCCCGGTATTTCTCCAGTGTCTAGTGATCGTCTCCATATCCAGTATACGGGCTCAGCGATTGCATTCTTGCAGTTTTTGATCAGTGTGGCATTCCATTTATCCGATCCTACCGCTAAGTGTCTTTTTAGTTTCCCTATGGCTTGTGTAATATCATCCGTCGTAAAGTCGAAATCCGTTATACTTTCCCCTTGTGGTTCTTCAAAGAACGCGTTTCTATCGCATATCAATTTGTCAGTTTTTGGGATACTGAAAGATGATTCGTACTGAGCTCTTAATATTTCAGATACTTCTGTTAGATCATCAGATAAAGCACTGTTCTCATTTTTTAAGGGTCCGATAGTCGCATGGTTTTTCGACTTTCTTTTTGCAAAATTATAGAAGTACTTTGAGTTAGCCTTTATCGCTTCTATAGCGTCGTCGTTTCCTTTTTCTGTATGCTTCTTGATTAGTTCCTGAATGACGACATCGATACTTTGCAGTTTATCATTTAATATTTTTCTGATGTTGTTACCTTTACAATTACTTAATTTTGCAGTCACTCTTTTTCTCTTTCGAAACAGTGCTCTCTTTTGTCTCTCGAACCTGCTTCTCTTTCCTCTTTGTTGTTTCTTTGGGACATGTTTTTCCCCAATTTCTACCGTCTTCTCCTCTAAAGTCATTAGTATCTCCTCCGTTGTCTTCGCCTAGAAAATGGTTTTCCAATCTATTACTTCCATGCTGGATGTCACATCTTCCCAGTTTATAGCTTTGGAGTGAAATGTAGTGTTTACCTCATTTATTTATTATATTTCATTATTTTTACTCTCTATTCCATTTATCGCTTGCTTTCTCTGAACATTCGTTTTCACTGTACCGTATAAATTCATGGTAGCCACGCCGAATCTCTGAAAAAACCGTTAGACCACGCGAAGGGGGAAGGGGGTTGATTAACACCCTTTGTAACACTTGTTGACGCTTTATTTACTTCCGAAAACGCTTTTGATAATTTTGGTGGACGCGAGTGGGAGATTCAATTATAATAATTTTACGTCGGAGAGAGCAAAAAGAATAATTTAAATTTAAGGTTACATGGCCACAACTTCACGCATATCGCGCTGCTGAATGACTGACGCCTTTTTGGGTGGGTAGTCCGCTCTCTGGGCCTCTGTTCAGGATTGCCAACTCTTCCAATTTTAAACAATTCCAATCTAACAAACATACTTTATCATAATTTCACAATTATTAGTAAACAATTTATATTAAACATTATAATCTTAATTAAACAAAAATTAATATTCTTAACTAGGCATTACTACAGAAAATTAAAAATTTCGAATTTGCTTCTTTCTGTTGTGCGTGTTCTTTCCTTTCCTGTTGCCTTTATATTAGTTGTTATTTCAATGATGTTGTGGTCCGATATCATAGTTGGGGATATTTCTACATTATCAATTAGATTACTGTTGTTTGTGAATACCAAATCTAGGCAGTTGTTTTTTCTTGTGTTTTCTGTTATTTTTTGCGTTAACATAAATTCATCAGCTAAAGCTAGTAGCATTTTTACCTGCTCCTGGTCTTCTCGTGTGCCCCCTTTGTCCTGGTGTATACATATATTTTTTCTTATCCTTTTATATTTCATGAATGGGAAATTAAAATCACCACAGAGAAAAATATTTGGGGTTGGAGAGTGTAGATCTTTTACCCAGTTTCTTACCTCTGTAGTGGAATCTGAAAATTTTGAGGTTGGCGTGTTTGGGGGTCTGTACATTACAATTAGTACCATATTTAATTTTTAAACTTTTGCTGCTACACATTCTACGTAGCTGTTTGAGGTACTTATAGTCATTTCTGCCATATGCCTTTCGTGTAAATAGCACGTCCTCCTTTACGTCTCACTGTTCTGTCGGCTCGAATAATGTTATAGTTGTCAATTTGTATTTCTTTTTTGTCAATACAGGACTCACAATTTTCACGTCATATATATATATATATATATATATATTATATCAGGTTGTAACATAAATTATGCTCGATTGGAAAACGGACGATAGATAATTAGAATAACCTCAAGATAATGGGAAATAGTTTTAGAAATGTTGCAAAATACACGCGGCGACTGGTTCGCACAGGTTTCATCACGATACAGAATGATACAGAATGACTTAGGCTAGTGTAGGCTTAGGCTAGTGTAGGATTAGGCTAATGAATATTTTCTCTGGTGTTTTTCATACCGTTACAACGTCACCCCTACGATATTACAGTAATTGAAAAAAACATGGAGCCCACGAAAGAGCATATCCGACATGTGATGCTGTACGAGTTTCATAAAGGATCTAACGCTAGTGAATCCGCAAGAAACATTCAAAGAGTTTATGGAAATGATGTTGTGAGCGAATGGATGTGTAGGAGATGGTTTGAGAAGTTCAGAAATGGAGACTTCAGTCTGAAAGATTATCAACGAACAGGACGACCAAATGAGTTAGATGAAGAGTTGCTGAAAGCAACAGTGGAGGAAAACCCAACGGTAGCTGTAAGAGAACTTGGCCTGCAACTCGGCGTTAGCCATATGACCATTCATCGTCATTTGAAGCTGTTAGGAAAAGTAGTGAAGGTTGGAAAATGGGTTCCGCATGATTTGTCACAAGCGAATCTTCAACATCGAATCGATATTTGCACATCACTGCATTCTCGGTAATCGGATCGTCACTGGGGATGAAAAATGGGTCCTCTATAACAATATTAAGCGTCGACATCAGTGGCTTAGCGGTGAAACAAAGCCTGAACCTCAGCCAAGGACTGGACCTCATCCAAAGAAAATTTTGCTATGCGTTTGGTGGGATATGCAAGGAATTATTCATTTTGAGCTTCTGCCAGATAACCAAACAATCGCAGCTGAAGTCTACTGCCAACAACTCCAACGATTGAAGATGGCATTACAAGAAAAACGTCCTGCATTAATTAATCGCAGAGGTGTTCTATTCCACCAGGATAACGCGCGCCCTCACATTGCTCGAATCACCACTACCCAATTGGAGGCATTTGGTTGGAAAAAAATGCCTCATCCACCTGATTCTCCGGACATCGCACCTTCAGACTACCATTTATTCAGAAGTCTGCAACACCACCTAGATGGACAAAAGTTGCAATCCAGGGAAGCTATCGAAAACGATGTGATCGCTTTTTTTAACTCGAAACCAAGGGATTTCTTCGAACGTGGCACAAAAAAACTTTTCTACAGGTGGGAGGAGGTTATAGAAAAAGAAGGGAATTATATTGATGATTAATTTGTCATTATGTCATTTAATTTTTGTTGTGAATAAACTAAAAATTCGAGCAAATTTGTCCTTATAAGTCATTTAATTTTTTCTGAATGAACTAAAAAATCGAGCAGAATATGTTACAACCTTATATATTTATATATAAATAAAAAAAAATAAAAAAAAATAAAAAATATATACAGGGTGTCTCAATATACATGCAACCCATGTCACTGCTAATAATTCTGCCAATATTAATGTTCTCGTTCTATGTTTTCAGATTTGAAGAGAGGAGACGATAACAACTAATAATTATCAATCAAAATGCCTTGGACAAAGGAGGAAAAATTTTTTGCGTCACTACTTATTTGGAGACGAAATCATTCAAAACTGTGCAAGCGAAATTTCGCAGGAAGTTCAACTTCAACAATTATCCCCAGAAAAGCCAAATTTATCGTTGGGCACACAATTTCAAGCCACAGGATCAGTAAACAATCTCAACAAGAAAGCAGAAACACCCAGATCTGGCAGGAAGGTGACTGCAAGATCTCCTGACAATGTGAATGCGGTGAGAGATTCTGTCGGAAGGAGTCCGAAAAAGTCAATCCGAAGACGTTGCCAAGATCTGGGTCTTTCACGTGCGTCAGTGCAAAGAATCTTGATCAAGGATCTTCAGCTGTACCCATACAGGATCCAGATCAAGCATAAACTCACACCAGCTGACATGGCAAAACGTGTTGTGATGTGCCGGTGGTTCGAGAACAAGATCGAAGAGGATCCTGACTTTCTTGATGATGTTTGGTTCAGCGACGAAGCACACTTCTTGCTCAGTGGGTATGTCAATAGCAAGAACAATGTGTTCTGGGGCACACAAGCCCCAGACGAGGTGCTTCAGAGGCCCTTGCACTCTGTGCAGGGTGTCAGGGTGATTGACAACTTCGCTCGTCGGCTTCAAGTGTGTCTGCAGCGCGACGGCGGTCATTTGGAACATGTGCTCTAATAAATGTATCCTTTGATCTAGAGACCTCAAATCTTCAGTTTTTAATTGTTATCATATCAGCTTCCAGGAAATGTAATCTTTTTTGCAGTTTATTTTCTGAGTAATAAATTATTATCATGTCAATGGGTTCCATCTATTTTGAGACACCCGGTATATATATATATATATATATATATATATATATATGATCACCTGAAGATCTTTCCCCCCCCAGGTAAAGCTGGGGAGGAAGATCTTCAGATAGATCGAGCTGGGGGAAAGATCTTATATATATATATATATATATGCCCGGTTATGTTAATTGAATGCCCTGTTAGGTCAACTGAATGCTCGGTTAGGTTAATTGAATGCCCGGTTAGGTAAACTGATTGGTTAGGTTAAGTCGTGATATTTTCTTTTTTAATGAGAATATCATAACTTAACCTAACCAATCGTCAAGGGCATACAGTTGACCTAACCGGGCATTCATTTAACCTCCGAGCATTATATCTCATAGAATGAATTGTTTGTTTTATTTGTGAAAACTAGGGGCAGTATCTCAAGGTGGAGTGGACTGGGGGGAAGATCTTCAGGTGATCATATATATATATATATATATATATATATATATATATATATATATATATATATATATATATATATATACAGTATATATATATCGGTGCGCAGATACAATGGGGTCGTCTGCTGTAAATCTTGTAGAAAATCCTTGTTATGTTTTATATTTGACAAAGTAGATCATATTAGGTCAGACCTTCTTGTATCTGTCTGTCATGATTTTTATGATTCAGAAGAAATAGAACATGCGAGGGTACAATTAAACACCCTGTTCGGTGCTTCCCTCCCAACTCGTAGAGGTAATTCTAAAAACGAGAATACCCTGAAAGACATTATAAATAAAGTGTCGACCCTCCGGGATAATGAGAATAATATTACCTTTTACGTTACTAACTTCCATAGAATACCGGTAATCTCTATGGGTGACGTAAACGTCTCGGTGCTCCTCAAACAGTATAATGAGGTACAAAAGTCGATAGTTGAACTGAAACACCAACACGTGGTGTCAAATCAGAAAAACGCGATTTCGCTAGAACAGTTCCGGTCAGAGTTAGATGCGTTGAAAGAGACGCTCCTCCCAAAGCCCAGTTACTCGGAAGTAGTTCAGCAAGCCAGATCTCCAAGAAGCGCGTCGGGCAGCGAGGGAAACGAAATCCCCGCCTCCAACTCCCCCCCTGAAGGTGGGGTGGAAACGCAGCATGCAGGGGTAGCGGTCAACCCCCCTCCCGTTCAGGAAAGGACCCTGCTCCCGATCTCACAATGAGGAACAGGGACGGTCCAATGCCGAGAGTCGAGGCATCATTGCCCTCTTCCCTGCCTCCCACTGCAGAGGAGAGGTGTTCGATTACGCCTCGCTCGGTGCGCAGTTCCCCCCCCCTCCCACCGAAGAAGGAGAGGCACGCGCGGCCGTCACGCACAGACCCTCACCAAGCCACAGAGTAAGGGAGGGGCCTCCTATCCCCCAAATGTTGTGCTACACACCCCCTAGGCAGGCGAAACCTGCCTCAGGGAGATCGAGGGAGCAGAACGGGTGGGTAACTGTTAACAGGCGCCCTTCCCGAAGGTTTCCTCAACCGGTCTCCGCGACGAGGCCACCGATGGAGAATCTCACCCTATTTGTGTCGCGAATTCAGCTCTCGAACGAGGTAAGCGATATTCGACACATGATGGAAGAAATCATTGATGAACACAGTATAATGATAGTTAATAAACTAAACACGAAATCTCCGTATTATAACGCTTTTAAAGTAATAATTAAAGGTGTAAATGCGCATTTCAACCCGTATAATATGAGTCAATGGCCAGACGGTATTATTGTTAAGGAGTTTATTCACTTTTCCAGGAGATTTGATAAGAGGCAAAATAATAATAATAATAATAATAATAATAATATAATAATAATAGGCGCCCTAACGGTAATGCCTGAAAGTTGTACTGTGTATAAATAATAAATAATCTTACTAATAATAAATTTTCTATCAGTCATGGCGGATAACTTGTTGAAAATAGTCTCATATAATGTAAGGTCAGTGAGGAATTCAACTGTAGATGTTCATAAAATCTGCGACAGTGCAGATTTGATACTCCTGCAGGAGCACTGGCTACCTAAGCAAGAGCTAAAATTCCTCTCTACCATCCATGATGACTTTATGTACCATGCGTCATCAGCAGTAGACTTGTCAGATGAATTAATGTACGGTAGGCCTTTTGGTGGTGTTGCTTTCTTATTAAGGAAAAATTTGTCAAAACATATAAATTTTTAACAAGCGATAATGTAAGGTTGTTAGGCATTGAATTACAAGTGAACAATGATTGCATATTAATTGTAAACTGCTATTTACCATACAACAACGGCAGTAATCTAGATGAATACATTGATTTGCTGTACAAAATTAAGTCATTATCAGATAACCCCAAATATTCTCACTGTATAATAATGGGGGACTTTAACGCACATGTGAACTCGGAATTCTTTGTAGAATTGGGTAACATGTGCGAGTCGGCCAATTTAAGTATAAGTGATGTAGATGTATTAGGGGTAGCCAGTGGTAATTTTACATACGTTAGCGATATGAGTGGTACCACCAGGTGGATTGATCATTGTCTCACTAGTAATAATCTAAAGGATCGAATTGTTAGAGTTCATATTTGCATGATTTCCTTCTTTCTGATCATAGACCATTAGAAATATTAATTAACGTTACCAATTTATGCGCAACACGACTTAACAAGAACTCAATAGGTAAGAATAATCGCGTCGATTGGTCCAATGTTAATATGCAGCAGAGAATAGAATACAAAGACAGAACAAGTCACCTCTTTAATAATTTAGAAATTTTGCACCTTGCCTGTAATAATCCTTGCTCAAATGATTCTCACTGTAAACTCATAGATAGGTATTATAGTAAGATAATATCCCTGTTAAGAGAAGCAGGAAGCCCCTGATTAAATCTTACAACTATCATACTAAGATTATTCCTGGATGGAATGATTTTATTGCCCCCCTGAAGAGGGAATCGAAAGACGCCTATGATTTGTGGTGCTTTCATGGTAGACCCAGATTAGGACCAGTATACATGAATATGTGTAGAAGTCGGGGTCAGTATAAGGCGGCCATAAGGCGATGTAAACAGGAAGAAGAGTCTATTCGAGCATCAAAAGCCTGTGAAGCTCGCATAAATAACGATAATAACAAATTTTGGAAATTTGTTAAGAATCAAACGGGTGTCAAAAATGTCCTCCCTCCGACAATCGATGGGGTGTCGGGGGAGGATGAAATTGCAAAGCTGTGGAAAAACCACTATCTAACATTCTTAACAGTGTGAGTAGGGATAATCTTAAGATAGATTGCAGCGAAACGATTGTGGGAGGGACAAGGGAAAATACTTTGATATCATTTTCTGAAGTAAAGAGGTTAATTAAAGAGTTAAAGACTGGTTCTGCGTCAGGGGTAGATGACTTATCGAATGAGCACTTAAAATATGCAAATGACGTAGTATGTCTGCATATATCATTGCTCCTATCAGCCATGCTTGCTCATAGCTATATCCCTGCAGAGTTCATGAGGGTATATATCTTGCCCCTGGTCAAAAATAAGTACGGAGACATTCTGTCCAGCAATAATTACAGGCCTATTGCTGTCGCTTCCTGCTTCTCGAAACTACTAGAAAAACTCTTGTTACTCCGATTAAATGATTTCCTATGGACATCTCCTAATCAGTTTGGCTTTAAAAGGTCCCACTCAACTGACCTGTGTATCTATGTACTTAAAGAAACAATATCTAAATACATTGACAGTAATTCAACTATTTATAGCTGTTTCCTTGATATAAGTAAGGCATATGATAGGGTGAACCACAATATTTTATTTGCAAAACTAGAAGACAGGAAGGTTCCCATGTACATATTAAATTTATTGAAATTTTGGTATTCCCACCAATCTTTCACTGTTAGGTGGGGCAATGTACTATCCGAGTGTTTTGGCTCCTCTTGCGGGGTGAGACAAGGCTCCTTGCTCTCCCCTATGCTGTTTAATGTGTATATTGACGGATTAATTGCTTCACTTAATGAGGCAACAGTGGGATGTTGTATAGATAACACAAGGATAAATAACTTAGTTTATGCCGATGATATGGTGTTAATAAGTCCCTCTGTTAAAGGTCTGGATCGGCTACTAAACGTCTGCGAAGTGTATTCGCAGAAACATGATATTCTTTTTAATGTTACAAAAACTAAGGTTATAGAATTTCATCCTAAAAGCTGTAATCAGCCAGTTGATATTAGGTTTAAAATGAATGGTGAAGTAATTGAGGAAGTACAAGAGTTTAATTATTTGGGTCAAACATTCACCAGCTCCTTGAGTGATGACCCGGATATAAAAAAACAATGTCGAAGCCTGTGTGCTAAAGCGAATATGACTATAAGGAACTTTCGGTTCTATACAAGTGAAGATAAAGACATTCTCTTTCGTACTTTCTGCAGTAATATATATGGACAGCAACTCTGGGTGAATTATGAAAAAGGTTCTGGCAGAACCCTGAATTTGCTCTACAACAGGTCTTATAGAGTCTTACATAAATTATCCCCGAGATGCTCAGCTTCGCAAATGTTTGCTACCCGCAATGTCCCGAGCTTCCCGGAGGTAACAAGACGTGCTCAATACAGTCTAATGCAAAGAATTAAAAAAATCAACTAACCCGATTAAAATTATCCAAGCTATCCATGAGTCCTGCCGTTTATCCTCTAAGGCTTAGAGTCTAAGCTATGGAATTCTTGGTACGAAAACGTCTGTCTGCAGCTCCACTTAAATTCGACATTACTGTATCATTTATAACACTAGGCAACAAAGATTTTGTTACAGAAGACCAAATAGGTGCTCCTAGCTAATTTCGGTATGCTGATTTCAAATCTATAATTAGATTTTTTCTATCACGTCTAGATTTTGTGTAAAATGCAAATCACTTTTAGTAAAATTTTCTACCACGTCCAGATTTTGGTTTTAATCGGCTTAATGCCAGTAATATGAAACTTGCTTTTCAAGGTTAAAGCAATTTTTTTTGCCAACTATATACAAATTCGAACAATTTTGATAAATAAAATTTATCCCGAGTTGGCAACACTGAGTCAAGAGCATAGTAACGGGCAACGGCCCAACGGTCAGTTGCTACGTGACAGTCAAGCAGAACGGTTGTTGAAGCTCTCTGCTGATGAGCAAGTGACAGGTTGTGGTGACTTGTGTGTTTTTATAGCATTTGTTTTGTACTACGGTGTGTATTTCTTTTTATTTTGCACATCGTAATAATTACTTTCTACGTTTTTTCAGATATTGTATGGTAATTCAAAATGGCATCAAATAGACGTGCTTGTGTAAATCACCCAGACAACTTCTGCTTTGTCTGTGGACAATATACACCTAAGCCACAACGTAGAAACATAACAACAAAGATTAAACTTGCCTACAAGTGTTATTTTGACTGTAAGTTAGGAGACCAACAGAGGGACTGGGCACCACATATTTGCTGTGCACAGTGCAATGCAATGTTAATAGCTTGGATGAATGGTAAAAGAAAAGCTATGCCGTTCTCAGTCCCCATGGTTTGGCGTGAGCCGAAAAATCACTTCAATGATTGTTATTTTTGTTTGACAAAGATTGCTGGTTTCACAAAGAAAAACAAATCAAAGATCACGTACCCAAACTGCGAATCAGCAATGAAACCAGTACCACATGATGAAACAAATCCACCACCAGTTCCACCAGCAACGATAACAGACAGCAGTTCATCTGAAGATTCTGCTAGTGATATAGAAACAGGGAAAGATGGCATATATGTTCCAGATGCAAATATTTCCCCACATTTGTTAAGTCAAGCGGAGTTAAATGACTTAGTGCGCGATTTGGAATTACCAAAAGAAAAGGCAGAGTTGCTTGGTTCAAGACTTCAAGAATTTAATCTTCTCCAACCAAACACCAAAGTTTCCCATTTCCGCCATCGCCATTTGCAGTTTTCATCATTTTACTTACAGGAAGAAAACGTTTGTTTCTGCCACGATATCAGTGGTCTGATGCAAGGGATTGGCTGTCGCTATGATCCAAAAGAATGGAGACTGTTCATTGACTCTAGTAAAGCTAGCCTTAAAGCTGTATTACTGCACAACGGCAATGAAAAACCTTCAATACCTGTAGCACATGCCACTGGCCTTAATGAGACTTATGAATCGATGAAACTGCTGCTAAGACTCATCAAATATAAGGACCACACATGGAGTATTTGTGGCGACCTTAAAGTTGTATCATTACTTCTTGGGTTACAGTTGGGCTACACAAAGCATATGTGCTTTTTGTGTCTATGGAACAGCAGAGATGACAAGAACCACTACAAAAAACATGATTGGCCATCTAGAACTGAACATGTTGTTGGTAAATACAATGTGAAACACCCAGCACTTATTGACCCTCAGAAAGTACATCTTCCACCACTTCACATTAAACTTGGCCTTATGAAAAATTTCGTGAAGGGTATGGATCATCAAGGTAGTGGTTTCCAATATTTAAAGGATAAATTCAAAGGAATATTGACAGATGCTAAGCTAGAAGCTGGAGTTTTCACTGGACCACAGATCCGCAGTGTCATCCACGACTCATCGTTTCCATCTAACCTAAATGAGAATGAACTAGGAGCATGGACATCTTTCGTTGAAGTTGTCAAAAATTTTCTTGGAAACCACAAAGCTGAAAACCACCGTAAACTCGTAGAAAACATGCTTAAATCTTATGAAATAATGGGATGCAGAATGTCTTTGAAAATTCATTTTTTACATTCTCATCTTGACTTCTTCCCGGCCAACCTTGGGGCTGTATGTGACGAGCATGGTGAGCGCTTCCACCAACAGATCTCAGTTATGGAAAACAGATACCAAGGTAATTTCAACCCAAATATGATGGGAGATTATTGTTGGTTCCTGCAGAAGGAGAGCTCGTCATCCTACAAGCGACAAAGGAAGAGGACACACCAAAGTTTCACTTAAGAACAGGAATTTGCCTTTCAGTAGTAACAACAAAATACTAACGCGCTTTGGGTGGATGGTTGGGCGCAGGGGTGGTAACTCCACCAGCGGAATTCCGCTGTCTGTCTTAAGCCAGAATAAAGGAGGAAAGACATCCCTGTTCACTAATTATTTAAGTATGCTTAACATAAAACGTGGCACGGAAAAGTAGCTTAGACGGCTTTCGTAATAGAAGCGGGTGAGAAAAAAAATGAAAAATAGGGGTTTTCGGTTACACAAAATCTGGACGTGATAGAGAAATTTTGATATCAGATCTGAAATCAGCATCAGCGCTTTAGTAGGAATCAGTAGTTCACGTGTCTGTAACAAAAAAAAAGTTGAAATTTGTTGCCTAGTGTAATCAACTGAAATATTTCTATTTGAACTGTTATTGTATTAATAATATTTGTCATATGGACTATAGTCTGCCAATAAACCTTTTCATTTTCATTTTCATATATATATATTCATACTGTATATATATATATATATATATATATATATATATATTATATATATATATATATATATATATATATACTGTGTATATATTGCAGATGATACTAAAATCTTTCGCACTTAAAACTTTTGAAGATTTTTACTTAAAACTTCACATTAAATTTCGTTTAGCTAATATTAACTCAGTGCTTTTTATTTCATTTTTAGAATTTTAATAAGTATATACAGTATATTGTATACTTACTAAAGTAGGAAAAAGTAAGAAAAATATATATTATTTTACTATATATATATATATATATATATAATATATGTGTGTGTGTGTGTGTGTGTGTGTAATTTATTTATTAATTTTTCCGTATGCTTGCCCAGGAAAACGTAATACAAAAACCAGTTGCACCCTGGACGGCTATGGGACGCCTGACCTCTGATCTTTCTGCTATATCTGATTGGGGCAGAGAAAACCTTGTGGCTTTCAATGCATCAAAAACTCAGTTCCTCCATCTGTCTACTCGTCACAATCTCCCACACGACTATCCTTTTACATTCACAACTGAATCCTTCCTCTTCTTTTAATATTGTTGGCGTTTCCTTTTCTCGTGATCTTTCCTGGAAAGATCACATACACTCTCTTTCCAAAACAGCTTCTAAAAGGTTACTATGAACTCCCATCTTTCAAACGCAGAGTGTCTAGGCATCTCGAAAACCCCGGTCCTTGATTTTGGTTCTCTTCTTCTTCAATGGGAGGGGTGATTTTGCTGGCTTTTGCCCTTGGCCCCTCCTTCCTGCATAAAAAACCAAACAAATGTTGTGCCCTCAGAGGTTCTGTCTGTAAACTGGTGAACACTATTCGTTATATTCTCCACCCTTGTTATTAGGGGTAGTTTGTTATTACGGAACAATTTAGATGTAACTTTTTCCTATTAGAGTCTGCTGGAAAAACTCAATTGGTAAAATAAGAAAATTAGAACTCAGACTTGTAGACCGGAACTACAAAAATACTTTTTTTAGTCGTAGCGTAATAGATTTTTCGATTGACTTGTCATATGGTATGTTAAATAGTATCTTCTTAGTTAATTTTAAGAAAAATTGGTTGTTTTCATGAATGAAAGAGAGTTTATAAGGTTGTGCAAATAGAGTTGTGTAGGTTACTTGGGTAGCTTTGTAACTACAAGAAAAGCGATAATAAACATGCTTATCAAAATTCTTGATCCAAAGAATGATCAACACAACAGTTTTTTATGTAACTAGAGTTGAAGTAGTTTATTTTTTTTTTGTTATTTAAATATGGGTGAAGCAGGTGTGTCTACTTCATTGGTGTATCCAGATTAGGATATACTGACTTTCTACAACTTGTTCGTTTGTATTTTCTCCAACTAATTTACTTATTATTATTAGTTAATAGTTTATTTGCTATATGGCACAAAAAAGCTATACTTTGGTTTGTAGACTTTGCAGATGTTGAAAGAGAGTTGAACTCTGATTATTCCATGTGAGGCGTATGATCCCTGTCATTTTTAAAACAATTCAGCCATAATGTATAATCAGAACTTACAACATTAAGGGTTAGTTACCATATTAGTGTGTAGACACAAATTTTTTTACTTTTATGAGAATATTACCCAAATACCCGTTCAAGCTTATAGTAAACAGATTCAGTCTCTGGTCTCTTTGAAAAAGACTATTGTACCTGAGGAAATTCAGGTATTCACAGCTAAAACCATACACCCTTAGAGATTTTATTATTTTTCGGTGAAAATCCTCTTCATTTCCTTATTTATAAGAATAGTATTCTTCAAGATTGAAATTCAGTTTATTGAAGACAATTAATTAGGTAGAGGCAATTAAGGAGGAAAGTTCAAGAAAGGTTTTGGGCAAGGATGGACGCAGAAAATTTTTAAAGTTAATTCCAGCAAGCCTAAAGGAGGGGTAGTCATCAGAGAAACTTGGTTCAAAAAGTTAAAGGGAAACAAGTTTGTAGAATGGTACCCCAAAAATTACTTTAGTTCGGTACTAGATTTTTGGAATAACTTGGTCCTATGGTGTTAAACAATAGATTTTAGATTTTTTAATAGTTAGATGCTTTCATGAATGAAAGATGTATTTCATAAGGTGTAAAGACTTGTATAGCTATTTATACAGATCTTAATTGTAGTAAGTTGCATTAGTTATAGCCAAGTGATCATTAATTGAAATTAAATTTTTGTAAACTTATTACGGTATACAGTCATAGGCTCTTATCGATTAATCTCAATAAGGCAGGATTTCACATTCTTCATAAAAATGTAATGAGCTCTGACCCTTGAGCTTTGATATTCATAAGCCCATCTTACAGTTCTACCAGCAGTAACACTTTCAGAACGTAACTCCTGGAAAATAGCATACCCTTGAGAATATTTAAATCTTTCTTACATCTAGTCATGCTACAGTTGCAATTTCATAGACTCTGATTAGTTTGCCTCAGATGAAATAAATGAACTGAAAAGTTAGTCTCTATAAAAATCACACATGGAGCAACATGGTAAGAAGATAGACGGGGCCGGCCTTAGGCAAAATTGTGGCCTGTGCGAACTTTGTATTCAGCGCCCCCTTCCCCTGTTTTCTTGAAAAATTCATGCAAAATGCTTTATTTTATAAATAATGAGAAAGTAAATCATTCAAACATTCACTTTTCGTGACCTTGCCGCCGCAAAATCTGATATAGCATGTGACAGGTCTATTTTGCGAGCCACATTATTCTCAATTGAAAGGATAGCTAGCGAAGAAACCCTGTCGTCTCCCATGGTCGATCGCAGGTAAGACTTTTAGAGCTTAACTTTGAGAAGTCCCGCTCGCCAATTGCCACTGAGTCAAGCAAGGTTAATAATATTGTAAGTGATACCCAGGTGTTCGGAAAGTTGTCACAAAGATTATTATTCAAAATAAATTGTAGTACTTCTTGAGGTGTGCTGCAATCCTAAGGCAGCAAACTTGTGAGATAGCCTAGCTCTTCGTCAAAACCGTCAACGTCACAGCTTTCTCAGTCTTTCAGTACGTGATGAAGATCCATATAGTTTTTAATAAAGTTTTCTTGTCAAGAAGTTGTGTCAGATCATAAAGAAAACTCCCAAAGGTCCACGTGTTGTTTCATCTGTTCAAACCGTTTTTCTGTTGACATTCTCGAGGTATCTACACACTAGTAGAAGTCAACTTTGAATTTGGTTTCCGGGTTCGCAGTAATAACTTCATTTTCACCTTCGGAGCTGAAATGGCGTGAAGGCGACAAATGCGTGAAGGCGACTTAAACGCTGGATCGACACCAAGTTTTTCAGCCATTTCCTTTGCTTTTATTAAAGCTTCTTCATACCCTGCATCCGTGTATTTTAGAATGTAGTTACAGCAAGCTGCTATCATATTTTTGGCTGCAACAATATTACTACTTTTGTTTTGCATGTCCTTGCTTACCAGAATGATCTGGAAAAAGATGTCATACCACACCATGATAGAGATGAGGGAACTATATTTAGTTAGTTGGACTGCGAGAGTAAACGCTTCATGACGGATGCCTGCGTCCGCTTTCTCTGCTTCAGTTAATGCAATAAGGGCATCGTAGACTTCAACTTTCTGGTATCGAATAGCACTAAGGCTGTCTGCACTCCCAGCGCGTTTCGCCTACTGCTTTCACAGTAAGATTTTTGACGTGGTATGTGAGAAGCTCCAACGATAATCAGAGGCAGAGAACAGGACATAAATTCTTTATACACTGCCGAAAAGGGACACAGACTCCGTTGAAGATAATACAGCATCCTCTACAACGAGACTGAGCGAATGAGATCCGCATGGAACGAAAAAAGCGCTTGAGTTTATAAAGAGAATTCCTGTCCACATATTCTTATTTATCCTTTCATGTTTGCGCCGTTGTCATACCCTTGATCCCGACTGTATTGGATGTCGATCGATCTCGTACTTTTCAAGTGTTGACATGATGGTTGCAGAAAGTCCTTCTCCTGTGGTCTCGCTCACTATTACGAAACCAATAAAATGTTCCTGAATGTTAACCTTGCCATCTGATGTGTCAATAAATCTTACTGTAAATCTTACTTCAGCCTTGCAAAAATGTCTTCAAGAACTTTTTTTGCCATTAATGCAATTAGTTCATTCTGGATTCTTTTTTCTCAGTAATGGTCCATTACTGCTTTCGATATCACACGCCTCAAGTGGTCCTTCACAACTTCGTCGTACTCTTCTAGTAGCTCCACTAAACCTAGGATTTTTCCGTTATTCCCTGTATAGATCCTGTCAAATAAGTCACGGAAAGCCACATTATGTTTTGATAGGTAGAGAGTTACACTTAAGAGTTGCTCTAACACTTGTTTCCAGCGTTTCTACTCATGTTCAATTTTGTGTTGAAGCTCTGCGTCAGTGTAAGCATTTCGTTTCATTCTTCATTCTGTTCCAATCCATGTATGATACAAGTAAAAATGATTGGGTAACTTTTGGCGACTCATGAGAATCGCCGACGTATGCTTCTAATCACTCGATCCATCAATTGCCAGAGATGATTTTGGATTGAAGTCGAACAACTTACAACAAAAGCAGAATACTTTATCCGTACATTTCGAATAAAGCAGCCAGCGACGTTTCAGGACTTCACCATTTTCAAACTTTCTGTCCAGAAATGCCAAAGAAAAATGACGGTTATGCTCATCCAGAGGAAAAATCGTCATGTTATTTAATTTTTGTGGTCCATTGTTCACTAACAGGTCTCGAATTTTAGGCGTCAGACTAGGCCAGTGGTCGGGGAACAGGGGTAAATTACCCCAAATGGGGTAAATTTAAAATTTTTTGGGGTAATGCGTGCGGTATGAGAGACACTTCCCTCAGAGCCTCAGTCGTGTGTATGGTATCATGAAACGAAGAGGTGCTTTTAGTGCTTGACACTTTGTGCTGATATTTTTTTCGTATATTTTTATTTTATTTTGTTACATAAATGTGGCGTTATTCTAAATTTTAGAATATTACGAATTTACGTCCTGATTTTGATGTTGTATCAAAAATGAAACGGCATCATTTTTCCAAAACCTGAAGTGGAGATGTTTTGAATGAAATTCTTCAGTTCTTCAATCCTTTTAACTAATTTTGTTTGTGTGCTATTCTTATGCCAGCATGTGTGGTTTTTTTTTATTTCTCCATAATAATGGATCCAATAAACATTTTTTGAATTTGAATTTTTTGTATACCATATGCAACAATTTTAAGAGCAATTGGCTTGTTTTTGTTTACTTTGAAGTCTGGGGGTAATTTCATTTTACTCAAATAGATTTTTGGGTAATACCCAAAAAAGTTCCCCGACCCATGGACTAGGCCATAAAGCAAGATCAGAAACGACAATACCTGTTATAGCTCCCTCACTGATATAAATAGCATTTTCATTGCTTTCTGTAATTGTCGTCTCTGGTATACGCGTTGGATTATACTGCAAATCAGAGCCAGAATCGTCGATGCTTGTTTTCTCCTACACACACACACACACACATATATATTATTTGCATTTTTAATTTCACATTTATTTTTATTTCTATTAATTCTTCTCTTATTAACATTCTCCTTATCGTAATCATCCATTATCCTGAATGCCCCACCATTATATATAGTGTATACAAAAAAAATTTTTTTTGGTGGTCACTAAAGTTCATACTGTGACCTCACACACATATATAAAATTAGATATATTAACAAAAATATCCGTTCTACGGACGGGATATTCTTTAAGCGAGTTAAGAGTTTAACATTTACAATTAGCTCACGAACCAGTTAAATTTCAAATACAATTTTTATCATATTTTCTTTTTACCTATCATAGCTTCCGATGCGTAGTTAAAAATTTTGATGGTTACATTCTTTTCTAAACTTATGAGCAATTCGATTTTTTTAATTCCACGAAAGTGTATGAAACTATAAAAGCGTGTTTAAAAGCGGGCTTTATTTTAAGAAAACTTTAGAAATTGAAAATCTTGAAAGTTAAGTGCGTCTTGTTTTAGCATATAAATATTTTTTAGGATAAATTGGGATAAATTTTTTTGGAGCACCCAATCTGAAAAAGAAAGTTGATAAAAACACTCCAGGGATCCCACAGGGTTTGTCACTAAGTTTTATGAAAATCGGTCCAGCCGTTTGCACCTGAAAAGGAAAGAGACGGACAGACAGACGGACATGCTGTGAATTATGGTGCGAATGAGGATGATTTTTTTTATGGAAGGAGGGGGCAAAGGCGAGCGCTCGCAAAAACGCCCCCCTATAGAAGAAGGAGAGAGCCACAATCAAGATCTATGAGGCCCACGATGCCATTTTATTTATTTATTTATTTTTATAAATTTGGAAAGATTGTGTACGTCTAAAATGTACTATAATAATGATTTATACTTATTTTATTTTTACTCTTATCTCTTCCCTTTACCTTCTTTAATGAGAACCTTCCTCAGTCTCCGATTAACCCTTATCAGCATCCTCCTTATCCATCCATTCCTCCTACTCCCTCACCATATACATATATATATATATATATTATATATATATATATATAATATATATATATATATATATATATATCACATCAAGAGTATATATACAAATTTATATATTTTTATTTTGATTTTGGTAACTGCTAAAATTCATAGTATGACGTCACACAAATATAAATTTTTGTATAGAATTTTTATATACTGTACAGTATATATATATTTTTTTTATTTTTACCCTTATCTTTTTGCATCAGAACCCTCCCACACACTCATTACCTTCACCTCTTCAACCTTTTTCCTTATGACCATTCTCCTTATCCTCCATTGTTTACACAGCTGTGATTAAAATTTTGCTTTTATACCCTTTTCCTCCCATTTACCCTTTTTCCCCTCTCCTTTCCCCTCACCTCTTTTTCTCATTTCCAGCCGTTTTCCATCTGTTTCCCTCTTGGCACTGGCATTGGCACTGTGGTGGCCCTTAAATTTCATCTCACCAAATATGCCCATACTACTGAAAGGTTTTCACTTTAATCGAACTGTATCTTAATAACAATAATAATTAATAGTGATACGAATGCCTGCCAATTTGGTAGTGACAAGACCCACTTAACATGTATATACAGTATATACAGTATATACAGTATATACTTAACATGTACCGTACAGTATATATATATATATATATATATATATATATATATATATATAGGTGGGAAAAAAACCTATTACCCTGATTTTGAACAATATAATTTTACCTTTATCAAATGTTATTTGTACATTCAATATATGTGCCCTGTATAGAATTTCATGGTCTATCAGGGGTTCCCAAACTTTTACCACCAAGGACCCCTAAATATTAATTCCGTACGGACATAGACCGGACATAGTGTGAAATGGAAATTTATTTTAATATAGTTAATGTTACTATTTTTCCAAAAGCTTAGAGACCCCCTGGAAGCTTCCTACAGACCCCTGGGGGTCTGTACAGACCACTTTAGGAATCCCTGGACTCTATCTCATGGTGAAGTGGATTTTTGCTAACTGTAACCATTATTTTGTAATTCGCTGTTTCTATATAGTTACCTAGAGTCCAAGATTATGCGGAATGTGCCATCCTCCATTATCAATGCACGCTTGCAAACTTGCTAGCCATTGATCTATTGCACCATTATGAATCAGTGTGATATCTTTCTGTAGCCTGCAGTAATACTTTCCTTCAGATCTTCGACGGAATTGATCTTCTTTCCTTTATATACCAATTCTTGTAGAGCACCCCAGAGAGCGCAATCGCATGGGTTTAGATCTGAGCTATTCGGCGGCCAGAATTCTGGTTCAATATATTGTAATACGAAACATTTCGGTCGAGATACTCCCGAGTTGTGCGAGCTGTATGGCTTGTGGCACCATCTTGCTGGATCACAAAGTTGTTTCTTGACTTCTCCCTTATCGACGGCAGTACTGCATCAAGGATTTTTGCTTGGTAATAAGCAGCAGTGATTTTGGCATTTTCATCAACAAAAACAATCTCTGACTTCCCTAACTTTGAAATAAAGATGGAAACCATGACTTTTTGAGAAAATGCGGACGTTCCCTGCAAAGTCGATCTAGACCATGGGTCGGGGAACTTTTTTGGGTATTACCCAAAAATCTATTTGAGTAAAATGAAATTACCCCCAGACTTCAAAGTAAACAAAAACAAGCCAATTGCTCTTAAAATTGTTGCATATGGTATACAAAAAATTCAAATTAAAAAAATGTTTATTGGATCCATTATTATGGAGAAATAAAAAAAACCACACATGCTGGCATAAGAATAGCACACAAACAAAATTAGTTAAAAGGATTGAAGAACTGGAGAATTTCATTCAAAACATCTCCACTTCAGGTTTTGGAAAAATGATGCCGTTTCATTTTTGATACAACAACATCAAAATCAGGACGTAAATTCGTAATATTCTAAAATTTAGAATAACGCCACATTTATGTAACAAAATAAAATAAAAATATACGAAAAAAATATCAGCACAAAGTGTCAAGCACTAAAAGCACCTCTTCGTTTCATGATACCATACACACGACTGAGGCTCTGAGGGAAGTGTCTCTCATACCGCACGCATTACCCCCAAAATTTTTAAATTTACCCCATTTGGGGTAATTTACCCCTGTTCCCCGACCACTGATCTAGACTGATAGAGTTTTTGTCCTGTCTTCCATAAACTCGGTCATTTTGTGTTTTGTTGTTGAAGCAACCGTAAAGGTCTTCTCGTCGCTGAACCATATTTTCGACACTTCTCTGTCTGGGAATCGATCTAACAGAGCACGACATTTTTCAACTCTTGCTTGCTTATTTGATGCAGAGAGCTTATGAACTTCGACTCTTTTAAAACATTTAAGACCCAGATCATCTTTTACTATACGAAGAACACTAGAGCGAGAAATACCAATAGTTTTTTTAAATTTCTCTAACGGACTTGTGGGTGTTGGGCCGTTTTTCTTGACTGCATATCAAGGATGAAACCGTGTCAATATTTTCCTCAGTACGTGATGTTTTTGGCCTTCCACTGCCTTCTTTTCGTTTGGTCGACCCTGTGATATCGATTTTCTTTATGAAATATTGAAGTCCAGGTATCGTCCATCGTTTATTTGGAAACTTTCTTCACTCGTTTTGCACCCCAGTGTTTCTCCTTCCAAAGAGTAATTTCATTATGTTATAACTTGTTCACCAACTACAGCAGAATGATGGTCTGAAATGAAAAAGGAAATAAATTAATTATTTTGTGTAAAAATTAGGAAAATTAATTATTTATGGAGAAACTGACTGTCATCTGAAAGTATCAGTTGCTGACTTTGACCGCCTTTCAATTGAGCACCATATTCAGATACCTCCCTCCAGTTGTGAGCCTGTACCTCTACTCCTGGGGCGTTGAATCTAGATTCAAAGCCAGTGTTTGAAAGAGTAAAAGTATGGGTACAACATACGGACTCAGCGGTAAGATCAATATATAGGGTGGTCCACAATATTTTTTCAAAAGTTGGGTAATAGTTTTTTTGGCCCACTCGGTATATATATATATATACTAGCTGAGGTACCCGGCGTTGCCCGGGATAAATTTCACATTGCTGTTGCATGTCGTTCACGGTCAGCTTCAAGGCGTGATTGTCTTTCTTGGGGTGTTTCTCTTGCTCTGGTAGCTGCTACACTTTCTCGGACAGCTTCAAGACGTGAATGTCTTTCTTGGAGGTTTTCTCTTGCTCTGGCTGTTGCATGTCGTTCACGGTCAACTTCAAGGCGTGATTGTCTTTCTTGTGAGCTTTCCTGCTTCCGGGCTTCTTTATTTTTTCTGGCTGCTGATGAAGATCTGCCCAAACTTGCCCGTTTCTTTGGTGGCATGGTAAAGTTGTTGGGATTTTCAAAAACTGCAAAAAAACATTGCCACATTAACTTCCTGTAACTATTCGCACAAACAGACAAACAGACAACCAGACAGGCTGACCGACTCTGTGTTGACATTCTTCATCCCATAAGAGGTTCCAGTGCCAAATTTGGTAGCTCTAGGTCAAACGGTTTGAAGTCGTCCTAAAAAATAACACTGGTCAACAAAGATTTTTCATCAGAGTAAAATTTGTGTTGGCTGGATAGCATTTTTCACGCTGATTCCAAAACTGCATTCAGATTCTTTCTAGCACGTATAGTTTTCAAGATGAAGGCATATATATAACTACACAGATTTAACCATTTTAAATAGGCAAAATACTAATATTTCAACATTTGATTGTTTTTATTTTATTGTGTTTTTTTAGTTTATTCATCTTATTTATTTCAATTATCTTAATTATACATCTTAAGTATTTCAGGTGTGAGCTTTTACGTCTAGCAGCATTGTGATTCAGGCAACAACGCCGTGCTTTGTGTGTCAAAAGATCAGTCCAGTCCAAGAACTTGTTGTGTCAAGTTGGTGTACATTTTTTTGAATTTATAGTTTGCTCAGGTCAGTCAACATGCCTCGACAATGTAAGAATGACCCCGACAAGTTCTGTTTCGTATGCGGCCAGTTGACAACTAAAACACAGCGACGAAGTATTACAACCGACATTAAGAAAATATGCAAGCTATACTTTGGTTGCCATCTAGGTGACCAAGATAAACCATGGGCGCCACATCAAATCTGTTCTGGCTATTCAAATGGATTACGTGATTGGCTTAACAAAAAGAAAGCTTCAATGCCATTTGCCATACCCATGATATGGAGGGAGCAGAGGGATCATCAAGAAGACTGTTATTTTTGTAGTGTGAACTTAATGGGGTTTTCTGCCAAGAACAAACACCAGATTGTATATCTAAACTTGGATTCAGCACGTAGACCAGTAAAACATGATGAAACATTGCCCATTCCAATTCCCCCAAGTGATAGGCTAGATTCTATCATAGATGATATGGAAAGTGATGAAGGTGCAACTGGCGTTTCCGGACCATCTACAGAACCAGAGTACACTTTTGAAGGTAGACATTTAGAGCCTAAAAAGTTAACCCAAGGACAGTTGAATGATCTTGTTAGAGACTTATCGCTGTCTAAAGAGAAATCAGAGCTTCTCGCCTCAAGACTAAAGGAGAACAATTTACTTGAGAACAATGTTCGTATTAGTTACTACCGAAAGCGGAATTTTGAATTAACAGCATTCTTTTCAGTAGACGGTCCTCTCTGTTATTGCCATGACATCAATGGACTATTTACAGCCATATCTCAGACGTATGTGGCATCTGAGTGGCGCCTCTTTATTGATTCGTCGCAGAGAAGCCTGAAAGCAGTTCTTTTGCATAATGGTAATATAATGCCATCCATCCCCATTGCCCATTCCGTCCATCTAAAAGAGACATATGACAATATGGATATACTACTTAAGGCAATCAAATACGACAGTCATCAATGGAATGTTTGTGGAGATCTAAAAGTTATAGGAATGCTTATGGGTATGCAGTCAGGATTCACAAATGGATATGTGAAAACTTTCTTGGAAGCAACAAGTCACCTGCGTGACTAAAGGAGAACAATTTACTTGAGAACAATGTTCGTATTAGTTACTACCGAAAGCGGAATTTTGAATTAACAGCATTCTTTTCAGTAGACGATCCTCTCTGTTATTGCCATGACATCAATGGACTATTTACAGCCATATCTCAGACGTATGTGGCATCTGAGTGGCGTCTCTTTATTGATTCGTCGCAGAGAAGCCTGAAAGCAGTTCTTTTGCATAATGGTAATATAATGCCATCCATCCCCATTGCCCATTCCGTCCATCTAAAAGAGACATATGACAATATGGATATACTACTTAAGGCAATCAAATACGACAGTCATCAATGGAATGTTTGTGGAGATCTAAAAGTTATAGGAATGCTTATGGGTATGCAGTCAGGATTCACAAATGGATATGTGAAAACTTTCTTGGAAGCAACAAGTCACCTGCGTGACTAAAGGAGAACAATTTACTTGAGAACAATGTTCGTATTAGTTACTACCGAAAGCGGAATTTTGAATTAACAGCATTCTTTTCAGTAGACGATCCTCTCTGTTATTGCCATGACATCAATGGACTATTTACAGCCATATCTCAGACGTATGTGGCATCTGAGTGGCGCCTCTTTATTGATTCGTCGCAGAGAAGCCTGAAAGCAGTTCTTTTGCATAATGGTAATATAATGCCATCCATCCCCATTGCCCATTCCGTCCATCTAAAAGAGACATATGACAATATGGATATACTACTTAAGGCAATCAAATACGACAGTCATCAATGGAATGTTTGTGGAGATCTAAAAGTTATAGGAATGCTTATGGGTATGCAGTCAGGATTCACAAATGGATATGTGAAAACTTTCTTGGAAGCAACAAGTCACCTGCGTATAAGGATGGAGTCAAGAACCTCCTTGATGCCTTCAAAGAAATGGAGTGTCGAATGTCGTTAAATATTCACTTCCTGCATTCCCACTTAGATTTCTTTCCTGAAAACCTTGGTGCAGTGAGTGACGAGCAAGGAGAGCGCTTCCATCAAGATATTCAGATGATGGAGAAGCGCTACCAAGGATATTGGAATGAAAGCATGATGGCGGACCATTGTTGGATGCTGTATCGTGACAATCCAGGCCAAATTTACAAAAGGAAATCACACTCACAGCGCTTTTAATAAAATAATGTATATATTCTTTATTTATAAGTACATTGAATAAAGTATATGATGTATTTGTTGTTTAGCATTCCTAAGTGTGATCTATACATCCATAAATTTTCTTATAGCAATATCAAAAACTTAAAAATATCAAAACCAGTGTATCTATATAACTCTACGTGCTAGAAAAAACATAAAACCAGATTCGGAATCAGCGCGAAAAATGCATTAAGAAAAGTGTGATCATGTTTGTGATGAGAAAAAAAAGTTTCATTTTGTTGGCCAGTGTAATTATATGTGAAGCTCAAGATTTTCATGACTGTGTTATTTTCTATAGTTTTATTGACCAAATAATTAGTCATGAAAATGTTGATTCAGAAATCTTGACACAATGCGAAGCTCAAAATTTTCACGGCTGCGTTCTTTTCTATAGTTTAATCGCGGTGCTGGGGCCTTCGGGCCCAGTAATTTTAATTATTTAATTTATTAATATTCTTCATCCCATAAGAGGTCCCCGTGCCAAATTTGGTAGCTCTAGGTCAAACGGTTTGCGCTTGCATAAAGGACAGACAAACAGAAAGGCGAAAATATAATATATATATATATATATATATATATATTTGAGTACTCTTTTGGGTAATGACTTTAAAGAAAAGAACAAAGAAATTTAGGCTCGATTATCATTACTGTCTTCTGAGTGTGTAAGATCACTGTTTCCTAATTGGTGTGACGCGAGATTTCACAAAAATGACAAAGATAAGTATCTGAAAATTGAAAATCTACTGAAAAACATCGAAATTTCAAATGAAACAAATCATTTGCAATTTATTAGGTCGATGCAGAGACTGTATAAGGTCCGTTTGAAGTTACGTGGTGTTGGGGACGGGAAAGGAGACTGGATATTGAATAGTGCAGGAAAACAAAAATTATCCGTGGTGCCACGAAAGAATTACAGGTAGCATTTAGCCAGAAAAGATTGGGAACCACTGCTATATATAACTAACCTCAAAAGGTTGAGAATATTAGTTTTTTAAATAACACTTTAACCTTTTTTGTTTTGAAATATTAAATAGGTTCCTCGATAATTAATACTAGTCTCATATAATTAGGTAAACTTTGTTATATGTTGGGTCGCGGAGGAAAGTTCGACCAAGAAAATTTTACAGGAAAAATAGTGAATTTCAAAAGATCTCAAAAAATTAATATTGGTGGAAAAAATAATCTTTTGCCACGCCACGCCTTTGACATTTTTTATGACTAAATACCAAACCTTGGCTCCCCGAGACACGCCCCTTTCTAAACACACACACACACACACACACACACACACACACACACACACACACACGAATAAATAATGATTAGTAGTTTCCCCCAATCTTACTCCCCCAATCTTACTCCTTAGATAGCAGAGAAGGCAGGGAATGTAAGTTAGAATTTATATTTAAAAACTCCCACTTATTGCATCAGGGAAACGAAGTTCCGAACACGCTTTAATCTACTGAATAAATAAAACTTTGCTTGCGCATTTTGTTCCTGTTTCCGAACTCCAACACCCCCTTTACCCCTTCCTCCTCACTCTTTAGATCCAGAACTGAAAAAATTCGGAAAAAAAAATTCATGCATTTCATATTTGAACTTTTTATATGGAAACTTATACATATATTTTTTACAGCAGAGCATTCACCATTGGTATTATCATAAAATTCAGTATTCAAAAATCAAACGTAACAGCATCCGGCTTTAGTTAAACGTGGAAATAGCTCTTTTCAAATGAAAAGTTATATTGTGTGTGTGACACGGTTGTTGTAACTAGGGTTTCTCATACTGGGGTTTTTCTTTGTCCCGGGATTCCGGGACAAAATTGGATTTCATCCGGGAATCCCGGGATTTCCTGGGAAATTTTATTGTCTAATTTATGTGTAGTTATCAAATTATATCTAATTATCTAACCTATGTGATATACTTTATCACAGCAATATATATATATATATATATATATATATATACACATTCAACTGCAAAGAACACGCAGTATAAATAACGTAAAGAACGACGCTTGTATAGGAGATATTCCGCGCAAGACGAGAGAGAGAGAACGAAACAAATCTCTCTCGTCTTGCGCGGAATATCTCCTATACAAGCGTCGTTCTTTACGATATATATATATATATATATATATATATAGTATATATATCGGGTCGGCAAAAACAAAAGGAGACCTCGAACTTTGGCTATAAAATCCAAAGTTATGGTCAGATTTCAATATTTTTTTCACATCCCACAACTAAGTAAATTTCCTATATGATGAGTGGATTTCAAAGAAAACTAATGAAAATTACGGATTTATTGAACATTTCTTTATGCCACTGGAAATTCTCCATTTACACTACTACTGCATTGTATGTGCAGATAAAAAGTTACAAAGTACTCACATATGGTGCTACCTTGATGTTAAAAAAACTGCTCGATACCACGAACTTCTACAACCTTTTTTAGTCTCGGACGGAACTCATCTATGGCTTTATTGATTTGTTCTTGTGGTAGCTCATCCCATTTTTCCAGAAGTAGCTGTCGTAAATGAGCGACATTTCTTACTTTGAACTGATAAATTCTATCTGACAAATTTTCCCAAAGGCCGTAATCGACAGGATTTAAATCAGGACTGTTTGTTGGCCAAATTTAATACCGCTACCCGGTATTCTTTTGATATCTCGTGTTTTATCGATTTTCTTGAGAAGCTTGTCCAAACCTCCTGCAGTCCATCCTTTGTTTGGAAACTCTAACAATAATCTGTTTTGTCCATAATGTTTTTCAAGCCTATAGTGTTTTATAAGAACTTGGTCCTCTGAAATAAATAACATTTTATAAATATGGCTAGGACCTAATACCTGAAAAAGAGGAAAAAAAATTTAAGTTGGCTTACGTTAAATAAAATCGCTTTAATTACACCAGTACACATTTGAAAATTTGTCGATCGATTTTTACAAACTAGTTGGTGATTCTATATAATTTGAGTGCGTTGATCTCAAAAATATAGTTAGTTTTTCCCTATCACGTATGGTTTTCTTACTACAGGGTGTGTCATAAATCCCCCATTCATCCCCAAATGTGAACCATCTTATCGAGACCAACATTGGATTGCACATGCTAAACCATAAATTTTGTTGTTATAGACTACAGTAACGCTTACATAACAATGTAGGGTAAATATATATAACAACCAGTCCCGTTCCCAGCAAAATACTCTCTCCTCTCCCATCAATGGGTGGTTAACATTTGGGGACAGATGAGGTATTATAACACCCCTTGTAGCACGAAATCTTTAGGTGATAGATTAAAACCTAATTAAAGCAGAATTAAATAGCTGAAAGAAACAAAGGGTCAATCCCAGAATAGGCACCTGATGTACCTCAATCCCAGATGAAGCACCTGCGTTCAACCTCAATCCCAGAATAGGCACCTTGCAAGGAATTAAATAAAAAAAACCTGATGATTACAAAATTTATTGTTTATACAAAGTTTATTACAAATATAATAAAGGCAAAGTTATAAAAGGTTAAAGTGGTTTAATGAATAAAGAAAAATTTTAGATATTATAAATTTCTGCAATATGAGCCCGAATGTTTCTGAATCCATCTGAAGCAAATCTATCTTGCCACATAAATTGGTATAGATATAGGTTAGGTTAGGTTAGGTTAGGTTAGAGTTGATTTTTTCAAATATTGATAAAAACAATGAAATTATATCTCTAAAAACTGTTTATATGTTTTTCTCCTCAATCCCAGATTAAGCACCTGTGTTTTGCCTCAATCCCAGATTAAGCACCTAAAAATGATTTCAGGTGCCTATTCTGGGATTGATCCGAAACAAAATATTTACCTTCTTTACTTGCAAACATTTCAGGACTTATTCCAAAGACTTAAGACTACGAAGGTAGATCTGACTAATGACGACTAAACCGGTGCTTCTTTGATGTTTTCTTATGCTGTGCGTTAGGCTGATCTCGTTGCAGACACCAGCAGTAATCCGCCATCATATTTGTATGCCATCTTCCTTGATATCTTCTTTCCATGGTTTTGATGTCCTGGTGAAATCGTTCCCCTTGCTCCTCACTGACATCTCCGAGATTTTCGGGAAAACGGTCAAGATGCGAAAATAAGAAGTGAACTTTCAGGCTCATGTTGCAGCCTCAGGTGCAAAACTTTTTAAGCATATTTTCCACCAGTCTTTCATAATTTTGGCTTTTGTAGTTTCCCAAGAAGTTTTCAACAACATCTTTGAAACCAAGCCATGCTTCTTTTTCTTTATTGGTCATTGTGTTCAGGAAATGATCGTCTGTCAATAACTTTCTAATCTGAGGACCTATAAAAACACCTTCCTTTATTTTCTCGTAGCTAATCTTTGGATATTTTGAACAAATGTACTTGAAACACTCACCTTCTCTATTCAATGCTTTGACATACTGCTTCATCAAGCCCAATTTAATGTGCAAGGGTGGTAGGAGGATTTTATTTGGTTCAACTAGATGTTCATGTAAAATGTTCCTCGGGTAAGATTCTCTCTAGGAGGCCAAGTTTTCCTCTTCCAGTGCTGGTCACGTGCTCGACTATCCCATTCGCAGATGAAACATGGCATCTTAGTGTATCCTGATTGCTGCCCAAGTAACATGCAAAGGACTTTGAGATCCCCACACAATATCCATCTGTGATTTTGATACTGAATTTTTTCCAGAAGCAGTTTCATGTTATCATAGGTCTCTTTTAAATGAGTAGAATGGGCACCTCCAGTCACTGGTTTGGTATTCGATGCCTAGCTTGCACACTAATCCTGTGATGTCCTTGCAAAATACCAAGGGACCATCTTCTTCGAAAAAAGGCACGAAGTCTTTCTCACGATTTCTGTACCAAGCGAAGTATGTGTCGGATGCCAATAAATTGTTCTCCTGCAATCTAGACCCCAAAAGTTCTGCAGAGTCCTTAGGCAGATTCAAATCCCTGACTAAGTCATTTAGTTCGGCTTGGGTTAATGGTTTAGGAGGATCTCGGTCAGCTGTTGGCTGTTCATAAACATCATCATTGTTTGGATTTGGAGCTGAATCAGAATTTGAATTGTATTGATCCAGACTCTCGGGTGGGCGGGGAATAGGAACTTCTGGACCATGGGATACCGGCCTTATTGCAGATGGAAGACTTGGGTATTGAAGGCTCTCTTTATTCTTTGCATTATAACCTTTAACATTGCAAGAACAGAAGTAGCAGTCGTCGGTATGGTTTCTAGGCTCGCGCAGGGCCGGATCTAGAAGTTGCGAGGCCCTAGGCAGATCTAGAAATTGCGAGGCCCTAGGCCTATATATATGAAAATATGGACTTAATTATCGGTACTATAGCAGCAATATTAGAATCCCGCATAGACAGAACTATGCCAGCACTTAAAAATTAAACCAAACCAAAATAATCACGCATGGAAATTGTATAAGAAATATAAATAAACCATACAAATAAGTATAAATTATAATATGAATCAAGATTTGTATCGAAAATATAAGACAATGATTTCTAAGATTTATATAATATTATAGGTAATGACTTTCCATAGTATACAAACGTTTTTCATATGTGATGTATAAGAGATGTTGACATTTCATTTTTTATAATAGTGAGCGATCGACTTATCAGGCTAAATATTAATGCTTTAATATTTGGTTCAGATGCTCCTTGAATATTACAGCAATGCTTTCCTACTTTTCTTCAAGCTAAACTCTTCAATTAATTGAGAATAATCTAATGAATTTGTTATATCGTTTTCTATTGATAACATAGCTAATGATTGCAATCTCGCTTGAGACATGGTGGAACGCAAATATGTTTTAATAAGTTTGAGACGCGAGAAAATTCTTTCAGCCGAAGCAACAGTAACTGGGATGGTTAATACTATTCGAAGTGCAGCATAAACATTAGGATAAATCTCACTTAGTTGTTTTTGCACTATATAAACAAGGGCATTTCCGAGATCTGTTTTCTCAGGTATAAACCTGCAAAGTACTTTAAGTTCTTCATAGAGTTCTAAATCATTAATATCACTTGAACAGAACGCGCAAAACGGCTTGAGCGAGGCCCCCTTTGGCGCGAGGCCCTAGGCGATCGCCTAGTTCGCCTATAGCTAAATCCGGGCCTGGGCTCGCGCCATACCATAGGGATCTCAAATGGCAAACTTTTCTTTTTACCTTTGCTCCATTTCCTTAGTGCCGCAACACACGTAAGACAAACCTTGTGTGGAGCCCAACTTTTGTCTTGATCTCCTAATTTAATTCCAAAATAAGCATGATAAGCTCTCTTAATGAAGGTCGTTACATTTGTTCTTTGTTTTACAACAACACACCGACCACAAATATAACAAAATATGTCTGGACTATGGGTACATCCTCTAGAAGCCATTATTAAAATTTTAAAGACGTAATGTTAGAATTATCTATCTGAAAAATATGAAAAAACGAAATTAATTAAAGATAAAAAAGGTAAAAATTACAAAACGCCCCAAAATTGTTTTGCTAATAACTTTAAAACTGTGGGTGATAGAAAAAAACTGGTAGCATTTTTTAATTCAGCGCAGCGAACTGCTTCAGAATCACAACTCAAAATAAAGAAATCGATTTTCATGCAGACCGGTGTTATCAACTTGAACCTATGATTAGCAAGATTTTTCTGGAATATTCGCCATAAATTCAATTTCTCAGCTAAAAAGCTAAAAGATGGCATACAAACCATAAAATTACCTAGTACTAACATATTAAAATTTCATGGTTCTATGTACCGTATTTGCCGAGATATGAAGGATTTAAAAGGTCTCCCTTTTTTTGCCAATCCGATATATATATATATATATATATATATATATATATATATATATATATATATATATATATATTGGCCTACGGATCACCAATTTGAGGTGGCTAAGAAAGTAGGCTTACTATAATTAACAATTCAATAACGGTATTTATAGTAATTAACAATTATATAACGGCATTTATACTATACTAAAGATGACTGATTCTTAGCAATAAGGAATGGTTATTAGTGATGTAGGTCACATCCGCATCCGCATCCTCACCCGCGGAACATCCGCACATTTTCTCGCATCCGCATCTGCATCCGCATCCGCACTTTGGACTGCGGATGTCGTGCGGATGTGGACCGTTGAGATAAAACGTCATTAATAAGCGGAAATTATCAAATTCTACTATATTAATAGAACTAGTTCATTGTGCGCAAAAGTGATGCAAGCGACAAGACGAGAGGCTGTTCTTGTATGAAGTTACTCTCTTGCAACCTACTTAGATCCACGTTACAAAGCTAAGTTATTTTCACCTAGTACATTAGAACGAGTTAAATCATCACTTGGCAAAGCAGTTGAAGAGCTTCAATCTCTTGAATCTGTCGCTTCGCCACCCACCAAAAGAATAAAAGTTTCAGTGACAGAACCAACACCTTCAACAAGCAAATCTATCACAGAATCTCTCTCTCAGTTTCTTGAGTCAAGCAGCGATGACGAGACCTACGCGATGTCAAAAGATGTAGTAAAAATGATCGAGAGCTATCACCAGAAAAAACGCCTGGCTGCATGTGACAATCTTATTAGTTGGTGGAAAAATACGCAGAATATCTATCCATACTTGAGTAAACTTGCAACGAAACATTTAGCACGTCCTCCAACAAGCGTACCAAGCGAGAGATTATTTAGCAGTGCTGGATTAATATATGATGAAAAGAGAAACAGACTGGCAGCAGAAAAGGCAGAAAAATTAATGTTCCTTAAGCATAACCTTCCTATAATTAAGTTTGAATATTAAACGATGAACATCTTAGTTTACTTTATTTTAATTACTCATTTATAAATATGCCTAATAAAACTTTAAACTTAATATAAATAGTTATCAAGCTAATTAAAGATCTCTTTCTATAAGGGTGGAGGTTGGGGAAAGAGGTCGGGTAACACAATTATGGTTTCTAATTGTGGCTGAAACTCAACAAAATATAACGAATTTATTTGCAGACGAATTCACTAATTGATTTCTATATTAGTTAGATGCTTGCTATTATTTTATATGTTCAGGGAAAAGTACAGCAATTATTGTACAATTAATCAATTATACTACATTATAGCTACAGCTCTCTCTATATAACTTATTATATACGTTAAACACAACAAATCTCGAATATATCCTAAAAAATAACGAAAATGTAGACATCCGCATCCGCATCCGCATCCGCGGATGTTGAAATCAAACATCCTCATCCGCATCCGCGGATGTGAAAAAAATGACATCCGCTACATCACTAATGGTTATACAGTCTAATTGTTAAGTAATTACACTAATTCAGGTAGGCTAATGAGATATGCCGAGGTGAACACAGAATAAGTAATGAAGCCTATTGATAACTGAAATAATGCAAGTACGGTTGTTATAGTAAATGGATTAGGTGGGTAAGAATGAAATGCATAAAAGAGCACATAAACAATCGGATGCAAAATCAGTAAGTTATACGAATGAACACAATAACAGAGTGATACATAATTACGATATTGGTACAACACACTTGAATAGGCCTACTGCGGTCTTAACGGGAGAGTTAGTTTGAAACGGCATTGAAGACACTTTTAGGGCCTAAGCGATTGGGATGAGTTTGTGGAAGCACGACGTAACAAAACACTGTAGGCCGAGTGAGGGCCGACAAGAGGCTTACCGCGACGCTGGATAACTCTGGAGACTGAAGAAACCTCCGTGAAGGTATGGCCGTATTGCGTTTCGCCGTAGATGACTTTGGAGACTGTTGAGGGCCTACGTGAAGTTTGACCGTATTGCGTTTCGCCGTAGATGACTTTGGAGACTGTAGGCCTACCGGTAGGAGGATGTGCTGAGGGCCTGTGGTAAAGGATGAGTGAAGCCAGGACCAGAAGGATGACGCTGGTAGAGTGATGTTTGCTTCCAGCGGGAATTAAATTATAGGTCGCCTCAATCGTTGATTCGCTTTGTGTATGGTTGAGGTGTTGCTTGAAGGACTGAGGCCGGCTGAGGTCGAAGCGGCACTACGTGAAAGGGGAGATTCACGAGGAGGAGTAACTATGGCTTATATCAGGCACGTGCAGAGGGGAGGGGCTACAATGGCTTGAGCCCTCCTATTTGCCCCGTTATGCCTCAGAAGTGCCCTCCCCCCAAAAAAATTGCCGTGAAGAGACTTTTTTTTGAGGGGGGGAGGAGATGGTGCTCTTTTTGTTAACTTTCAGCACCCCCCCCATCTGAAATGTCCTGTGCACGGGCCTGGCTTATATAGGCTCGGACGACGCTAACTTTTCGCGGGCCTTTTTGAGAAAAAAACAAGCGTCCTTTTGTTTCTTTCTCCTTGAAAAACACGTGTGTTTTTCGATTTCTGATTCCCAGATGTTTGCGAGCGGCGAGGAAAGGAATTTCTCTGATTGGCCTATATACAGGGCGTCCCAAAAAAATGTATACACACTTTAACAGCTGATAGCTCAATTGATGTTTCTTTCTTTCCAAGTTAAACCCATTAGAATTAATAATGGCAGTCAGACTAAGCTTTGAACAAAGGAAATTCATTCTAAAATGCTACTGGAAGTGTGAAAACGCAGTTGAAGTGCAAAGACAGTTTAGGAGGGAGTTTCAAACAGATCCACCAACGCGACTTACCATCACTCGAATTAGAGATAAGTTTGAAGCCGATGGAACTGTTCAGAATGTCCACAAGAAGCGTTCCGGAAGACCACGGACATCGACAAGCCCCACAAAGCAAGAAAGAGTACTGGAAACGTATCACCAAAGTCCAAGAAAATCTGTGCGGCAAGCGAGTCGTGAGGTAGGAATTTCAGAATCGTCTGTCCAACGCATTTTGAAGCGCTGTCAATGGAGAAGTTACATTCCAAGATTAGTCCATGCTATTAATGAAGATGATCCGGACCGAAGAGTGGAGTATTGCGAGTGGTACTTGGCACGATGTGGATGTGGATTGGACGAAGGGGTTTCGTAGGATACCCTCCGCGTTCACCAGACCTCACACCACTAGACTTTTTTTATGGGGATACTTAAAAGACAAAGTCTACGCTATAAAACCTGCAACAGTCGCTGAATTGAGAGCAGCCATTGAACGAGAATGCACACAAATACCAAACGAAATGTTTCGTGATGTTTGCGATTCCATTGCTTCGCGTTATCAGCAGTGCCTGGACCAGAACGGACGTCAGTTTGAAAACAGGCGTTGACAAAACAATTAAATAATGTCTGTAGATTCTATTACATTTTGAAAATGAAATGTATTTTAATAAACACTGCCTTTATAATTATTTAAAGTGTGTATACATTTTTTTGGGACGCCCTGTATATATATAATATATATGTTGTAGTGCCCAACCCGTTTATTTATTTATGGTACTGGACACCCTTTTAATTACGTTAATTCACTTCACTGACACCCTTTAAGTTGGGCGTACCCTTTAATTCTATTTCAAATTATTTCTTATTTTCGTCCAGGATGACTCGGCCTATCCAGACGGATGGCCCTTTAAATTGATAGGCGTAAGTTCTTCGGCTTTCCAGAAGCCTACTTTGAATGTTAATTCACCCTCAGCTAACAAGAGAGGCCTATTGCAAGGTATCTAAAACAACACACGCCCTCTTATAAAGTTTATTAAATGTTACTCGAAACAGTACATGAATTTAGAAATTTGTTCTGAAGTAAATTCATCAATTTCCAGACAATGCAATCCAATTTTAAATTCAAAGACAAAGTTCACAGTTATCTGAATTTAAGTAATTTATATAGAGGGGCTTTATATTTTAGTGCAACAAAACAAATAACGAGAAATGAAGTGGTCGAAATCGACCATGATATTTGAAGAATTATTCTACTTACGCCTGCAGATGACAAATTGCTCTCAATTGTGCTGCGTACGGACCGCAGATTTACGGCCCGCCCGAAAGCAAAACGACAATCTACCAAATAACGGGACTTACTTCCGAACCCAAATTGACGGGTTCAGTAAACTAGGGCCCAGACGTACCCCGTTTAGCATTTAATTGGAGCCAAATTAAATTAATGGAAAGTTCACAAAACTCTTGGTCCGTTGGTTAACATTAATTAAGATACAATCAAGTTCTCGGTTAAGGTCGCTAACAATAAAATTCTTATGCACAAGTTTCCGCGTAAACGAATGAAATGCAATACAAGTTCTTAATTTCAATTCTGAGACTTCTAGATTTTTCTTACACCACAAGTCTAAATGAGTTTATTTAGCCACAGTTAATTTCAAGGAGGACGACTACCAACTGACTTTACAATTTTCGAATTTACTTTACAATTTTGAAGGACCCCGCCTTCCAATGTTCTGAAAGCCTATCAAACCATTTGTTTTTCCCAAGACCGTCCCCCAGAAGGCTATTACCCATACAAGAGGGAAAGAAGGCGTCTTTACTACGTTTCCCAGGATCCTGGGCCCCCTGAATGGAGCTGGACCTGATTTCCGAGTATAGACCCCTCCTTCTTCCCAAAAATACATTTAAATATAGTTAACAGATTCGAAGTCCCAATTTTATGGTTCAATTTTAGCAAGCGTCTTCGAATCTGCCTTACAAAAGTCGCACCATTCCGCGAAACGAATCTAAAAATTTTCGACCCAGCGAAAGAGGAACCCAACCATTTGCATATACATCCAAATCCGTTGGATTGCCCTTCCCGTTGGGGTCGGGTCTCGGTGATAAACCTCTGTCCCCACGTGGTTTGGCTTTATTACTTCTCTGAGAATCCGAATTAAGATAGAACAAACGTTAAACAATCTGAAACACTTCTGATTTATTCGTTCATGAATGTTTATAAGCCAAACCACACTGCGTTCAGAGATGTACACCACGAAATCTTAAAACTAAAATTCCTGCACTTATTTTATAAAAGATTTCTGCATGCAAACTTCATGGTTACGACATCCCTCCCCTCCTTTAATTTTGCACTCCGATGCAAACTTTCTTAAGGGTCGGGTATTATCACTTTACTCACAATTTTCACAAAAATTTTCCATTCACTTGTCCCCTTTATTGGGACACTAACACTGACACATTTAGTTTTAGTCATCCTCGTGTTCTTCGTAGTGTACTCGAGGTCGGGGCCTAAGAGCATACGGACGCTCAAACGGTGGCCCTGTGAAAGCAGCCTGTCTGCTTTCTCCGGGGGACCCTATTCCCATAAGGTCCCCGCGAGGAGGTAGTTCGGAAGCACCTGGCGGCTCCTGCCCGCCACTCGGTCCTGCCAGGGGGCAGGAGGTGCACTCCGGTTCACCTCCACGGGTCGATGTTCTTTCGTTCCCTGGGCGAAGCTCTCGGGGAGGAAGTAGCTCGGAGGCGCCCGGCGGATCCCCTTCCGCCACTCGGTCCTGCCAGCGGGCAAGAAGCGCACTCCGGTTCACTTCCCCTTGTTGATGTTTCTCCGGTGTCGAGGGCGGAGCTCCAGAGAGGAGGGGCGGTGGCCCTTCCCCCATCTCATCCCCTGCGCCGTCAGCCCCGCCTTGTCGCTCGACGTCCCATGGGGCCTTGATGCTGCGGCGGATGCGGTCTCGATGGATCACTATCTGATGTCCAGTGATCATGTGACGCAGGAGATAAGTGACTGGAGTCTTCTGTTCGATGATGATCTATGGACCCTGTACCGGGGCTCCAACTTGCCTCTACCCGGTCGTGGGTAATCAATGTACACCAAGCCATGGGGCGCCTTCTCTTCGAACGGCTTCAATTCCTTGATTCCGTTAGCCTTCTCGTATCTCCGCATGAACTCTTCCACTCGGCGGTAGATTTCGCTCAGACTCCTCTTTCGGTCTTCGGCGTATTCCTCTGGGTTGTACGGGCTCACGCACGCCTCCTGTGGCATGCGAAATAGCTTTGAAGGTACGTTGGGGGTTCGCCCGTACATCAAGAAGAATGGAGAATATCCCGTGGCTCGGTGCACTCTGATGTTCAAGGACAACTCTACGGTGTCGAGGATTTTATCCCAGTCTCGTCCAGTTTGTTCACAAAGTATGCGGAGTTTGATGCATAACTCTTTATTCAGACGTTCGATCTTCCCGTTGCTTTGGGGATAGTATGCGGCGGTCCGTTGGCGTTGTACTTCCCAAACCCTGAAGAGCTCCTGCAAGGTAGCGTTCCAGAACTCCTTACCTTGGTCGGATACTACCGCGGAAGGGGCGCCCAGCTTGCACAGTATTAAACGATGGAACTTGTCCGCCACCCCACGGGCCGTCTTGTCCTTCAAAAATAGAGGTCCCGTAGGATTTCTGTAGTCCCTATAGCTCCCGGATGAATGCTCCCGACGTCAGTGTGGGCTTTCCAAATGAGCTGCTCTCCCAACTTTTTAGGAACTACGATGACCTCTCTTCCGTTCGCATCGATGTAAACCAGCAGGTTCCTCACTTGTTTGACTTTCGACGGCTGGATGGGCTTGGTTACGGGCCAGCTGAAAGCCTTCCCTTCTTCGATGGCTGTTCGAATTGCCGCTATTTCAACGTCCTTCTGCTGGTGTTTGCTGATTACCTTGCGATCAATGATCGTTTTTTTTTTTTTTTGATATTGCGTTCACAAACTCCTTCGTCACTCCAGGCGGGCGGGACAACCAATCGGCCACTCTGTTGAGTTTGCCTTTCACGTACTTGATGAGAACGTCGTAGTCTTGCAATATCATAACCGAACGCTCTAGTCTTCCACTGGGCTCTCGGTGTCCTTCCCTCAGAAGCCACTTCAACGGCTTATGGTCAGAACGGACGATGACACTCTGCCCAAATATAACATTGCTTCAATTCCTTTTTGTTAGTTGGCCTCTGGGAGTTTTTGATGGCCTCTTCTTTGGATTCCTGTGGCTTCACCCCATTCCTGGTGACCACACGGCCTAAATACCCCACCTCGGACTGTAATAACTGACATTTTTCCAACTTTACTTTTAAGTTGGCGGTGCGTAGGCTATCCAAGGCTCGTCGTACCCTCTCGTCATGTTCTTCTAAAGACCTTCCAAGGACAATGAGGTCATCCAAGTAAATCAGTACTTCCTTGTCCAGCTGCTCCCGCAAAATAAAATTTATTACTCTTTGGAACACTGGTGGACTATTGGACAACCCAAACGGGACCACCCTGAACTCGAAATGACCGCTTCCCGTGGAGGAGGCAGTTTTCGAGATGCTATCGTCGAGAATGGCCAACTGCCACTATCCCGAGCGTAAATCCATGCTCGAGAAGTAATGAGTCCCATGCAGCTTGGCCAAGGTTTTAGATATTTGTCCTTGCTGCCGATGGCGTCCCAAGGTCTATAGTCTACACAAAGCCTCAGGGCCCTACGCTTCTTTTCTTCAATCGCTTCCACTCTGGACTCCTGTGGTCACTCTTCATTCCTAGTGATCACGTGGTCCTGGCACTCTACCTGTGGCGGTAGTAGTTAATCTTTTCTTTCCCTCGTCGGTCTTCTTCCCTTTGAGAGCGACGGACATCGGTGAACATGCGTCTTGAGGTGTTTTCAATCTCTTCTTAGTCCCTTGTGGAAATTTGACTCTTTCTCACCGTGACACTTATTCCATTTTTTCTTTTCGGGCGAGGAATCAAACGGCTGTTCCGACTAACCTCCCCGTTCTCGTTGCCTCAACCACCATGCCGATGTCATCTTATCTTCAAGGTAATACTCTTTAGTCGTCACTTTTATTTCTCAAGAGTAACTTTACCGCCTCCTTGGAAAGTGTTAACTTCCCGTTGAGATTTCCGCTCTGTGATCCTTCCAAACCACGCTGAGCCTCACTGCACATTCATTGCAGCGGAGAGTAGACGTCCAGGGGAAACCATACCCCAAATTTTCTTCTCCGTCTATTCCTTTTTCATTTAACTTCCCTTTGGGATTCTGCTCGACAACTTCTCCAAGTATCCTCGAGCCTCCCGCATATCCCATGCAGCGGAGAATAGACGTCCAGGGGAACTCATATCCCCATATTTTCCTCACAATTACCAATGGAAACGACCAGGGGGAACGGCTATGCTGTATCACTCCTTGATCCAGCATTTCTGCTATTTGTCGCTTTACCTCCTCCTCGTGTGTAATAGGTATCCTGTAGGGTCGCCTAAAGATGGGAGGATGATCCTGGGTTTCCAACTTCATTGGCATCAGGTTATTATAACCCAATGGCTCGCCATCCATTGAGAAGACATCTGAATAATCCCTTAGCCACTCTTCGACGGTTTTCCTTTCTTTGTCGGAGAAGGATTTCCAACCAAGGACATAGGACTTGAGGCGTGTCACTCGTTCTTCGAAGTCCTTCTTCGATGCTTGACTTCCTTTCACCGTGACATTCGTTCCAATTTGGGGTGAGCGTCGACCGGCCGTGTCGACTACCCTCCCTATTAGCTCTGCCTCCGTCACTAGGCCCACGACGTCTCCTTTTTCGCCAAGGTATTCTTCGTCATCCTGATTGATCATCAGTAACCTTATCTTCCCTGTGGGATCCTGCTCGGTAACATTTTTAAGTTTCCCCGAGCTTCACTGCACATCCCGTGCAGCGGAGAATAGACGTCCAAGGGAACTACGTCCCCGGGTTTCTCTGACTTCTCGCGTCAGAATCACGGCGGCCACCTTTAGTTTTTCGTGCGGGATTGCCTCTACCAGAGTCACCCTCGCACTATCTTCACGTCTACTCCCTTTCCTTGGATGGTTACTGTTTCATTCAGAGTGACTGTCCTCTTCCGGTGGTCTACCTGGGCTTCGTACCTTTGTTTCGTCTTCATATCCTCCGAAACAACACGCCTATAGTCAAGTCTTGCTGAGCCTCTGGAATTATACAGACACAAAAGAATTCTTCAACCCCCCTTCCCATAGTCAAACTTACTTCTACTCCCTTACATGAATGGGCGGGGCCGGTGCAACTGTGTACTGAGAAGTTGGCAACTGTCCAAAGAAGGCTCCCGATGTTCTTGTGCATAGCTTATGTCAATGTGACGGAAGCTCCACCATCGTCAGCGCGGTGGAAGCTTGTTGAGCGACGATACTGGTAGGGTGATCAGTCCTAGCCGACGGACTCGCCGCTACTTCCTCTGAAGCTATTCGGGAGGCTTCTCCTTCCAGTCCTGTCGAAGGTTTGCTCGAGGGCACGCCTCTTCCCAATTTCGCATTTGCTGACAAATCTTGCACTGGCTCCGGCCACTTTCTTCCATTGTTTCCTCTTTGGAGTCGCTGTCTTCATTTGACTTGGTTTGTTTTCTCTTCTGGTTTCTCATGGGGTTGTAGTCACATTCTTGAGTTGTGTTATTCCTCCTGTGACCAGTGTCACAGTTCTTCCTTCTGGGCTCTCCTCTCTTGCTGGACTTGTCTCCGTCGTTCACCTCCACATCCTTGATGTTGTCCTCCTTCGTGGCTGTTCTTTCTTCTGGATGTTGTGAGTTGTAGTCCCAGGATGTGGGAGGATTTTGCAGTTTCTGCAGTCTTCGGCTTCTGTCATGTGGCGTTTCTTCTCTTAGGACCTCTTCATCTCTTAGTCCTAAGCTTGGGTTGTTTACCGAAAACTGGGTTGATTCCATCCAATAGTCCCGAAAGGATGTTCCTTTGATGCAATTACAAGCATACTCCGGCATAACGGTCTTCAACGCGTCCTTAGGTATGCCCACTTTAATATGTCTCCTTATGGGATTAGCCTGAACCAAGGCATTACCTGCACTTAATATCTTGTGGCAATTGGTTGACTGTCTCACCTTGTTCCTTCCTGACGGCGTTTGGGCTGGTTCCTGGGTTCTCTTGTGCCCGTTCGCCCATAAACTTCGGCGAACTTCCTTCCAATGTGTGTCCAAAAGTCGTTTGCTCAGGACCCCTTACTGCCTGTTCACGTTGCAAAGGTAAGCTAGTACTCTTTAATACCTGTACGACGGTTTCTATATTCTTCTGCCGGTCTTCGTCGGTGCGGTGTTTCTCGTCTCTTGTGGTGTGTGCACTTCTGCAAGGTTCTTTGGGATGTCTTCTGGGTTCTCTGGTCTCCACCCAATCCTTTCTGCCTCGAAAGTTCTTCTTCTGTAACGGGAGGAACTAGAGAGATTCTTCGGGGACGAACCCCCGACCTTCGGTTGTCCCAATACTCCAGCTGCGGAGTAATCATTACAAGGTCTTCCAGTTTCGACCTCTTCGGTTTATTTCTCTCTCTCTAATTCCTTGCATTCCTTGAGTAACCGAATAATGTTGGCAAATTTATCCTTTTTAAATTTTCCAAACTTTCTGTACATTTCTTTAAGTTCATTGGTTCGGAATCACTCATGTACGCTTTCTTCATTCGTTATTTCCACGCTCTTTACCGACATCGCGAAGTTTATTTGTTTATTTATCTTTATTTTAAAACCTTTCCACTGTTAGCGACACTTTTTACTGTTCCAATTATTTTACCGAATTACTGTTGCAAATACTTTCTACGTTCGTGCTTTACTGTCACGAAAATTTATTTTAACAACAAGTTACACTCTTGCTAAATACCTTGCAATAGGATCCCACTTCTGACACCATTTATGTAGTGCCCAACCCGTTTATTTATTTATGGTACTGGACACCCTTTTAATTACGTTAATTCACTTCACTGCACCCTTTAAGTTGGGCGTACCCTTTAATTCTATTTCAAATTATTTCTTATTTTCGTCCAGGATGACTCGGCCTATCCAGACGGATGGCCCTTTAAATTGATAGGCTAGGTTCCTTCGGCTTTCCAGAAGCCTACTTTGAATGTTAATTCACCCTCAGCTAACAAGAGAGGCCTATTGCAAGGTATCTAAAACAACACACGCCCTCTTATAAAGTTTATTAAATGTTACTCGAACAGTACATGAATTTAGAAATTTATTCTGAAGTAAATTATCAATTTCCATACAATGCAATCCAATTTAATTCAAAGACAAAGTCACAGTTATCTGAATTTAAATCGTTTAAATTTACCAATTTTCCGTAAAATACAATTCAATTATAAATCCAAAGAAAAAGTTCACAGTTATCTGAATTTAAGTAATTTATATAGAGGGGCTTTATATTTTAGTGCAACAAAACAAATAACGAGAAATGAAGTGGTCGAAATCGACCATGATATTTGAAGAATTATTCTATACGCCTGCAGATGACAAATTGCTCTCAATTGTGCTGCGTACGGACCGCAGATTTACGGCCCGCCCAAAGCAAAACGACAATCTACCAAATAACGGGACTTACTTCCGAACCCAAATTGACGGATTCAGTAAACTAGGGCCCAGACGTACCCCGTTTAGCATTTATTGGAGCCAAATTAAATTAATGGAAAGTTCACAAAACTCTTGGTCCGTTGGTTAACATTAATTAAGATACAATCAAGTTCTCGGTTAAGGTCGCTAACAAAAATTCTTATGCACAAGTTTCCGCGTAAACGAATGAAATGCAATACAAGTTCTAATTTCAATTTGAGACTTCTAGTTTTCTTACACCACAAGTCTACATGAGTTTATTTAGCCACAGTTAACTTCAAGGAGGACGACTACCAACTGACTTAACAATTTTCGAATTTACTTTACAATTTTGAAGGACCCCGCCTTCCAATGTTCTGAAAGCCTATCAAACCATTTGTTTTTCCTAAGACCGTCCCCCAGAAGGCTATTACCCATACAAGAGGGAAAGAAGGCGTCTTTACTACGTTTCCCAGGATCCTGGGCCCCCTGATTGGAGGGACCTGATTTCCGAGTATAGACCCCTCCTTCTTCCCAAAAATACATTTAAATATAGTTAACAGATTCGAAGTCCCAATTTTATGGTTCAACTTTAGCAAGCGTCTTCGAATCTGCCTTACAAAAGTCGCACCATCCCGCGAAACGAATCCAAAAATTTTCGACCCAGCGAAAGAGGAACCCAACCATTTGCATATACATCCAAATCCGTTGGATTGCCCTTCCGTTGGGGTCGGGTCTCGGTGATAAACCTCTGTCCCCACGTGGTTTGGCTTTATTACTTCTCTGAGAATCCGAATTAAGATAGAACAAACGTTAAACAATCTGAAACACTTCTGATTTATTCGTTCATGAATGTTTTAAGCCAAACCACACTGCGTTCAGAGATGTACACCACGAAATCTTAAAACTAAAATTCCTGCACTTATTTTATAAAAGATTTCTGCATGCAAACTTCATGGTTACGACAATATATATATATATATATATATATATATATTATATATATATATAATATATATATATATTACATAAATATATATATTATAAATTTACGTACATGTTTTACCAGTTGTAACGGACAATGAAACACTTTCAGAATTTTTCTGTAGCTTTATTGCAGAGTGAAAATTAGAAAGTGAAATGAAAAATTCTACTTAGTATTCTTGAAGTGACTTTTCAGGAAGCAGAGGCAGTCGATGCTGAGGTCATTTAATCTCGTTCTCATTTTGGTAACGAACAATACCGCAGCCGAAAATGCACGCTCAGATTCAGTCGATGTGGGCGGAACTGATTTTAAAGCATTGAATAGCAGATTAATGTTTGGTGTTCGTTCACCAGTGGCTTCAAACACCTTGAACTCTTTTCCAAGATGCTCGCTCTTGCTAGCATGGCTATCGCATTTTCTGCTTTGCAGTGCTTGTATAGCTGCATCAAGTTTTTCTGCCAGAGTCATTGTTTGAGGATGTTGTTACATTTCATCTTCTGATTGAGACGCACTTCTAGATCTAGAAGAGCTACTAATTAACATTGTGCGGCTCTGCCGTCATTAAGCTCACTGTCTGCTGAAAGGGATGAAGGGGGAGTGGGGGACATGGTAGTGAGGAGGTGGTGAGGGGGTGATGCCGTGCCTTATTACAGTGACATTACTCATTACAGTGACAATACCAGACTTGACAAGTTACAACTTACAACAAGCCGAATCGGCTTGTTGTAACTTACACGAGCCGATACACGAGATGATCAAGTAATTTATTCTTTTTTAAGATAAGAAACAATGAAATTCTTTAAGAAATATAACAAGAAAATTTCCCGGGATTTCCCAGGATTCTACTATTTTTTCCGAGATTTGAAATCAGCAATTATCAACCGGGATCCCGGGATCCCGGGAAAGAAACCGTAGTTGTAACACTATTAAAAACAATGTAAAACATTAAACTGTAATCTGAAATTTGTTACAAAGGAAAATTATTTGAAATATTGCATCCTCAAACAGTAGAATAAGGAAAAAAAAATTATGCAGCATACACTTCCTAACAAACCCATATGTTACTTCACTCACTTCTATTCAGCCCTCTTCTACTGCCTATGAATAGCGTAGGGAGCATAAAATTTTAAAGTTTCGTTGAAGTGCGAAATATTTGAGTATAAAGTTGTTTACAATTTGGCATCTCGATGATCGATACTCTTTGAAAATACAGTAATCAAAGTTAGCAACACCACCTTTTCGGCCATGATTTTTAATATTGCTTGGAACTTTTTTTTTTTTTTTTTTTGCATATATAATCGTTTTTACTGAATTTGTAATGTGTCACAGAAATGCAGAATTCACGATAGAAAGTAAAATTAGAAAGTAAAGGAAAATAAATCTGAAAATCTCAACATTAAAGTTTGTAGCTTTTTCATTCAGGAAAAAAATATGAATCCTAAGTGTGATTAAGCTCATATAATAAGGATGGAATATAACCCGATTTTGAGGAAGAATCTTTGGAATGGTGCGGGGAGAGGGGAAATGGAAAGAAACCCCTATGATAATAATAATAATAATAATAATAATAATAATAATAATAGCAATAATGATTTCACAAATGCATGAAATACTTTGAAGGTAATGTGAATTACGTTGTATAGCTGGTTAAAATAAATGATTTTGCACGCATTCATTCTCGGATGACATTCACTTATATGGATTTTAAATAAAGATATTTACCTATTTTTAAGCAAATTAACACTGAAAATTACTTTAATTTCATGCGTTAAGGTCTGACTTGGGAAGGACGCTACAAATAACTTTTGTAAACGAACTCGCGGTTTTTATAATTCTTAATTAAATTTCGTATTAGTCCCCAATTCACTACCTTCATTCCGTTACAGCATTTGCTTTTTATCTAATCAAATGTATATATTATTTTTAATTGGAATTCATTACACGCATACACACCTTATGAAACCCCAACATTTCACATTTTCAATTGTGTATGAAGACGTTTAACATAATAAAAGCCTGACAAAACCTAATCTAACCTAGCGTAATCTAATCTAACCTTCATTATATCCCTTTTTCATGATATTTAATACTTTTCAATAAAAAAGTCAAACATACGCGCCCAATGCACCAACGTGTATATAAATACTGCCATTAGTGCTCCGGTTTAAAATTCCATCCTTGAGTTTCATGCAGTGTAAATATAATATTTATGGCTGTAAATGTTTTCTCATTTTGTATACGCAGCTAAAACTAAAAATCTGCTCGGTAAGTGTCCGTGGCTTTCGTACTTGGAGAAAAACTCAAAAGTTAGTCAGTTTCTTAGTAAAAAAAAGGTCAGAGTTTTCGAAATTGGAATGAAGATTGATTTCCCTTTTAACAAAAAGATTCCCAGATCAACAAATAAGCGGATGAATATATCGGAGTGTGACAGTTTTTGAGAGTGCCACACTGGCTTCCCTTTATTAATAATGCATCCCTGATACGCGATTACTTTAATCATCCCTTCTTTTTAAGTTGTTCTTGTTGACAAAGATAACGGATTTGAGTTTGCATTATTATTAGGCCTAAACTAGAATAGCTAATTTTTTTCAGTGAGAAACAAGTTTTTCAATCAAGAAATTGCGTGAGCGACAGTTTATGAAACGGAAAAGTCAAACAACACAAAATGGAATTTTCTCTTAAAATGAGAAAGAATAAAATTTGTTCTATGCTCAAGCTGAAATAATAATAATAATAATAATAATAATAATAATAATAATGACACTAATAATTATACAAATAGGAATTAATAGTTTAAAGAAAAAAAAAGGGAAATATCAACTTCCAGAAATTTTGGATCGAAGTGAAGAAAAAAGTTATTTGTTTATTAAACAAAATATTTATTTCTTCAAATAAAGGATTTTCACAACGTTGCAAAACACGGGCCGACGTCATCCGATTCGAATGACATTTAACTGACAAGTTATTGTGGGTTAGATTAAGTCAGGTTAATATATCTTAGGTTAAGTTAGTTTCTTAGATTGTCACTAGAACGTCTTCTCGACCAAAAGGTTCCTACGAAATACTACATTAATTACACACACACAACATTTTTTACGTACAGTCAGTTAAAAAGGTCATGTGCTTAATGTTTATAGGTGCGAAACACGGGAGTTTCAAGACAAGACTTTCTGAACCGAATGTACACGAAAAAAGTTATGAACAAAATTCAAATGAGACCCAAGCTTTACTCATTTGCAATATTTGTTTTTTATATTAGTACTTCACTATTTTCGGCGAACATTTTTCCGCAGCACACACACACACACACACACACACACACACACACACACACACGTACATTACATCTAATTATTATTAGTATTATATATATAAAACCTTTGTTTTCTCTCATACACTTAATGTTTGAACATTGGGTGACTAAAAGTACACACACACACACACACACACACACACACACACACACACACAAATATATATATATATATATATATATATATATATATATATATATATAAAATAAGCGTTGAAAGAAGTCGTCAAAATTTTAGGGAAAGAAATACTTTTACTTTAATTGAAAAGAAAAGAAAATTTCGTGGTAAAAATTCTCCCAAAATCCTAATTTTGAGAATTTCCCATTTTCCTTTTAATTTAGAAATGTATATTTTATTTTATTTTTCTTTATTTTGCGCATCGCCGTTATTCTCTTGTTTTTTGTTTTTCATTCTCCCAATGGAATCGATAATTAATTAATTTAATAAGACGCCATCGTAAATACAATTAGACTGTGAAGAAGAGTTCCAGTGTATGTGTTTGGCAGTGGTAGTGCGTTCGGAGGTCCCACAGATGATTATTTTTTTTTTACATATAAATCATATACTGTAATGTTGATTGTCAAATGTATATATATTCTATCTAATTCTACCTATCTGCCAATCTAAAATATATGCCCTCATTCTGTACAGTATGTAGGTATGTATGTGTATGCTGTAAATCAGGGGTGTTCAACCCTTTCTGGAAACTGAGCTGTCCTTTAACTTGAAGTTCCTTGTCCTGCCCTCACTCAACTGCTTATCACCCCTCCAAGCCCTACCTCTTCCCGCTTTCATACCTTACAACTGCACTCAGACAATTAATTACGAATAATCAATCGTTGCACGCATTTGCAGTGACGCAGTCTTATCTTTTTAGGATTATTTTTTTTATAGTTGTTGCAATTCTGGTGGAATAGCCATTTTTTCTTTACGAAACAGTAAAATTTCGTTTAACACCAAAATTTTAAACGTTTGGTTCCACGTTACGCGTCGAATTAGTCGTTAAGGAAAGGTTAGTCTCAGATTTATGTTCAAAATTGTGGACCGCATAGACAATAACTGGGAACTTCTGGCTCTATTTTTGACTCTATATACCAAAATGGAACTCGCGCTGTCAATATTACCGAGCAAGAAGTGAACGTTTAGTAAACGTCATAAACGTCAATAAAACGTTTATGACGTTTACTAAACGTCCCATTTTCTGCTGAATACAAGCCCTTTATTAATTGGAAGGTAAAAGTTAAAAAAGTCCCATTTCCATTATATAGGTGTTGTACTTGAATTGAAGGCATCAACAATTTTACTGTTTAGAATACTATTTTAAGTGCGAGCACGTTTTATCTAATTTACTATTGCAGAAATGAAGCCTTATATATATATATATATATATATATATAATATATATATATATATATATATATAAGGCTTCATTTCTGCAATAGTAAATTAGATAAAACGTGGTCGCACTTAAAATAGTATTCTAAACAGTAAAATTGTTGATGCCTTCAATTCAAGTACAACATATATATATATATATATATATATATACGTATATATGTAACAGTTTTTTTGCGCACACCTACAGGTCGCTACAATTGGTGTAGAACAATGCGGTTTTCACCATTCGATGCGTTTTTTATTGTGCAGTGCCCATGCTAAAAAAAAAATTCCCTAACGTAATTCCTTCCCCCATTTTAGGGTACAGTTCTTCCCATGCCTGTACACGCATTTTTTTTATTTTTTATTTTTAATCATAATTTTAGCACAAAATAAGTCAATATTTACTAAACATTTAAGATCATTCGATTCACAAAAGATTTATTTATCGACTCAATTTAAAAAAGTATATATTTTTAAAATTCATGAAGAACTTTTTGCAAAAAACTAAAAACAAATATGCATTTTTAAAATTCAATGATTTTTATACAAAATATTTTGATATTTTTAAAATTCAATGATTTTTATACAAAATATTTTGATATTTTTAAAATTCAATGATTTTTATACAAAATAATTTGATATTTGTTATAATTTTAACATTTCTCGATTCACAAAAGATTTCTTTATCGATTCAATATAAAAAATGACATAATTAAAACGGGCAATTTAAATAAACACGAGTTTAAAGTTAAACGAGCCACACTCGAAATTATTTACCGTAACTTTTGTGCGTTTTATTACTGTGGCTTTTGTAAAAAATAATTTTACGTATACACAAACAATTTGATAGGATATTGATTTATCATTCTATTTTTTAGTTGTCATAGAAATACGTTAATTAAGTTATCTGATTAGATGTGCTTTTATAGTTGAAGATCATTTTTAGAAAATTATTTATTTTCCGCACTTTAAAATATTACAAAATTTCTATTAGGTATCCTAATATCATTATGCCTGTCGCTGTAAGTAAGAAAATAGCAATTAAATAATTAATTTTAAAACATTAAATGACGTCATCAAGATCATTACGAAACCTATGGTAAAATTATTGAATACCCTGTTAGGTTCATTGAATGCCAGGTTTCATCTATACGCCCTTGACGATTGGTTAGGTTAAGTCGTGATATTTTCGTTGGCTTTAACGAAAATATCATGACTAAACCTAACCAATCGTCAAGGGTGTACAATAGGGCGGCTCGTTTTTACACTTTTTTCGATATTTGATTGGGGGTAGTGCAGAAAAGTTGCGATTTGGAGAGAAAATAAAGTGTGTAAAATTTTTTTGATCTACATCAATACCTTCCGGTGGCGGCGAGTCCTTAAAAATCGAAAAATAGGCCTAAAAACACACAAAAATTTTATATAATTTTATATAATTTTTATATAATGTTCATTGTTCAATGACTGCTATTAATTTATTCAAGCCTATAATAGTGTTCTCAGGGTTGTTTGCACAGAAATATACCGGAATTAACATTTGTATAACATCTTGTTAAAACTTGCTTTAAATCAATATTTTGGATATTTTAACGGCTAAGACGCCACCGGAAGTTATTAACAGATTGTGCTGAAATTTTTATTGTTTATTTTGTAAGTCTTTAAAACCATTTTCCAATCTACCCCGTTAGGCCTATTTTTCGATTTTTAAGGACTCGCCGCCACCGGAAGGTATTGACGTAGATCAAAAAAATTTACACACTTTATTTTCTCTCCAAATCGCAACTTTTCCGCACTACCCCCCCAAATCAAATATCGAAAAAAGTGTAAAAACGAGCCGCCCTAGTGTACAATTAACCTAACCGGGCATTCAATTAACGTACCCGGGCATTCAATTAATCTAATAGGGCATTCAGTTGACCTAACCGGCCATTTAATTAACCTAATCGGGCATTCAGTTGACCTAACTGGGCATTCAATTAACCTAACCGGGCATTCAGTTTACCTAACCGGGCATATATATCTATATATATAGCGTTCAACATCCACCCCGGCAACGCCGGGTCGCTCCGCTATTATTGAATACCCGGTTAGGTTCATTGAATGCCAGGTTAGGTCATCTGTACGCCCTTGACGATTGGTTAGGTTAAGTCGTGATATTTTCGTTGGCTTTAACGAAAATATCATGACTTAACCTAACCAATCGTCAAGGGTGTACAATTAACCTAACCGGGTATTCAATTAACGTACCCGGGCATTCAATTAATCTAATCGGGCATTCAGTTGACCTAATCGGCCATTTAATTAACCTAATCGGGCATCATTACTATTATAATTTAGCAAAAATGTGTCTGCCTGTCTGTCCGCAGAAAAAACTTTTACGTTTCTGAACCGATTTCGACCAAACTTCGTATGGTGGATGGGGGTGATGAGTAATGAACGAAAATACATGTGTGACCCCCCTCCCCCACACCAATTACTGGGCCAGAGGGCCCCCAGCACTGCGATAAAACTATAGAAAAGAACGCAGCAATGAAAATCTTGAGCTTCACATTGTGTCAATATTTGTGAAGCTTAAGATTTTCATGACTATAGTTTTATTGAGCAAATAATTGAACCCCGAGTAATTAGGGGCCTGCGACCCCCCAATTACTGTCGGTTCAATTATTTGGTCAATAAAACTATAGAAAAGAACGCAGTCATAAAAATCTTGAGCTTCACATCCGAGTTCATCGTATCAAGATTTGTGAAGTTTTAGATTTTCATGGCTGCGTTCTTTTCTGTAGTTTTATTGACCGAATAATTGGTTCGCCAGTAATTGGAGGGCCACAGGCCCCCCAATTACTGAGGCCCAAGGTGAGAGGAATGGGAACGATATCCAGATAAAGGGCTATTGATGTTCAAAATAAAATACGCCGTAGGCCCAAAATTCGGTTTGGGTCGAAGGTCCAAGCACCGCAGATCTAGCAAAATCGGCGCGTAGCGCCGATCTTTTGCTAGTCACTACTATTTTATTTCTGAAGGTTGGATTTTAATATTTTAGACACAGAATATACGAATATATTTTTTAATGTAATACTTTCTTAGTTTGCCAATTAAAAATATTCCTTTTTCAACCTCTTCAGGCATAACAAAGAAGAAAAGTTTTTATTTAATTTAAAAGGCAAAATAATAATAATAATAATAATAATAATATAATAATGATACATTAAAATTTCAACTCTCACTTATCTATTGTATGTTCTAGTCAATTAAAACCTTTTTTCATTGTATTCATTATAATTTTTGCACTGAACTTATTGTGGTTTAATTTTATTTAGAAATTAATACACAGTAAAAACTTCATCTCAATTTTCATTGCCTCGATGGTGTAGTGGTTAGCGTCACTGACTGCGAATCCATCGGCCCCGCGATCGAGACCCGGTGACGGCAGGCGACGCTCAGCAAAACCCAGCTGTTCATCCTTCCACACAATAAAGAAATTGGTTGGAAAATAAATGGGTACCCTGGGTAGCCTAGCGGTTAAGACGATGGGCTGTTTGTGGGGCAGCGTGGTTCGGATTCCGCGTTAAACTGTAGGTCTAAGGTGGAGTGAAAAGCTTGACCTTCGTCAGAATGAACAATTCGGGCGGAAACAAAACGAAGGTATTCTTTCTACGCGTGTATATATGTATGCATGCGTGTTAGAAGAATGGATTCATTGTCTATCACAGTTTATATTTATGGTTTACTCCCAAGTATTGAGTGATATCCACTTCCACATTAAAAAATTGAAGGAAAAAACTTAGAAGTTTGCGAGAAACTTCCTAACTTCCCGAGCATTATTACCATTATTACCATTTCCAACTTACGGGAATAATCGTGTTTACAAACTGGTTGTCATAGAAGTTCCTGACTGGAAAGAGCAAATTAACTCCCATTCATTTAAAATCTTACAGTTTTTGGCTTATCAGTTAATAAGAAACGCGAGAATCAAACCTGCTAAAGCGGAAGGTCCCCTCCGTCACGTGACCTCTGATGTTACGAAGGAGCTTAAACAACCCAAAACAGCAAAAACAACAACAAAAGAATAAAACCACACTAGATTTAATCCAAAATAACGGGAACTCTTAAATCAAATCGATGTTACAACATCGAGAATTTCAAAAGTGAAGTTTGTGGAGTACCGATTCAGGAACTGAATTCTGAACGGGATTCGCATCTGAAGTAAAATTTGTTAAATGGCAAGAAACTATCCTTGAAGAAATTTCTTAACTAAAACGAAACTCCACTTTTGAAAGATAAAATGGTTGAATGATCCGCAACAAAAAAATCGAACATTTTTGTAAAGGAATCGTATTTCGTATTTCGTATTTCTGCCATCACAGGAAAAAAAAGGGTTCAAAAACCAAATAGTGTTAGAAACTATTTGGTGTTTAAAGTAATCAATGAAAAATAGAACAAGCCATTTAAATTTGTTACCGGTTCATTATGCTGTTTGGTTAGTACACCCCGTTCTTTTGCGTGTGTACGTGCGTGAGTAGGCGATTCAAAACAATATTTTCTTCAGGACATAAATTAAGAGCGTTTTTTAAAAAAATGGAAACATCATTGATTTAAATATGTTTTAACCATAGTTTTTCATGAAATGGTGTACGTCCATGAGAAGCTACAGCCTTGCACAAAACCAGTTTATAAGGTTGTGATCTCAAATATGTGTGTGTGTGTGTGTGTGTGTGTGTGTTCGCATACAATTTAATTAAAAAAGGTTTTGGCAGAATTAATTGTTTCCGTTTCAAGAGAAGGAAACTAATTCTCAAAAAATTCCATTAACACTCTTAATCAATGCTTATTTTAAAACCAGAAATAAAGCCAACGTCAAATAAGAAAGTGAAAATTCCCAGCTGTTACTAACGTATTTGTTATATCTGACGTTACTCTCAAAGTACACCCAAGGGAGCGAGCGAATGGCTGACCGCTAATTTTGGGTCAAAATTTTCCCCATTTAGAAAGTTTCAAGTTCAAATTTAGTGACTTTTTTTGTCCATATTTGAAACTATGTGAATTTAGTTTTTTTCACTTAAAATATATATTTTTACATCGTATCTTGCGGGCAGTTTGCAGTTGTGTACTGTTATTAATCTTTTGGACAGCTGTAATAAAAATGGATGGTGAATGAAAGGGAAAACTGTGTCAAACTGATATTTATGGGATACATTTTTACAGTACGATACAAACATATATATCGTTCCTTATGAGTATAATTATAACTGTGCTCTTGAAGCATCCAACATAATTAAATTAAATCTTTTTCTTTATTATATTGTAGTGGTTTAAAGCAGAGCTGGAATAACGATATAGGTATAGAAACGGTATAGAAATAAAGGATCACCTGAAGATCAAGGCCCCCACTTTTTCCCACCTGAAGATCAGGGCCCCCAAATTAAAAGAAGATAAAAATAATAAGCTCAGAAAAACTTTATTGTGATAAAAAAAAAACAATTTATGAGAAACATAAAGGTGGATCGGGCTGGGGGGGGAGATAATCTTCAGGTGATCCATATATATATATATATATATATACACAGTATATGCCCGGTTAGGTTAATTGAATGCCAGGTTAGGTAAACTGAATACCGGTTAGGTTAACTGAACGCCCGGTTAGGTCAACTGTATGCCCTTGATGATTGGTTAGGTTAAGTCGTGATATTTTCGTTAGTTTTAACGAAAATATCACAACTTAACCTAACCAATCGTCAAGGGCATACAGTTGACCTAACCGGTCATTCAATAAAACTAACCGGGCATTATATCCCATAGAATGAATTGTTTGTTTTATATATATATATATATATATATATATATATATATATATATATATATATATATATATATATGATAATGATAAGCTTTATTGGCAAGATAAAAAAATATAACCTTGGTTAACCTTGGTTTTGCTTCCGCGTAAATTTTTAAACAATTTGGAAGTGGTCCTAATCTAATAATTAAATTAGTATAAACGTTACAGTGAACTGTTACTTCTGTAAGATGCGCAGTTCATGCCCTTCGGTTAGCCATCCCTGACATCCTGGAATGCAAACTCAATACAGCATCATTGCGTATGCAAAACTTATGGCAAAAATGCTTCAAGCCTCAAATATGAGATTCGTTTGAAAAACAAAGTACTTAAAGGTACCCTCCCTCAAATGTGTCTCACTGGGTCTGTATATTTAATGTTAAAATCAGTATTGTTACCAGCATCAACTGCTCAAGAATTGGCTGAGGTTCTTACGGGCATATTCTTCAGTGAAAATAAATGGGATACAATGACTCCGTTTTAGAGCCAGCAAACGAAGCAACTAAAGTACGTCAGAAAGAAGACGCGTTGAAAGGTAATATAAACATTATTCGCTTAAAATCAACATTTAACTTTCATTAATTTCATTCAAGAACCCATTGTATCCTATAAGATTGAACGTTACACTCGAAACCTAAAGTTCAATATGCTGAAGCCGGTATCATCGCACTTAATGTCATTCCTATTACATTCCACGCCCGAGAGAGGGAAAGCTGAAAGTGGGAATTTCAAAGGAGGCATTTTCAAATAGGTCTATTCCCAATTCATGCCATTATCATTCTCATTCACGAGTTTCCATTTTGGTCCAGGTTACGTTAGATTACGATAGGTTAGGTTACGATAAGCCAGGCTAATGTTAGGTGAGGCTAAATTAGGTTAGGAAATGTTATTCATTTCCATTTGGGGGCTTTACCGCGAATGAGAAAGAGGTGACATTGTTTGTTTATCAAATCAAGAAATTCTTTTTCTCGAATGTGGATTTTTTTTCAATTTGCTTATTTTCATTTCCGAGCCGTGGATGACAATGGGAATGACACTGAGTGGGCAGTAACTGCTTCAGCCAAGTTCTTGAATTTTGAACGTAATTAAATATGTAATAGCTATATATGAATGGCCACTGTTATAATACTGTACAATACTTCGTGTTTTTTATCATTATTTTTTATAATATACAGTATATATATTAATTTATTAATTCCATTAGACTATTTACGGGAGACTTCGTTGCAATTAGCATCAATTTACTTCGATCCACGATATTGCAATTTACTGCAAAAAGAAAAGATATAAAAATAAAGGAATGTAAAGGAATTTGAAAAATTAAAAAATTGTTCCGCTTCTTTCTCAGTTTAAGATAGGATTGATTTAGCTATCGGTCAATTTCATGACAAAGCATCACACTTAAGAATCACTGTGGTTACATTAAACAATTTTAAGTAAGACAATATTCCCTATAAAGGATGAACGAGCCAAAGTTATCGTTAGGTCTCTGTGATGCTTTATTCTTACAAGTGAAGAATCAGAACTGTATAAGAAGCAAAATTTCCACTTCACATTACAAATGTCTGAAGAAGCAATGACTGATGATTCTGAAAGTTCTAACGAGAAGAAAACTGCAGGCGAAGTGTCTGAAAGAATGATCGTGAAGAAGCAGCAATGCACAGGGAGAATCAAAAATAATATTTACAATTACAAATATAAAAAATACTTAAAAATTCAAATATTATTTACATATAGATGTATACAGTAGACTATAGGGTTAACTGATGCATGAACTATTAACAAAATTAATTGAAATGAATTATAAAGTATTTGAATGAATGAAACATCTTGCTATACATTGTAAATTCTTTACGAAACCATGAAATTTAGGAAATTATTAACAGTGTTTTAATTTTTTTACTGTTTGTATTTCACAACAGTCTCAACCAGATTCACCAGTTTAAGTTAAAGTTGAGAAAGTAATGGCTGAAATTGCTGACTATGAAGAAAAAAGGCAAAGAAAGTTGTCACAAGTTGCAACGTTGGTCACGGTCAGTGGTGAAAAGAGAACGTTTTTTCTGAGGCTCTAAATGAAGTAGCATATATAGTTCTATCTTTGACACTTACTGAAGTTTATTTGGAAAGACTTTTTTTTCCAGTCTTCACAATATATTGTATTGAATCAATTAATAAGTAAAATGAAAAAAGAACGGTAATAGATGTTTTATTTGTTTGTGTGAACAACAACAACAACAACAACAACAACAACAAAATGTCATACCAAAAATGTAAGTTAAAATAATAATTTTCAATTTTTATATTTGGAAGTTTCTTCAAAATTTTAAAAAAGAAGTTATATTTAAGCGGGAATTTTAAAATTTCTATTAAATGGTCTAAAGAAACTTTTAATTTCAAATATGAATGTTAATACTGCAGTATTTGAGGTAATGAAGATGAAAAAAGGCACGTCATCTTTTAATTTTTTAGCTTTCTCGAAACAAAAGCAAATATAGTAAAATAAACACAAACAATAAATATAAGTTTAGATATAGTTATTCTGGTAATAACGGTATTGGTATAAAAATATATTCCACTACCCATCCCTAGTTTAAGGTAATAACTATATATATACACACACATATATAATATATATATACACACACACACACATACACACACACACACATACATATATATATATATTAGGGTGGTCATCAATAACATGCAAAAATTATCTACCAAATCTTTCAGGTCTCACCCTACCATATGATGATACTTAACTAAATACTCTGTGTAAAGTTTCAGACCGACAGAATTTAGAGGTTGTACAAGTCCTTTGTATGTCATTCATAGACGTATAAACCGACTACATTATGCGTGATTATGTAATTTTAATATATACAGTGTGTATATATATATATATATATATTTATTTTTTTATTTATATATACAGTATATGTAGGCCAGTTGGACGATACATATTTCTCACTAGTTTTTGGTATTTTGTCGACTCGTCTTTTAATAAACTTCAACCAGTTAAATTTGGAGAGCTGATTATTGTACGAGGTGGGTCATCTTTCACGTCAAAACTTGCTTTGTAATTTTATATCTTAGTTGCGGTTGATGAGAAATCAGTGAAGGAAGTGAAAGGCATTTATAGCGTAGTGACACTCTGATTTGTGCTTCATCGGAAGTTTATTTTATTCCTTATTAATAGAAATAAATATTAATTGATTATTATTAAACTTAGTTATACTGATATTTGTTCAAATTGATTGCAAACAAAACAAATGACATTCATGTAAATAGTGAGATGGTAATCATTAATGGTGTAAGTGCGAGACATATAGCAGAGACCCTTAGCGAAAGAAAATTTCCATTCACTCAGCAAGTCCTGTCGTTTTTCCACCAGCACCTATAACCTCAAGAAAACCACCAAGGAAAATGCAACCTAAGCGATCAGGGAGATCATAACCTTTTGGGGTGAAGTTCATATTCCCTACAAGCAAGAGCACCACGCGAAAGTTAGGAAATCTCTTCAAGTCATAGTTATGACTCAAAATCCCAGAAGACAAGGCGTTTTTGTTGGCTCAGAGGGAGAAAGGACAACGTGTCTATATGGGCTCCGAGGATAGGAATCAGAGAGCTAAAGAATTCCGGGCCGCAAAGCGTTGCGAAAGAAACCTAAAAACAAAGAAAAGAGTGGAAATCATGCAGAAGGAAGGATTTAACCCTTTAAGGACTGAAGATGCCAATTGCTAACGTTTCAAATACACGCATTCATAGCTTAACCCTACAAAAAATTCAGGGCTGAAAGGGTTAAAAAGGTGGCACTCATCTCCACCAGCAGCAGCAGCAGTACTGAAGAGATAAGCAATACGAAAATATAGGGAGGGTTGTTGGAGGATCATTACCTCTAAAAAGAGCAAACACACCTGCTTAGATCGTTGTGCCAGATCTAACTGCATCTCTAGACCGTATAAAGACCAACGACAAAAATGCTGCTTATAAGCTCACTGCCACAGCGAATTTCTTGGGGTACTAAGTTAACGAACTCGCTATTAGCCGAAGATCGATCTGGTCTGCCAGAATGCATTACCGCAAAATTGTCGCCAGGAAAGCAAAAGCCAACTTTGCTCTAGATGTTCCTCAGAGACTATTGGTTCATTGGGAGGGCAAAATGGTAGAAAGTTTCTCTGGTAAGTGTATGGTGGATCAACTCTCCATCATTGTTACTGCTCCATCGGTTGCAAAACTGTTCGGAGTTCCCAAACTCTCCTCAGGAACTGGAGAGGCACTGGCATCAAATGTAGTTCGCCGCCTCATTGGACGAGTGAAACATTAAGGACAAAGTTGTAATCATGATTTTTGGCACAACTTCCAGCAACACCGATCATCATATCGGTGTCTGCATTCTTCTCGAGCAAAACCCAGCAAAGATCTGCTCTATTTTACGTGTCAGTGTTTGAGATTGTAGCAGAGAAGGTGTTTCGATGTTGCTTTGGAACATCGCGTGGTCCTGATATTCAGCTCTTCAAGAGGTTCCAACAGCAATGGGACTTATTGGCAAGTCACAGTGTGCAGGGGCGGATCCAGGGAGGGTAGTCTAGGGGAAGAACCAAACAGACATCATGCCGAGTATTTTATTTGATCCACATTTTTTTATATACCATACGTTTCACCCACCATATTGTGAGGTAGCAACAGGAAGCAGGCTTCCTGTTCCTCTGCGTGAGCTGAAAGGTATCAAGAACTCACACTCCCATAAGGTGATGATCCACATTTAAATTACATTATAATGCATTCATAAGCCCTAGTTTTCAATGTTGTGCTAGTGATAGTTGCATTGACAAAGCAATATTATTTTTTTAAAGACATAATAAAGAAAACAATTTTGGAAAAATTGTGTAAAGCGTTTTATATACTTCAGTAAAATTTCGACTTGGTTTCCTTTGGGGATCTAGCCGAGAGGGGGTATGTGCCCCCTAGGCCCCAGCCTCCTGGATCCGCCCATGGTATAAAATATTTTCTGACGATCAAGACTTTGAACATGCTTTATAACGAGGTATGGTATCTGGAGTTTGCTTTGGAATACTTAACCAAATCGCAGACAAAGGATGACAACAGAAAGATTCTTGAGCTCACGATCATCACCCTTGGACCCAATATCCCCTATAAGTGTGCACTTTTTGCCATATGGTGCCTTTCTTCGAGCCAGATGAGTGGCCATAATAATTTATGCAATGAAAATCTGGATGTTTCGTTTCCAGCTCAAGTTGACTAAACAAGAAGTCACAGCACTGAGAAATTTTAGCATGGTTCACTGTTTCTCTGCCTGTCTCAACTCCCCTTCATAACCTAATATTTCTTAAAGATCTGAATAGGTATTAAGTTATCAGTCCTCCTACTGCCAGGACTGTTTCATTTGAGCGGCATCTCTGGTATTTGGGAGAGGGATTGGTTGCACTGCATTTTTTGATCCGAAGATCAGCTTCGCTGAAAAATGAAGACCCGTAGATCAAATTAAACGAGTCCAAGTGGACTTTGAAGATCAGTGAAAACAAAATATCTTTATTCATTTCCAGCAACACAAGGAAATTTTTACCCATACTCAGACTTGACTCTTGGTTCTTCGACTTGGATCCACTAACCTGAGAATCGGGCCTAGTTCGGGGACGTTCTGTCATCAACGATTCCGCGGAGAGAGGATTACAACAGCATCCTGTCTAATAATGAAGAACAGAAGTAGTTATTACTTCAAGTAATTGAATATAATCGATGCCAGTTTCCCGATTCGAATAAGACAACTTTGATCTCGTCCTCTGAAACCAAGTAACAATGAGAGACTGGCCCAAATTTAGGGGATAATACTCACTGGAAAGCGTGGGGGATTTACAATACCATGATATAAAAAGAACCTGCGCAACCCGTAAATATTATTTGATGGTGCTAAATTTTGGACACACTACATTTTAGTAAAGTGTCATCAAAGGGTAAAGTGAGACTGTGAATTTTCTAAATATTGTTCTTTCATGACTACCCCAACATATATGCAGGGTGTTTCAGAAGTCGCGCACCATAAGCTTTATTCAGATTTACGAGGTTCACAAGTCGAAATAGTTTATAAGTGCTGTTTAATTATAATATATGTTCGATAATGTTCGAATAATAAAATTAATAGTATGTACAGTTAATCAAAAAGCTATCTTAAAGTAATGAAATCGAATGAAGCTACATTAGCCAATGGTGCGTGACTTCTGAGACACCATTGGCTAATGTAGCTTCATTCAATTTAATTAATTTAAGATAGCTTTTTGATTAACTGTACATACTATTAATTTTATTATTCGAACATTATCGAACATACTGTATATTGTAATTAAACATTACTTATAAACCATTTCGACTCGTAAACCTCTTAAATATGAATAAAGCCTATGGCGCGCGACTTCTGAGACACCCTATATATATATATATATATATATATATACACAGGGTGTTTCAGGAGGGAAGGTCAATACTTCGGGAGGTGATAGTATCGGTCATTGTGAGAAAAAAAGTTCAATGAACATGTGTCTAATTCTGAATGGTTACGGAGATAGAGCTGTTTGAATCTACAAATACAAAAGCATTGTTAATGGTAATCAAGAAAGAGAAACCAATTACTGTTTCTAACATTTAATGTTTAAAGAATGGCATTTTGAATGGTATCAGATACAGAAATGACAAATTTGTTACAGTTTACAATACGTTTTCGAAAATCCCACCGTCAACCTCAATGCACTTTGCAACTCGTGTGCGAAGATCGCGTGTTGTTCGTCTGAGTTGATCTTGACGTTCCTTTATGCGGACAGCAGCATCCAAAATGCGCGCGAGCAATTCCTCTCGTGTATCCACCTTTCTTTTGTAAACTTGACTTTTCATCCACCCCAACAAACAATAATCTAACGGAGAGAGGTCTGGAGTCCTTGGTGGCCATTGAATGGGACCACCGCGGCCGATCCATCGACCAGGAAAAGTTTGATTTAGGTATTGCATCACCAGACGGGTAGAATGTGGAGGAGCTCCATCATGCTGAAAGTACATACCAGCGCGTGTAGCCAAAGGAACATCTTCCAATAGTCCTGGCAATTCACTTTGCAGAAATTCTACGTAACTTTGTCCTGTAAGACTATTATCTAAAGTAACAGGGCCAGTCAGCTGATCATCGATGATACCGCACCACACATTGGCAGAGAAGCGAAGTTGAAAATTTGTTTCCACAGTGGCATTTGGATTTTCGTCTGACCACCGATGAGAGTTACGAGCGTTGTTGATACCGTCACGGGTGAAAGTAGCTTCATCGGTGAACAGTATTAATCGAAGCAATCGGCGATTAGCATTTACCCAATGACAAAATTCCAGTCGCATGGCAGCGTATCCTGGTTGAAGGTGTACACGCTGTACATGATATGGATGCAAGCCTTCCTCGCGTAATGTTCGCCATACTCTTGTGTGTGGTACACCTAGACGTGTAGAAATTCTTCGTGAGCTAGTAGTAGGACTACGCTCTACCAACTGAAGAATGTTTCCCACTTCATCCACATCTTGTTGATCTTCACGTTCAGATGAAACATGAGCGCTGGGAAGTGTACCAATCTCACGCAATGTGTTGAAAACCCTGGTAAACACTCTTCGATCCGGAATTCTGCGGTTCGGAAACCGTCGACGGTATTTGCAACAGCAGCTGTTGCACTTCCATCGCAAAAACCGTAGGCATACACCATATCTGCATATTCGGGATGTGTGAAGGTGTGTGGCATTCTTAACACTGCTTCAAACACCAAACACTGTCACTCACAACAGTCAGCTGTCGATTGGCTTATGTTACATGCTTACATTACGCCTTACATGGTTCAAGGTTATAGGGGAGGGAAGGGGGGGGAAGAGCTGCGCGCGCATCAGATTCAAACAGCTCTATCTCCGTAACCATTCAGAATTAGACACATGTTTCTTCCTGAAACACCCTGTATATACAGTAAGGGATTTATAGGACTCGGGTGAAGAAAAATATTGTTTTCAAAGTATCTTGTATCTTAAAAATTTATGTTTGAAATGTATCTTGTATCTGTATCTTTAAGATATATTTTTAATGTATCTTGTATGTGTATCTTAGATACATTTTATAAAGTATCTTGTATCTTGTATCTTAGATACATTTCTAAGTATATTTGCCCATCTCTGAGGACAGTCATATGATAATGCAGTGAACATGTCAGGGAGTTATAATAGCATGCAGCAGAAACTTCTAGAGAAAAATAAGTATGCCATATATATTGCTTGGGTTGGACATTCACGTAACCATGTTGGTCGTGCTGCAGTTGATTGCTGCCTAAATGTACAAGGAGAGAGGCTGGCATTCTGTTGCAGAAAATGGAGGCATTAGAGTTTGTGTTCATGTTAATTCTCTGGAACCGTTTATTCGATCAGTTCCACAAAACTAGCAAGACCCTACAAGATGCACAGATAATCCTTAGTACATGTGCAAAGCTTTACACGTCACTTACTCACTACTTGAAAGACACCCGTGAAAGTTTTGGTGAAATTGGATTAAAAGCAGGAGATCCTGCCTTCGGTAGACTACAAGTGTGCGAATAAAAGGAAAAGATTGAGAAGAAAAGAAATCAACGATGGTGATGCATCTAATGCCGATGAAACCTTTTCTCCAAGAGACAAGTTTCGAATTAAATCTTTTATTCCTATGATGGATGCTCTTGAAACAAATTTAAACAAAAGAGCAAGCATATACGAGAATGTTGCAAGCAACTTTTCTTTTTTGGTTGATGTAGATGCTTCGGAAGAACAGCTGAGTGAAGGTGTAAAGCTTTTGGTTAAAGACTATCCTGAAGATGTTGCTGTCACGCCTGTTGGAGAATTAAAACACTTTCATGCTTACATCAAACAAAATTACTCAGATAAAAGACATTTATGCCACCAGGATCTGTACCAAATCATCATCCAAAATAATATTCAGCTGGCTTTCCCTAATGTAGAAGCAATGCTGCGGATCTTTTTGAGTCTAATAATAATGAATTGTTCAGGTAAAAGGTCATTTTCGTGACTGAAAAGAATAAAAAATAAACTATGGACGACAATGTTACAAGAAAAGCTGTCTGCACTAAGCATTTTGTGCATAGAGTGACAAACTTCGTAGTTTATCGTTTAACGACATTGTCAATGATTTTATCATCCAAAAACCACGAAATAAAACGTTTTAAATACAAATGGGATCCGTTTCCATTTAATAACTGCTGATCTACACAATTGCTCTACTGTTGCTGTAGAATAAAAGTTTTAATACCAAATTTGTAATCGTACTGAGGTATTTTCATTTCGAAGTATCTCGATGATAATGTAAATTAGCTTATTGCAAGGTAATTTTTTTAGTTAGATTATTAGTTTTTAATTTTTTGTTGCAACCTTTGCCTGTTTTTGTATAATATATGCATGAATTAGAATATTTTTAATTGATAACGCCATGGGGCCTCGTAATCTAAACATAGCTTTGGGCCTCAGCATTTCTAAATTCGCCACTGGTTGTTGCAGATGTAAATAGTAAAGTGGAAATATTACATATCAACTAAAATGGGTGTTATCCGTATGATAATGTTATCTTCCAGTCATTCTGACATCCATTTGAACAAAGTTTCAGACTGCCAACAAGGTTTTTCTTGTTCTCTGGAGTTCCCTGAAGAGATCCATATTGGTGGTTTGCTTTCATCATTAAAGTCCCACGGGACTTGGATGCATAACATATGCTCCCTGACTATAGGCGTAGCATAAATAAATGATAAATACAATTTAATGACCTAACCAAAATGGCTTGGCGACCTAGAAGTTAAAAATCATTGCGCTCGACATATCAAAAGCTTCGGTTCCTTCATCTGTCTATTCGTCACAGTCTTCTACACGACTATCTCCTTACTTTCAATGATACACAACTCAGTACTTCCTTTTCTCTTAATATTTTTGGCGTTTACTCTTCTCCTGATTTTCCCTAGATACATAACATATACTCTCTTTCCAAAACTGCTTCTTGGAGGTTAGGTATGTTGTACCAGCTCCGCACTTTCTTCCGCAGTTTCTTCTTCTTATATATATATAAGCGTCCAGTGCCTCGATTACTTAGGGCGCCCGACAGTGCTGAAACTCCTCTAAGTTGTGGGTTAACCCCAGAGCTGGGCGGTTGCCTTTTTTTGTATCTTACTTCGCGGCCGACCATCCCTACTTAATTGACTAATTGACTATTTAATTGACTGATGAGTATCAATATAGTTAAACAACTACATTGACCTGAATAAGAAAAAATCAACTATAGCCCTGATTATTACATCGTCGTACAAAATTTCATGTATCTGAGATATTTTTCGTAAAGAGATAGAAAGAATAAAACAAAATTTATTAAAGAATTCATTCTCTTTATTCTTGAGTGAAAGAAAATCCTCAAAGAACTTTTTATCAAAAAATTTGAAGGACAGGACCGGCAATAATTTCATTATATACTTCCAATCCCAAATTGTTGGACAAATTAATAAAGAAAATAAGGTACAAAAAGAAATGAGAGTATTAAACACCACATTTTGACCAAAGTAAGCAGCTGACGAGGAAGCTTCTAACAGTGGCTGTATCCTCCAGCGCGGGACACGTCAACGCGAAGAAGAGGCGACGTCAAACCGAAATATCAACGCGCTGGTGGCCAAACTTCCTCAAATCTACGTGCAGCGGGCTGTCTACAGTTGGCCAGACTGGCAGTCGACGGCCTGTTGCGTGGCACGGTCAGAGTGCCGATCGGCTCCCGGGGACGGACCTATACCAGCGTGCTATTTTTTTCATTTACGGGGAGCAATTGCTTGCTCCCTGGACTACTCTTACTCTCTGGCGACATTAAGACTAATCCAGGCCCCACTACAACTTACACATGTCACCATACACAAAGACATAGACACAATAGGACCATGAGACACATGCAGAAGTATAATATTAACATATTACAGTAAAACGTAGATGGCCTCACAAACAAAATCATGCAGCTTAGGGAATTCGTACACAAACAAAACATTCACATAGCATTTATACAAGAAACAAAACTAAAACGCACACACAAAACACCCACCATTCCTGACTTCACGGCGATCCGTCAAGATCGTACTGGGGGTCACGCGGCTGGACTCATCACTTACATACGTAAAAGCATTAGCTACACTGATGCCACCCAAAACATTACAAACACAATCCAAGTAGATAACACGATAGAAATACAGGCAGTTAACATTAAAACACGCGAAAAACACAACACCACACTCATCAACATTTACATCCCACCAGATAGTTCACCTCAAGTGCCAGCCAATTACAATCCACAGTTACACAATCTGGCCTCTCTCACTAATGTCGTCTTGGGAGGAGACTACAACTCTAAAGACACTAGTTGGTACCTGCACAACCAAATCAACACCAGATGCGGCAACATAGCCACACAACTAAACAGCCTCTTCATTCTTAACAATACAGAAGAACATACACACATACCACATCAAACAGGATACTCAAACTCCTCCCCAGACATAACGTTCTGTTCCCCCTCACTAGCAACACATACACACTGGACAACAGAAAAACAACTGTCATCAGACCACCTGCCCATCATCATTACAACACGTTCTACACTGCCCCAACAGCTTTAGGCACACTTACAGAAATTACAAGAAAGCTGATTGGGAACAGTTCAAAATACAGCCTTAGGAACAATTCACCACATTAAACAGCACACCCATCATAAACATCAATAGAACACTCAAGACATTTAATCAGATCATCAATAATGCAAACAAATACATACCCAAGGACAACATTAGGAAATACAACCCAAATTACACTAGAGAAATAGCCCACCTCGTAAGGCAACGTAACAACCTCAAACATAACACACAAACACCACACACAGAAAACATAAAACAGCAGATACAACAGCTCAACACAGAAATAACAACAAACTTAAAGAAAAACAAACAGAAACATTTAGGGAATTCATAACAACACTAAACTACTCCACAGACACATCCAGGCTATACAAGACTATAAACAGCATTACCCACTCTAACAGCGGCATTCACACCTCACACGCGGCTATCTGTCGCAGCCAAAATAATATCCCAACATATACACAACAAGCTAACATTCTAGTTAATCACTACGCAAAGATAAATCACTTAAACAGAGAAAACAACCAGAAACACGAAGACAGACAAACAGCCACACACAATAAAACCTACAGACTCGACATGACCATTACACCCTTCAATACAGACCAGACCACCAAGATCATCAAAAACATTAAGAATTCGAAGGCAACTGGACCAGACAACATATCTAACATACACCTTAAACACTTGGGCCCACAGGGAATACTAGCCCTCACAAATATCAGCACATATTCATACCAATACTGTATTATTCCTGACATATGGAAAGAAGGTAATATTATTACACTACTCAAACCAAACAAAAATCGAACAGAACCAGCTTCCTATAAACCCATTACTTTACTATGCACACCTTCCAAAGTAACAGAAAGACTAATCTTACAAATCACCAACCCACACATACCACTATCGCCTACTCAACATGGATTCAGACCTCACCACTCTCATAAACAAAATACTCAACACAAACATTCACAATAACACCAAAAGGTGGCTGAGCAACTATCTTTCAGGAAGATACTCACATGTCACATTTAATGGCAAGTCATCCAAAAACAAGCTTTTTCCGAACGGGCCCCTCAAGGCTCTGTTCTCTCACCAACACTGTTCAACTTATATATGCATGACATTCCAACATCGATAGATAACAAGCTTACCTTATCATCATATGCAGATGACATCACTCTAACATCCACCCACAACAACATCGACACTGCTACAAATAACCTACAAACATACATAAACACCCACAGACAAAATCAACCATCACCTTGCTAACAAGCATCACAAAAGAACACCAGATAACTCTACAGCTTACACTAAACAACATCAAAATTCCACGCACTCACAGGACCAAAATACTTGGGGTCACATAACAACACATCATTATCTTTTGCAAACCACATTCAGGACATTAAAAACAAATGTACGTCAAGACTTAACACGCTTAGGGTACTAACAGGCACAAACTTTGGACACCAGCAGGAAACAACATCACTCATATACAAACAATATATTCGCTCAGTTATGGACTATGCTAGCCCATGCTGGGAACCCATTATTTCAAACACACACATAAACACCTTACAGACAATACAAAACAACGCACTTTGTATCATTACAGGATGTACTCAAACAACACCAATAGAACACATGCACACAGAAACAAAAATACTGAAAGTTAGGGAACATTTAGACATGAGGGGAACACAATTCATGGCAGCAGCGACAACTAACCCACAACACCCTTGCCACTACATGTACAATCATGCACCAACACCTCGCACCAGTACAGAAAACACATACACACACACACACCTAACCCACAAAGCACTGACACGACTCGGTCCGAATGCGGTCCTAGTGTAGGTGCGAAGCCGCCACCCATTGACAGGTCAGAGACCAGCCTGAGCAGATTGGATCGAGTTAACTTAGCACGATTCCGATGTGGACATCACCCCAACTTACAGACATACAAACACAGACTAGACAACTCCAGAGACGACACCTGCCACCTGTGCCAGGACACACCACAAACAATTGAACACATTATGACAGACTGTACCGCTCTAGCACATCATAGAACACAACACAACATCACTAGTGCACTGAACCTCTGGTCCACTCCGGAGAGGGCGATCGGTTACCTGCATGCTGCCGGCTTACTCGATCTGGGTGGGCTGATAGGCTAACCAACAACAACAACAATTTAATTGACTCTGGCTAAGGTAGGTCTGGGTCAGGCCCCCAAATCCCCATTTCCTGGGGATATGGACATTGGATGTTACCTTTTATATCTATACAGGGTGTTTCAGGAGGAGAGGTCAATACTTCGGGAGGTGATAGTATCGATCATTGTGAGAAAAAAAGTTCATATGAACATGTGTCTAATTCTGAATGGTTACGGAGATAGAGCTGTTTGAATCTGATGCGCGCGCAGCTCGTCCTCCCCCTTCCCTCCCCTATAACCTTGAACCATTTAAGCTGTAATGTAAGCATGTGACATAAGCCAATCGACAGCTGACTGTTGTGGGTGACATTGTTCGGTGTTTGAAGCAGTGTTAAGAATGCCACACACCTTCACACATCCCGAATATGCAGATATGGTGTATGTCTACGGTTTTTGCGATGGAAGTGCAACAGCTGCTGTTGCAGAATACCGTCGACGGTTTCCGAACCGCAGAATTCCGGATCGAAGAGTGTTTACCAGGGTTTTCAACACATTGCGTGAGATTGGTACACTTCCCAGCGCTCATGTTTCATCTGAACGTGAAGGTCAACAAGATGTGGATGAAGTGGAAAACATTCTTCAGTTGGCAGAGCGTAGTCCTATTACTAGCTCACGAAGAATTTCTACACGTCTAGGTGTACCACACACAAGGGTATGGCGAACATTACGTGAGGAAGGCTTGCATCATATCATGTACAGCGTGTACAACACCTTCAACCAGGAGACGCTGCCATGCGACTGGAATTTTGTCATTGGGTAAATGCTAATCGCCGATTGCTTCGATTAATACTGTTCACCGATGAAGCTACTTTCACCCGTGACGGTATCGACAACACTCGTAACTCTCATCGGTGGTCAGGCGAAAATCCAAATGCCACTGGAAACAAATTTTCAATATCGCTTCTCTGCCAGTGTGTGGTGCGGTATCATCGATGATCAGCTGACTGGCCCTGTTACTTTAGAGAATCGTCTTACAGGACAAAGTTACGTAGAATTTCTGCAAAATGAATTGCCAGGACTATTGGAAGATGTTCCTTTGGCTACACGCGCTGGTATGTACTTTCAGCATGATGGAGCTCCTCCACATTCTACCCGTCTGGTGATGCAATACCTAAATCAAACTTTCCCTGGTCGATGGATCGGCCGCGGTGGTCCCATTCAATGGCCACCAAAGTCTCCAGACCTCTCTCCATTAGATTATTGTTTGTTGGGGTGGATGAAAAGTCAAGTTTACAAAAGAAAGGTCGATACACGAGAGGAATTGCTCGCGCGCATTTTGGATGCTGCTGTCCGCATAAAGGAACGTCAAGATCAACTCAGACGAACAACACGCGATCTTCGCACACGAGTTGTAAAATGCATTGAGGTTGACGGTGGGATTTTCGAAAACGTATTGTAAACTGTAACAAATTTGTCATTTCTGTATCTAATACCATTCAAAATGCCATTGTTTAAACATTAAATGTTAGAAACAGTAATTGGTTTCTCTTTCTTGATTACCATTAACAATGCTTTTGTATTTGTAGATTCAAACAGCTCTATCTCCGTAACCATTCAGAATTAGACACATGTTTATATGAACTTTTTTTCTCACAATGACCGATACTATCACCTCCCGAAGTATTGACCTTTCCTCCTGAAACACCCTGTGTGTGTATATACTGTATATATAAATTCCTTGTGTATGTGTGTAAGTATGTGTGCATATGTGCAAGTATGTATGTGTAATATATATATATATATATATATATATATATATATATTAATCTAGGTTACGAGAGATAGCTGCAAAGGATACACAATATACAAAATTATACATGTACAAAACCCACATATTAATTCGGCTAGGGTTGAATGACCTTGAATCAAGCACTGACTTGATTCATCCTGAGTTTACAGATTTTGACAAGCAAAGGCTGGAAATGTGAGCTTCTTAATGCAGTGTGTAGTAGGCAGCTGTATGATGTGGGTGAAACAATGATTTCGTGATAAATCAGAAATAAATTTCGTATATTCATGGTAAGTAAAAATCTCATTAAATATATAATATGTATATATAAATGTTGACTATTCAATATTACGAATTATTTTAGAATATTTAGGAGCTACGAAGCTGCTACATGCATATATAGTGAAATGTATATGAACTATAAATTAGTGTATATATTAAATATGCTTTGCATATAATTACATATGTATAAAATATATGTAGCATATACATATACAATATAGACTTATTATGTACATTGTACAATAAATATACATATGAATGGACGGAGCCGCGTTTAAAATATGCGATTTTAGATGAGGTTCTTTTCTTTTAATTTACATACCTCATTGTAGGAAAGAGACTGATAAATTATAAGTTATTTATTATATAGTTATAAATGTACGTTATTAAAATATTGATTTGGTTTCTGTTTGTTACAGTCACTCATCGCCATGGTGGACGCTAAACGGCCGACCCGAAGTTCTGCCAGTACCTGGCTCATTGGAAAACCTACTGTACAAAAGATCTTCTAACCTCGCGATTTCCTTCATTAAGGAAAAACGAACAGTCACTGCAAGTTTGAAAGAGACTGTCTCTGCTGTTCTTTATATCTGGGATAAATCAAGGATTCCAACTCAAAGATCGGACAATGCCGAGAAGAAACTGAGAAAATTATTTGAACAATATTGCCCACTAAAGAAAAATGGGAAGTCATCCTCAGAAAGCATACAAATGAATGTGGCAGTATTCAATGCTGATCTTGAAGACATTTTCGATGTCGCCAGAGCAGATGTCTTAAAGATAATGACTAACGAAGAGGACAAAGAATTCTTTATCAAGCAGAGAGAAGACCGTTCCTGCGCCAGTTTTGGAGGCATTGATCGAGCCTTGGATAAAAAGAGGATCGGGAGAGGCAACGAGAAGAATCTGAATATAATAGAAAAAAGCGAAGCGACGATGAAAAACAAAAGAAATAGCAAATTATGGCATCTGACAAAGTGATAACTGATGTGGATTCTTCCTCCTCGCCCACGGATTCTAATGCATCGTGTCGTCCATCAACATCATCATCGAACCCTCCTTCCAAATGGAAGAAAACAGTCATCTCAGATGAGGTAGCCCAGGCACTCGACCGTGTTAATCTAAGCGATCGCAATGCAGCCTTTGTTATTGCAGCATCAGCTAAGTCTCTTGGCCATGATCTGGGCTCAATGTCATTTGTTCAATCAGGATGCAGGCACCTCCTCTCTTTCCTGTATTATTTGCCGTGGTATCAAACGACATAGCTTTGATTTGGTTGGTTAAATTCTATTCTTTTACAGTTTCAACAACAACCTTTGCAATTGCTTTTGCACTTTCGGAGGTAAGTTTAGGGATTGCAAGAAGCTTGCCGATATCTTTACCAGTCACTACCACAGGCAAACGACCGACAGACTTTTTTCATGTGATATCAGGTAGCATTTTCCCATCCCAATGAACTACTAGGGGGGTTTCTGGAGCAAAGTGTTCAATGATATTAGCTGAAGTTTCTTTTCTAATTTTCATCTTTTTAGTGCGAATAGAATCTTTATTGATCGATAGTGACTCTACATCATATCCTAAACTTTTTGCCGTAGCAGCAACGATATGAGCTGCTGCTCGCTTGCTGGTCTTTGTACGGTCTAGAGTTTGCGCTAATTCGGGAGTCATTATGTTTTGAGGTCTTGCTTTCTTCAATTGTGGTTGGGTGTCACTCTGATGAAAACTTTTTAATTTTTGAGATGTACTATTTTCCGAATGGATCGACTCGTTATCACTACTGGTACTTGAATCTATTGTTGCAACTTTACTTAGTTGTTGTATTTCTTTTTCATTTATTCTCTTGCGGCTAATACAATTTTGCTCTCTAATTATCTTATTTCTTTCCTTGATTGTTGTCACTATCAATGCCAGCTATGTGACCTTTCCTTCCACTGCGCTGAGCAACAATAAATTTCTTATCTTCTATTTTCATTGTAGACAGAGCATTAGCGTGTGCAATGTCAAATAGTTCATTGAGTCGTGATGTGAAGTGTGTTTCATTAGAAATTTGCTTTTGAGATCGACGGGACTTACTTTTGTGTAATGCTTTCCATTCAGAATGAAGTTTGAGCAACAGCTTAATAAGAGCCTGTTCATGCGCAGTTGGAATACTGGCTTTCTTCCAGAAACCCATAACACTGACCAAAGTGTTCTTAGTATTATCTTTCAAAGGGAGCTTCATCTCTGAATGCTGGTAAAAAAAAATGTGCCAAAACTTGCTGCTGAGAAGGGAGGTTATCGCCCAATATTTTTGGTAAAGTTGAACCAACAAGCCATATATCTGTTTTAGAACGAGTAATATAACTAGTACTAGCCATGATTGCACAAAAATTGAAAATTTTAGGGCGTGAAACTCTTAACCGTGAAATAAATGGAGCACGAATTACTACCACATACTCACTTCCTCAGCATGTAGTTAACTGAGGATTTGAGTTGCAGCTTTCTCCTTGCCAGTTTTTCAGATGCCAAAAAGTCACAAGAAGTAGTTACATACATTGATATATCATAAATACAACTATATATCTGAAAACATATGAATATTTCATATAAACATTTCAATAATAATTTCTGCAAGTTTTGCAAATAAATAAGTGGAGTATTTTACTATTGATTAAAAGTACACTGCGCCCTCGATATATGCGTCTTCAGCATATGCGAAGACCCTATTTCTACCAAGAATTCAGTATATGCGGAAAAAATTCGCACTTATGCGCCATCCAGTGTGAAATATTGCTGAGCCGCTGAGCGCACCGACGTGTTCCCGCCAAACAACAACATTACATTTTTATACTGCCGTGGGCCCTAAATATGATTTGATTGCTTTAAAAAATGGCATGCTAAGTTTTCTCATGATAAAGAACAAAATTCGACCTTCCGAACTCTAAAGTTATAAAAATAATTTTTGTCCCTATATGCTGATAGCCACCCATATATATATGATATATATATATATATATATATATATATATATATATTACAACTCAGAATGGTGCCCTGAGAAACTTCTATGCTGCACACAGACCGTGCATGGAACAAAGAACTGTTCTGGGAAAATTAAAGCCACTTTGCGATTAATCCGTTGCCCACGTTGGGATTCCATCATGAAAAGAAAAACTAGAGTATTTGTCATTTAGGCCTACCATTACTTATTCGAACTATAGTGGACTTAATTTTTCCAGAAGAGTTCTTTCTTTCCTTTATTCTATGCACGGTCTGTGTGTAATATATATTGGTTAGCTTCCGCCCAAACTGTTCATTCTGACGAAATTCAAGCTTTTCACTCCACCTTAGACCTACAGTTTAACGTGGAATCCGAACCACGCCCCACCAGCAGCTCAGCGTCTTAACCACTAGGCCACCCAGGGTACCCATTTATCTACCAACCACTTTCTTTATTGTGTGAAAGGATGAACAGCTGGGTTTTGCTGCGCGCCGGCTGCCGTCACCGGGTCTCGAACCCGGGGCCGATGGATTCGTAGTCAGCGACGTTAACCACTACAACACCGAGGCGCATACACACACACACACACACACACACACACACACATATATATATATATATATGGATGGATGGATGTTGAACGCTACAAGCTAACGAAAATATCACGACTTAACCTAACCAATCATCAAGGGCGTACAATTAACCTAACCGAGCATTCAATTAACCTACCCGGGCATTCATCTGATCGGGCATTCAATTAATCTGATCGGGCATTCAGTTGATCTAACCGGGCATTTAATTAACCTAATCGCGCATTCAGTTTACCTAACCGAGCATATATATATATATATATATACAAAGCTGGGCACAAACCGTTAATCCGTTAATCGTTAATTAACGAAGTTAACTTTTTCGTTAACGATTTAACTTTTAAGTTAACTTTGAAAATCATTATCGGACTAATTAACTTCCGTTACATTTAACTTCCGTTAACTCAAGTCCGTTAACCCAAAAAATTCATAAATAAACGTTTAAAAGTTTCTATTATTTTCAGTGCTGAGCAGGTGCGCAATTAATCCGCCACTGTTAATAGTGATGAACGAATTTCCATTTCCGCAGTGCAAAATCAGGCGATATATTTGTTTCCGTCGCCACAATTTGTGTCTTACCAAATATGGTAGTTATTTATGGCATTGGTTTGAGCAAAACATGGTCGACTGTAAAATCAGGCAGAAAGATTTGCCATTTGAGTTGAATGTTTCAACTTCTTTCAAGAAATATCACGAGCATTTTAAGGCACTTTCAATAATATATATGTAACAATTACAACAAATAACTACATTCGTTTCATTTGCAGTCTGTCTCTTGCGCAACATGTTTGTGCTAGTGAATATTTAAAAATAATCGTTGTCAAGTAAGTCATGTATATTTATAATATGTCTGTGAGTACCTTATTAGTAGTCTCCTTGATACATTTCAAGAACCATAAAACTGATCAGGTAAGATTTCAATTCTCATGTCACTTTGATGACATAAATTAAGTCAATTGATGTCTTACAATGGGAGCGTTTTCACCTTAACCCTTTATGTCCTGGCGGTACTTCTAGGTACCACATCTTTAAAATCTCCATAATTATTTTTCTACCCGGTTGATCCTGCCGGTACTTTCAAGTCCCAATGTGAATTAGTTTCTTTATGAGATAATAGATGGCGTTGATAAGTAAATGTGAGCGTGTGGCGCCAGAGGCTGTTTACTCTTTAGTATCTCTGCTGTGAAGACCGAAGAAATTTCAGTGCAATTACTTCCCGAATATTCTGTGCCATATCTGTTCCAAATAACAAAGGTAAGGGTTATTTTATTTTTTATCTTGTTCTTCTTCAGTGCTGTCATCCAGACAAAAGAGAGCAGCAGAAGCCACAGGTCACTCAAGGGCAAGGCCCAGAACTTGGTCAAGACCTGGCTGGAGACCAACTCCAAGGACTTGCTGACAGATGCTGCCTTCTTGGGTGAGCAAGTGTTGGTGGACTTGTTCATCAAGTTCAACACAGCCATCCCCTCCAGTGCTGCAGTGGAGCATTTGTTCTCTATGGGCAAGGACATCCTGAGGGCCAAGAGATCATCCCTGTCTGATGAAAACTTTGATATGCTAATTTTCATGAAGGGCAACATGCATCTCATGGACAAAATGGAGAACGAGAAGAAGAGGGAAAATTAAAATATATATATATTGTGTTTTTCATTTTTTTTATAATAAAAGTTAACGTTAACGGTTTATTGGTAACTTCCGTTACATGTTTAACGAATTAACGGATTAACGGTTAACGAAGTTAACTTTTTGGTTAACGGATTAGGGTTAACGAAGTTAACTTTTTGGTTAACGGTGCCCACCACTGTATATATATATATATATATATATATATATATATATATATATATATCGTTCAACATCCACCCCGGCAACGTGGGGTTGCTCCGCTAGTTTTAATTATATGTGAAGCTCAAGATTTTCATGACTGTTCTTTTCTATGGTTTTATTGATCAAGTAATTAGTCATGAAAATCTTAAGATTCAGAAATCTTGACACAATGTGAAGCTAAAAATTTTCACGGCTACGTTCTTTTCTGTAGTTTAATCGCGGTGCTGGGGCCTTCGGGACCAGTAATTTTAATTATTTAATTTATTAACACACAGGTGCACAACCTGGGGACCTAATCAATATGTGTATGAAGTTTCCTGTTTGTAACTGCTTCCATTTTGGAGTTGCGGCTGGAACAGACACACACACACGTCCTTTTATTATTATATATATATATATATATATATATTAGGGTCGTCCACAAAATTTAAGTTGTTTATTTTTTTTGTGCTTAGTGTTTATTTGGTTCCTTTTCCCAAGAAAACACTGCATACCAATTTTTAGGTCATTATGACTTTGTTTAGGATATGCACAAGCTGACTACGAAAAGCTCACATTTGTTTGATCTCTTTCCCTTTTGAATGTCTCTTGTATTAGGAAAATGATACTCAAGTATTACATATCTATAGGTAAATTATTATTTAAATGATTAATTTATTAATTAGAGGCAAACCAAACACAAACAATGTTGATTGAAACAGGAAAACAACTCTCCTGTCCTCACGATTACAAGTTAGCCTTGTTTGCAGTAGGAAACTGGCGTCGATGTGTAGCGACCATCTGCAGCAGATACTGTTTCTGTTCTTCGTTCTTCATAATTGAAGAATTATAATCCTGAATTAGCTTCACCCCTCTTTCAGCGCTCTTTCGTTTGAGGTGCAGGATGAGGAGCTGCATTTGACGGGCCAGGGACCTGAAAATCCAGATCCATTCCAACTCGAGGCATCTTCGGAAATGAACGAGGGCCTTCATCATCAGAAGAGGTGCTGGTTGACTTCAGCTGAACGGTCTCTTGCTCTTCACGCATCTGCTTCTCTGCTACTTCCTTTTTCTCTCTGGCCTTCTTCTTAAGATACTTCTGTTTCATTTCTTTCTTAGCCAGTGTTTCGTCGACTCGTCCCATGTGAAACTTGCGTTCCCTCTCTTGGTCTTTCAAGAAGACTCAGTCTTCCTCTATTCGGATCAGTTTTTCCACATCATGATGCTTAATGTTGAAGAGCTTTTCAAGATTGTTTGAGAACTCTTGTTCCTTCTGTATTTTTGGCTTGCTTCTCCTGTTGGGACCCTTTTTCAACTCCTTCCAAGTGGCCAAGTGGACAGGATTCCATTCAGGGTTCATTTGATATTCCGCTCCTCTTGAGTAGGGATGCGGGCCTTTCCCCAGATATCCATGGTTTCCTTCACCACCATATTGATGCACTCGTTTTTCGTAGGAGTTGACTCACTCATTTTCAGGAGATGAAAATAATGTTGGAGAACTTGCTTAAGAGTAGGCAGACGGGACTTAGGAATCGCTTCGATGGTGCCATCAACCAAGTAGATAGTTGTTTTCTTATGCAATGCAGTTGCCATCATCACAACTTAGAAAGAGAAACCAAAAATTGACATTTTTTATTACTATGGAAATAATGTAGAAATACAGCAACTTCAAACATGTAGACTTTTAAAGTCACACTTTAACATTAAACATGCACTAATGTACATGAATTTTCAGCAAAAATTATTATTCAACATAAACCAAAAACAATAACGCAACAGTAATATAGTAACTTTACGCATCATAGCAATTTATAACTGAATAGAAAATATAGCAATTTTAAGCATACACAGTTTTAACGTTACTCTTTAGGACTAAACTTGCACTAATGTACATCTCTTTCCAGAAAAAAATTATTACTCAATATAAACCAAAAATAATAACGCAATAGTAATATAGCAACTTAAACGTCATACCAATTTATAACGCTATAGAATATATATTTACCTTAATTAAATATTAATATTAATTAATTATTAATTAAATATTAATTAAATATACACCTGAATCATTAAAAAGCAAGCTAAGATAAATGATTCCCAGTGATGCGTGAACACTTAATACACCCGATCCGTTTCTTGTCAGGAGAGTAACTGAGGAAAACCGTTAGTATTTGAAATACGATGCCAAATCGTAGTATGTTAAAAAATAAGCGTTGCCAACTGTAAACTTAATTAATTTGGAATTAGAAACTGGGCAAATTGTACAATTTTTTTTTACGTCCCGAGTTATGCCTGCTATGTAGGCCACGTCAGATCCGAGCATTACAGGGCATAAAAAAGGAAAGGCAGCCGTGTGCATAACCTAAATATTCATTAATTAAAAAAAAAATTCACGTGCGCTAGTTTCTGATCTAGTGGGTACATTTGAGTTATGAGCACACAAAACTTCGGAGAAAAAAATTTCACCCCCCTTCTGTAGACCAACCTACTATATATATATATATATATATATATATATATATATATATATATTTCAACTGCAAAGAACACGCAGTATAAATAACGTAAAGAACGACGCTTGTATAGGAGAACATTCCGCGCAAGATGAGAAGAGAGAACGAACAAATGAAAAAATGAGGTAACCACCCGGGAATCGAACCCGGGATCTTCCGATTGCCGGTCAGATATGATAACCACTACACCATGGTCCTCAATCGATCAGAAGTCGTAATTCCTCTACATACGCGCAGAAACCAATGCCCCGAGGGGGCACCTCCCGCATGCCGTATCTATATATACATTTCAACTGCAAAGAACACGCAGTATAAATAACGTAAAGAACGACGCTTGTATAGGAGGACATTCCGCGCAAGATGAGAAGAGAGAACGAACAAATGAAAAATGAGGTAACCACCGGGAATCGAACCCGGGATCTTCCGATTGCCGGTCAGATATGATAACCACTACACCATGGTCCTCAATCGGAAGATCCCGGGTTCGATTCCCGGGTGGTTACCTCATTTTTTTCATTTGTTCGTTCTCTCTTCTCATCTTGCGCGGAATGTTCTCCTATACAAGCGTCGTTCTTTACGATATATATATATATAATATATATATATATATATATATATACAGGGTGGGCCGCGTAAGTTTCCATACATAGGAAAAATAAACATTTTTTTATGGACAACCATTTTTATTTATATAATATGCTCTACATGGTTGCCATTGTTTTGAAAACACATTTCAATATGTGTTCCCCACTGTTGATGAACACGCATTAGCACAGTTGACGTTATGCTTGTAATGGCGTTGGTGATACGTTCCTTTAGATGATTTATGTCTCGTATCTTTTCCTGATACACCATGGCCTTCAAGTGCCCCCAAAGATAGAAATCAAGGGGGGTGAGATCTGGGGATCTGGGAGGCCACTCCACAGGACCACGCCGACCAATCCAAGCATCTGGAAACTGCTGATCCAAATACCGACGCACGTGAAGACCATAATGAGGTGGAGCTCCATCTTGCTGGAAGTAAACTGGGAAGTTACCTTCCTCGTTTAGCAGGGATGGGAAAATCTCTTCTTGCAACATGTTAAGATACCTTTCGGCATTAAGATTTCCACTGACAAAAATTGGTCCAATAATTCTGTCACCCCATATCCCGGCCCACACCATCACTTTACCGGCACCTTGCATCTTCGTCGGACTCAGCCAGTTAGGGTTAGCATTACTCCAATAACGTATGTTTTGCCGATTAACCTCTCCATTGACGTAAAAATTTGCTTCATCAGTAAACAAGATCTTACGTCAAACGCATATTCTTAGGGTATCTGAAACATAAAAACAAACGTTTAATTTTTCCTATGTATGGAAACTTACGGCCCACCCTGTATATATATATATATATATATATATATAGTAGGGGTACTCAATATATTTTGCCCCATCCTTTTTTCTTAGCTAAATAATAGGTCATGGGGCTGAAATGTCTTTTGGGCCGTAAGTTTGAACTTTCCGCACTTCACTTAACCAGATTTTTCCAGTTTGACCCTCCTCTCCTTGTATAAAAACGCTTTTAAACGCCCTTGTATAAAACCGATGGTTAACGCAGTTTCGAAAATGGCGTCTGACAGTAATGTGCGTCGTAAACAGAGAGCTGTTATCGAGTTCTTAACCGCAGAGAAGGAAACAGTTGGAAATATTCTCAAAAGTCTACAAAACGTTTACGGAGGTGCTGTTTTTGATCGAAGCACAGTTGGACGCTGGTCTAAACGTGTGAGATCATCGGAGAGAGGGAGAGCCAGCCTCGATGATGAGCCACGCAGCGGTCGTCCAGCATCGGTGACATCTTACACTGTGCAACGTGCTAACAGTATCATCCGATTAAATCGGCGCGTCACATACAAAGAGTTATCAGTGGAGCTAGGAATTAGTGAAGGAAGTGTGAATACGATAACTCAGCAACTGGGATACTCAAAAGTGTGTCCACGGTTTGTTCCTCGCGAACTGACTGAAGATCACAAAGCCCAAAGAAAAGAAATTGCTTCTGAGTCGTTGGTTCGATACGAAACAGAAGGGGATGAATTCCTTTCACGAATTGTGACTGGGGATGAGACTTGGGTACACCGCTTTGAACCCGAAACAAAACGCCAAACCATGGCGTGGCATCACGCAGACTTCCCACGTAAGAAAAAGTTCAAAATGGCTCCCTCTGCAGGAAAGGTTATGGCCACCATCCTCTGGGACATGAAACGGGTGATTCTGGTGGACATTATAAAGAAAGTACAAACAATCAACTCAGAGGCATATATTGCTACTCTCCAGAGACTCCAGAGACGTATAAAGCAAGTTCGACCGGAGAGAAAACTGGAAGACGTCCTTCTTTTGCACGATAACGCAAGACCACACAACAGTTTGCAAAGAAGAGAGGCCATCACAAAAATGCGCTTCACTGTGTTACCCCATCCTCCACACAGCCCGGATCTGGCACCTTCAGACTTCCACTTGTTTGGGCCAATGAAGGATGCTATTCGTGGAAGAAAGTTTCAAAGTGACGATGAGGTTGGTGAGGAGATTAAGAGGTGGCTCCAGCGGAACCCAGCAGACTTTTACCAGCAAGGAATAAAGGCCCTTGTTTCGAGGTGGAGGAAAGTCGTAGAAAAGGCTGGAGACTATGTGGAAAAATAAAAACTTGTAAAAAAGTTATGTAACTACTTGTGTACAAAATTTCTGGAACTTACAAGAAAACTTGGAAAAAAAAAAAGGTGATTAAAATATATTGAGTGGCCCTCGTCTATATATATATATATATATATATATATATATAATGAACAGGAACACCAGAGAAAATACAAACATCCTTCAAGGTTTAATAGTACCAACGTTTCGGAATGCACTAATTCCATCTTCAGGGCTAAAACAATAAAATTCCAAATCACATATAAAATTACAAAATACAAATTGCTTAATAACAATTTAAAATAAACTTAAAAAATTATAAAAAGTAGCTAAGAAAATGTAAAACATTAAAACTAAAAGGTAAATAAATGTGAAGTTAAAAAGTTAAAATTATAAAAAGTAAAAGCATTAAAACTGAAATGTAAATAAAATAAACTAGTACCTTAACCAAAACATAGCAGATCTATCGATGATTCGTCAGAATTTAGGTCTGGTTTTAGTTTATAAATAAACAGAGACTCCATAATTTTAAGCTTAAGGTCAGAGCTTCCAGCAGCAAGTACGGTGAAATTAGACTGTGAAATTGGGTGGTTATTGTTGTGCGAGTGATTACGTATGAGAGAATTAGGTGGTTTGCCAAGGGGTAAATTTGTACGGACCGATTTACCGAGATGTTCGTAAATACGAGATTTTAAATGTCTTTTAGTTTTACCTATATATGACCCCATACAGTGGTCACACTTGTATTGATAAACTATAGATGACTTAAGAAGTGTAGGAATAACATCCTTGTATTTAAATAAATGGTAAATCGATTTAGACGGGGTGTTATAGTATGTAGTTTTTGTACCTTTCTCCATAAGAAGTGGCAATGCATTGTGTCATTGGGAGTTGTATTCATAATTAACGACGCTTGTATAGGAGAATATTCTGCGCAAGATGAGGAGAGAGAACGAAACAAATGAAAAAATGAGGTAACCACCCGGGAATCGAACCCGGGATTTTCCGATTGCCGGTCAGATATGATAACCATTACACCATGGGCCTCACTCGAACAAATGCCGTAATTCTCCTACATACGCGCAGAAACCAATGCCCCAAGGGGGCACCTCCCGCATGCCGTACATTATATACATTTTAACTGCAAACACGCAGTATAATTAACGTAAAGAACGACGCTTGTATAGGAGAATATTTCTTTTTCCATGACGTTAGCCCGACGTGGGCAACGGGTCACTTGCAAAGAGGCCCCAAAAATATAGCTTCTCTCACGAGCTATCTGCAAAGCAGATAGGATCCAGTTTTGGGACAGGATCTAGGGATTTCAGCTACACCTAGCCTACTATATCCAGAACCTCAATATAAGCAAAAGACTCGTTGCATTCGCGTCGGATTGAATACATCAAAGAAAAAGGGGTAACTATTCAACTGGCAAAATTCGGCTTCCACTTTTCAAGGCACATAATATGTCCGTTTCATGATGGGATTGAGAGTTCCTTGTTCCATGCACGGTCTGTGTGTATCGTGAAAAAACCTCAGGGAAGCATTCTGAGTTCAATCCCATATATATATATATATATATATATATATATATATATATATATATATATATATATATATATATATATATATATATATATATATATATGGGAATGAACTCAGAATGGTTCCCTGAGTTTTTTATGATACACACAGACCGTGCATGGAACAAGGAACTCTTCTGGGATAATTAAATCCACTATAGTCCGAATAAGTAATGGTAAATGACAAATACCATAGTTTTTTTTTTTCATGATGCTAGCCCGACGTGGGCAACGGGCCACTCGCAAAGAGGTCCCATAAATATAGCTTCCCTCACCAGCTATCTGCAAAGCAGACAGGATCCAGCTTTGGGACATGGATCTAGGGTAAACTATGGTATTTGTCATTTACCATTACTTATTCGGACTATAGTGGATTTAATTATCCCAGAAGAGTTCCTTGTCCCATGCACGGTCTATGTGTATCATATATATATATATATATATATATATATATATATATATATATATATATATAGGGTGTATATATATATATATATACAGTGATGAGCTGCCAAAATTTTAACAACCGGTTCCCTATATAAAAAGTTCTGATTTAAAGGATGTGTTATAGTATGTAGTTTTTGTACCTTTCTCCATAAGAAGTGGCAATGCATTGTGTCATTGGGAGTTGTATTCATAATTAACAATAAAAAAAAATTTAGAATAAATTTGAAAAGAAAATATGAAGAAAATTTAAGTATATTAGTTATTACTAATTAGGTAGTAATTACAAAATAGCTTCAAGATAATACAAAAAAAGAAATTATTATTTTGAAGAACATTTAAATACATACCTTATTTAATACTAATTAGGTAGTAATTTCCAAATGGCCAGATAGTGCTATTTTTCCTTTGCATTTGAAGTTTATTTTGTACGCCGTATTATTTTGTACACCGTTTTATAAGATTATTCGGTTTTAAGATCATTTTATAACAATATTTGTTTTCGTAGCAATTTTTAACAACCGGTTCTAAAATGCTTCAAAATTTTAACAACCGGCTCCAGCTCACCACTGTATATATATATATATATATATATATATATATATATATATATATATATATATATATATATATATATATATTAGGGTTGGCCAAAAATTAACTGAAAAAATAAAAGTTTGAATTGCTATTCTCCACAAGGCTATTCCTGTTCCATATCACAAAAGAAGCCTTCATGCAAAAAATCAGGAAGATCGGCCAATATTTAGAGGTCGCGACCTCAAGCTAAAAATATCTAAATTCCGTAATTTCAGTAATTTTGGGTCACCATTATGTTCTACAATAAATATTTGCCGAGCAACGCCACTGACTGTAGACTATAAACCTATATCCAAAGAATCACTATATGATATCATTGCACTCTTCCCACAAGCTCAGTTGGTCGCCAAGTCTCGGCAGGTGTAGACGTGTTTTTGTTGTGTTCCTGCCATCTGGGTTACGCCGCGCAGTGAATCACACCAATAAGGCAAGTTAAACTTTTCACCAGTGAGTGGCGGACACTATGCTTAGTTTTTCTGTCATTCATTTACTGCACTGACCTTGATAAGCAATTTGGAACAATGAATTGTTTATTAAAATTGTTAAAAATTTAAAAAAAATTTAAAATTTATAAAAGTTTATTAAAATTGTTAAAATTGTTTGTTTATATTTTACATAAAACATATGTATAGGTTCTTCAACTCTAATTTCCATTTTATCTTCCATTCCACAATTCAAGACCATGACAACGACAAGAAGCAGCCCGAAAGTTTGGCTCCTGGGTAACCCGGACCCGGACATCTTGGGATCTGGCCTGCCAACAAACGGGGCTATTCTCAGGAACTTCATGTTTCACTTTCACCACCAGAAGGGATCCACAATCGGTGACAGTGTTAAGGCCACCATAGACAGAGCGCTGACAATCTGGGACAAGGCACAAATTCCGACACAGCGGGTGGACTCCGGCGTGCGCACGCTTCGGAAGCTCTATGAAGAATATTGTGGGTTGAAGAAAAACCGATTGAAACCGAAAGACGGGTGCCGAATCAAGGAAAGAAAATTCAAGGAGAATCTCACCAAACTATTTGACATCTCACGAAAAGACGCCCTCAGTATTATGACGGACGAAGAAAACAAACAGTTCCTGCGGATGCAACAGCAGGATCCCTCGAGCGCGAGTATGTCCGGGATCGACAAGACCTTGATGAACAAGGAGACTCGCAAGCGCGTCAGGAGTGAACTGGCCAGTGCTCGAAAGGAAAAAAGCATGTTGAGCGCCCAACAGGCGAATACGGCTGTTCCGTCTAGTTCCGCCATTGCTGACATCTGTAGCTCCTCCACATCGACGGAGTCCGAAGATGATTTCCAAGCTCCGTCAACATCCAGTCAAGATCAGCCAAGTAATAAGAAATCGAAGCAGACCATTGTGGCCAAGGAAGTAGCCGCTGCGCTCGACCGAGTGAAACTCCCTGACCGCGCTGCCATGTTCGTCGTAGGAGCCGTCACGCAAGCGCTCGGTCATGGCCTGGAGTCTGTGGCGCTATCCCGGAACACCATTCAGCGAGCGCGGGTCACCACTCGTGATGCGGTAGCAACTGCTCAACAGGCTGTTTTCTCGCCGGACAGCCCACTGCTTCTCCACTGGGACGGTAAACTGCTTCCAAATATCGCCGGCAATAAAAAGCTTGTGGATCGCGTTGCCATCTTGGTGACTGGTGGTGAAACAGAGCAACTTCTTGCCGTCCCTAAGATCGGCCGCGGCACGGGAGAGGAGCAGTGCAATGCATGTGTCCAAACGCTGGAGGAATGGAACCTCAAACCCATGATCCAGGGACTAGTCTTCGACACGACGGCAATCAATACTGGGCTGAATATGGGCGCGTGCACCCTAATTGAGAAAGCTCTGGACAAGGAGCTCATCTGGATCGCGTGCCGTCATCGCGTGTTCGAGGTAATGTTGTCGGCCGTATTTTCTGTCGCCCTGACACCAACCAGTGGGCCTGAAGTGGGAATCTTCAAACGCTTCCAGAAAACCTGGCCTGATATTAATATAGTTGATTTCCGTTCTGCTGGAGACGAGCTCTTCGTTGGCATGCCGGATGGCCTACGAGAGGAGATGACGTCATTTTACTCGGAGGCAGTCAAGAGCCATCTCCCACGGAATGACTATGGAGAGTTGCTTCAGCTCTGTCATATATTCCTAGGGAATCCTCCGACGGAGAACCGTCCTTTCGTGCTCCAGGCGCTATGCACAACGCGCGGTGGATGGCTAAGGCAATATACTCGCTGAAGATTTTCCTTTTCAGGAGCCAGATTAAGTTGACGGCCCACGAGATAGCTGGCGTCACAAAGATTTTCCTCTTCGTTTCTCTTATTTACGCTCGCTACTGGCACGAGGCCCCTCTCCCAGAGAGGGCCCCCCTCAACGACTTAAACCTAATTGCTCTCCTCCATGAATATCCTGACCGTGCCATCAGGGAGGCGGCTGTTAAGGCCTTCTATCGCCATTTGTGGTACTTCTCTGAGCACCTCGCGCCTCTCGCCCTCTTCGACGATCGCGTCGACGAGATCACCAAAGCAGCTATGGTTTACAACTTCTTACGTCCCTCAAACCATAAATTCTTGACACGTCTGGACGGGACTGTGTTCGAACATCGTTCTTCATTGGCGTCGTACATCACGAGCCGGTCTTTGAAGATATTCGATATACTCTCCATGAAAGGACAAGATGAAGCCAAGACATTCTTGTCAAAACCTCCCTCCCTCGTTCTGATAGGCCCCATTTACCAGTTACTTAAGGCTAAGTGCAGGCTCCTCAAGGTCGTCAACGACTGTGCCGAACGAGGAGTCGCTCTTATTCAGTCCTACAATACCGCGCTGACGAAAGACGAGACCCAGAAACAATACCTACTGCGACTCGTCGCCAGCCACCGAAAAAGATTGCCAGTTCCGACGAAGTTGGCTTTGACGAAGAAAAAGTAAGGGGTGTGACGTTGTTTGTTTGATATACAAGGATTTAGCGCAGTCGTATTAACTGCTATGACATGTGTGTTCTAGTATATTTTTGCATAACATGTGCTCTGTGCTGTTGACTTTAAATTTTGAAATAAACATTGATACTGTATTTTTGTTTCAAATCCTAAAAATATAGAAACTGGTCGCGACTTCTAAATATTGTATGATCTGTCTAATTTTTGGCATGAGTTCTTACATTTTGATATGGAACACGGATGGCCTTGTGGAGAAAGATATTTTCAACTTTCATTTTTTTGGGCCACCCTAATATATATATATATATATATATATATATATATATATATATATATATATATATATATATATATATATATATATATATATATATATATATATAATTTAACTGCGTGGTCATTGCAGTTAAATGTACACATTCACGATTTGCGAGGGTGCCCTCTCAAGGCATTGGTTTCTGCCCTATGTAGGAGAATTGCGACTTCTGATTATCGTGGCTCCGTGGTGTAGTGGTTAGCACGTCTGACCGGCAATTGGAAGATCCTGGGTTCGATTCCCGGGCGGGTGCCTTATTTTTCATTTGTTCGTTATTTCTCTTCCACGTGTGCAGAACACTCCTCTATACTTACTTCGTTTCTATACATATATATATATATACGTAATATAATATGATGGTATTCCAAAACGTAAGCGTCACCATCCCTGTTTTTTTTAATTTCTGCTTAACCCATTAAGCGCCATTGTTCCCATTTGGTAACCCCAAAACATTTAGCTGTTGAACTCTGTATTTCGTAATGTTTGATTATGTCCGCAGTTCACTGACTCACAGTGTCCAAACGTTGCGCAATCACTGACTTATCAAATTTGAAGAATCTCATGCCTCTCATACGTAGTGTTTATTTCACAGTGAAAGGATGTGTGTGATGTAAACTCATTTATAATTTTTTTTAGCAACTTATATTAGCCATATAATTTAGCAACTACGTGAAAACATATCCTTTGTGATTCAGTTTAGTGAAATAAATTAATAATTTGAAAACGGTTAGTATTTTGAATAGTTACAATGCAGTTTTTATCGAAGTTTCCAAATGGGAACAATGGGTGGAAGCCCAGTTATTAGTAAACTTCTTTTTTACGCATCTTTCTTCACCAATCGTTGATATATTTATATATGTTATATTATATATATATACACATGTGTACACGTGCTTTCACACACTTTATAATTTCAAATTTATATTTATAATTTCAGATTTTATGATTTCTGAGATGTCTGATAAACAAAGAAGACGCTTTTTTACACTCGACCAAGCATTCTACTGATCTACAGAAGCTAAGGCTAACAAAGACCCAAAGTCCACTCTAAGGTTAGCCCGAGAGAAAGAAGAGAGTTGGGGGTTAAAAGAAGAGCATAAAGGGTTAAGCGAGTAGCAAAACCTATCATTCGTGGGTTAAACAACGTCAATATTTTTAAAATGCCTATCTAAACGGTTTTTAAACATATTAACGCTGGTAGAGTTCACGATGGACGCGGGAAGTTTATTCACTTTATCAATTACTTTAAACGTAAAAACGTTTTTAGCAATGTTAGTAATGAAACGTCTGCAACGTAATTTAAATCCGTTATTAAGAATATTGCTATTATCGAAAGTGAACAGTTTGTCAAAATTTACGTTATCGATTTTATTAACGATTTTGAAAACTTCAATAAGCTACCCCCTTAATCTCCTAGTTTCGAGTGAATGCAAGTCTAACTCTTTAATCCTATCTTCGTAAGACTTGTTGCGTAGTGATGGAATTAGTTGCGTGGCGCGTCGCTGAACCCTTTCCAACCTATCAATATCCTCATGCAAATACGGGCACCAAAACTGAACGGCATATTCTAAATGAGGCCTGACTAGGGACTTGTAAAGGGGCAATATAATATTCTTCGATTTAAATTCGAAATTACGCTCTATGAAGCCTAACATCCTATTAGCTTTTGCGCAAGACTGCAGGCACTGGTTCCTAACTTTTAAATCCTTAGATACGCGTACGCCTAAATCTACTTCCTCGTCAACGCTCGCTAACTGTCTATCATCCATCGTGTACGTGTAATTGTTGTTACGAGAACCTATATGCAAAACTTTACTTTTGTGTACGTTAAATCGCATCTGCCACTTATCCGTCCACTCCATAATCCTATTTACATCATCTTGGAGCATATTTCTTATCGTCCACATTAAGAACTTTACCGCCTAGTTTAGTATCGTCCGCGAATTTTGACACGTTACTGGTCAAGCCTACATCTATGTCGTTAATGTAGATTACGAATAGCAATGGGCCTAACATTGAACCCTGAGGGACACCGCTACCTATGTCCAACCACCCCAATTCCCTACCATTAACAACAACCCTCTGTTTCCTGGCACAAAGCCATTCCTCTAACCAGTTAGCTACCTGACCGCGCGTATACCGTGCGTTTTAACCTTTACAATTAATCTTCTATGTGGAACTGTATCGAACGCTTTTTTAAAGTCTAAATAAATAACGTCAGCCGCTCTATGCCTATCGTATTCGCGCACTATTTCGTTATAAAACTCTAACAAATTAGTTAAACAAGATTTATGGCGTCGAAACCCATGCTGACTACTATTAATTAAATGGAGACTCTCTAAGTGATCGACGATACGATCTCTAACTACGGATTCCAAAAGTTTACCGACAACTGACGTTAAGCTAATAGGCCTACAATTGCTAGCCACTGTACGGTCGCCTTTTTTAAAAATGAGCGTAACGTTAGCTAATTTGAAGTCTTCAGGAATAATCCCCGCTCCCAGTGACTTATTAAAAATTTTTGTTAAGGGGCCTACGATAACGTCTTTCAAATCTTTCAAATGTCTAGGATAAAGCGCGTCAGGGCCTGGAGCCTTGCTAACTTTTAGCTTATCGATATAATGCGCAGTCTCACCCTCGTAAACAGTTATTTCATTCAAAATAGTCTCGCTACTAAATGGAACGATGTCGTCCACGTGGGGGACATTATTTACGTCTTCTACGGTAAAAACTGTCGCAAAAAGTTAAAAATACACACCATTGCCTGAGCGTCGGAAACCAAAGCGCCGTTAGCGTCCACTAGGGCTTATGTTATCTTTTATCGACTCACGATTACTGACGTAGTCAAAAAACTTTTTGGGATTATGTTTACTATCTGCAGCTATAAGTGTTTCTAAATTACGCTTAGCATTCCTAACAGATCTTTTAACCTGACGTCTAAGTTCGATATATTTATTAAAGTTAGCTACCGTGCCAGTAAGCTTATTAAGTCTTACGCTCGTTTATGAACTCACCTATTTCCCTAGTCTACCACTTGGGCCTACCATGATTTCTATCGCGCTTGGGCCTACGAGGAAAAAACTCCCTATCGATATTCAAAAAACTTTCTTTAAACGCCTCCCAATGAAAATTTGCGTCATTACCCATAAATAAATTATCCCAGTCCACTACTCTCATCCTGTCCGCAAAACTATCAAAATTAGCCCTACGAAAATCAGGGACTTCTATTACGTTACTATCCTTATTGATTTTCATCAATGCTTAAACCTAATAATTTGGTGATTACTACATCCCAAGCTCTCACCTGCTTCTAAACCTTCGACTATATTTTCATCGTTCGTCATCACCACGTCTAAAATATTGTCACCGCGCGTTGGTTCGGTAACCATCTGTCGTAAAAAATTATCTTCCATGAACTCAATCATTCTCAAACCCTCATCATTACCAGTAAAAGTTTCGTAATTAACGTTAGGGCAGTTAAAGTCTCCAACAATTATACTATCCCGATTATTAATAAAGTTACCAAGAAGTGTGTAAAATCAAGTATCGGTATCGAGGGGTTGAACGGGAGGTCTATAAACAACAACAAAATTAAAGCTAATACTACGCGCCCTAACTTCAAAGCATATCGCATTAATTGCTGCCGGAAAATCTATCTTAACCTCGATAGCCCTAAGGGAATTACGAATGTACAACAAAACACCGCCACCAATCCTATGTAACCTATCATTAGTAAAAAGTTTAAAACCCGCTATATGAAGCTTCCCCAACAAGTCCCGAGTCACGGTATTTAACCACATTTCGGTTATAGCAAGTTCCCGGAATAAATTAGCGCCTTAAATTCGTTCAATTTATTTCTAATACACGCGCGTTACAATAAAGGACGTTTAAATTATTTTTTACCACGGATCGGTGTTTTAAACTATTTTTCACGTCGGGCCGGCGTTTCCCGGACCCACAACGTTTAAAGAAGGCTTTGACGTATACAGCTTTCGAACGTTCTCATCGATCAACCTACCTAGCTTAGCATTCCCTATTTCATTGAAATGCACCCCCATCTTTTATAAAAAGGCTAAGATCACTAAATTCTGACCACAGCTTTAGGAAGGGTACATTTTCTTGAGCACAAATCTCTTCTAGTTTAGTGTTCAAAAATATTGTTTTTGACGTAATTCTAAAACACGAACCGTGCTAGGGGTAATACCTAGAACTAAAGACCTATCTGACCTTGCCTTCAGGGACCTAATTAACCCCCTATATCTCTCCAAAAGGTCAGGTACTCTCGTATCGGGCCTATACGAGTCGTTGCCTTCTACCATCGTCACCAACATCGAGTGACCGGAGGCAACATTAATTCTATCTACTTCGTCTCTAATTCTGTTGACCCTGGCCCCTGGTAGACACACCCTCCTCCTCTTTGTTGGATTCCGTTCAACGAACTCCTTATCCATATGACGCACTAAGGAGTCCCCAATTAAAATAGTTCCCCCCTCGTTCCCCCTCTATCCAACTGGGCGAAAGGGTTCGAAACCTCGATAGGGGGGGAGGATTCCTAACACCTAACGTACGTGGCCTAGCTCCACCCTTAACTACTTTAAATCTCTCCCCGTCTACTAATTTCGGACCAACCTTAACCCCTTCCTCACCTCTGTCTAACCTTCCCGATAAGCTACCTGTACTAGAAACTAGGTTCCTAACCTCACCCTTCAAATTACTAACGTCTTCAACGTTAGTATAGGTTCGGTCTTCGTCAACTGTAAGCCTATCCCTACCCTCATCAAGCGTTACAAGTCTTTCCGTCACCTAGCGTACACTACGTTTTATATCAACTATCTCTTCCCTTAACTCACAAAAGAAACAAACCGATCCCTCGGTATTCGCCATAGGACCGCCGTTATAATCTTTAAAATCCATATACCACCGATTAACCCCAACTAGCACACGACGCATTCTGCGACGGCATCGCTCAAGTTAAGGTAGTTAACGTTCATAACCGTCACAAGTTTAAGTTAAATTAAGCCGGCATACTATGAAAACTTCTAAATCGCTAAAAACCAATAATATTCAGTTATTTAACTATAACAATGTGAATATAAACGCAAGTATATAAAATTCAGAACTTTCCAAAAGTAAATTTATCGGCAATATCCAAAAGTAGAAACAATATCAGAGAGCCTAGGGAATGTCCGCTCAGTTAGGAATCTGGCTGAATTTATGCGAGATGATGACGTTGTTATATGTCCACCTGATAATGAACTGGTTCTCAGTGATGAAGAAGAGGTCAATGATAATTTATCTCAAGACAGTATCCCTAATCCATCATCTGGAGAGCAAGTGTTACCTCGAGATGTAGCAGGTACGATTGAAATTATACATGCATCTGAAACTGAAGATGAAGATGAGTGTTTCCTACACTCAAAAGACAAAGCCAGTACATAAAAAATAAAGGAAAAAAATTGTCAATTGGCGAAAAATGAACGTTTCGCCTCGTTTTCCTCCATCAAGGGATTTGGAACCGCTTGACATGAAATACCCCGAGCTTTGCACTTTGTCACCGGGTGAGCTTTTCTTGAAATTATTTTCTCCATCTATTCAAAATCTGATTATACAGGAATCTATAGAATATGCTCAGGAAATTAAAAATTATCCTCACTTTACATTTGATACAGAAGATTTACACAAGATTCTCGGAATCCTATATCAGGAAGATATGTATTGGGAAAAGTCCAATGATGTTGGGGTACCATTAGTTGCAAGGCAAATGTCTAGGCAGCGATTTAGGGAAATTAAGAGGTATTTACATGTATGCAACACTGCAACAATAGACCATTCAGACAAGCTAGCTAAGGTTAGTCCCCTAGTAAACCTAGTCCAGGAATCTTTGCAGCAATTCGGTATTTTTGCTAAGTATCTGTCAATCGATGAGTCCATGGTTCCTTATTTTGGACACCACAGCTACAAAATGTTTGTACAAAGGAAACCTATTCGCTTTGGTTATAAGGTTTGGTGCCTCTGCTCTGATTCCGGATATCCATTCGATTTTCAAATTTATGCCGGCAAAACTCCAAGCGATGATAATCGACCACTTGGAAGTAGAGTAGTTCATACAATGCTTGAGTGCATCCAAGAACTTGCGTGTCACGAAGTATACTTTGACAACTTTTTCACTTCATATGATCTGATTGAAGAGTTGAGAAACAAAAACATTAGAGCTACTGGCATATCTAGAGATAACCGATTGAGAAGATGTCCCCTGACAGATTCGAATCAAATGAAGAAAAAGGAGAGAGGAGCTGCAGAATATCAAAGTGATGGAAAAGTTCTTGTCGTAAAGTGGAATGACAACCGACCGGTAACTCTTGCAACCAATCATGGAAGTTATTACCCGGAAATTTCAGTAGAGAGGTACAGTAAGGTTCACAAAAAGAAAGTAAACATACACCAACCAAATGTGATCAACTCCTACACTCAGCACATGGGGGGAGTAGATCGAATGGATCGATTCATCGCAGATTATAGACCAAGAATCAGATCTAAAAATTGGTATTTTCCATTGCTTTTCCACATGCTGAACATGCTGAGGGTGGCAGCATGGCGTATATACAGAATTGTAAACCATTCAGATTGCTTCCAGCTAGACTTCATAAGTACAGTGCAGGAACATCATCGTACTGGACCACTTGGTAATAAAGTTCTTCCAAAGTTCGAAATGGAACACGTTTTGATATCAAGTGATCGTCAAGGGAGATGCAGATAATGCAAAAAGAACTCCCGCATGTTATGCAAAAAATGTAATGTTCATGTACATATCCACTGTATGCAAGCGTTTCATGCCTCCAAATGATGAACAATATTCCAGCTACAGTAGGAAAATTGTTTGTTATGAAAAAGTCGAAAGGATTTTCGTTTATTATTTTTGTCTTTCTACTGTTTTGGAACTTAAATAAAGTAAATTAGTTTGATGCTCTTATCCTGCTTTCATATTACTTAAAAAATATATATATGTACCTTAAAAAAGTTTATTACAAATCAAAAGAAACGCTTTACTTTAGCAAAATAATTGTTCTCATTTACCAGCGGATCCAGCCATTGTTCCCATTTGGGAAAAATCTGTATAGTAAAGGATAATATGAAAATAAATTTTACAAGGTTGCAAAGTTGTTTAGAAAGGTTAAAATAAAGAAATTTTAGCAATAATTTATGAATTATTTCATTTCCCTTCTTTGGCAAGTAATGGGTTAAAATCGTGTTAGTATATAATCGTACAAAATATTCGAATACACTTATTTTTCTTTCTCATCGTCCATCGTAACAATTGTTTCAGACACTGATAAACGTTATTTACAATAGACATTATTAAGTTTTCCTTTTGTAAAACTGGATTTGGTACGAGGTTTTCGAATATCACCATACAGAGATATATACTGGTGTGTGTGTGTGTGTATATATACACACGAGGGTAAGTTAAAAGTATCCGCAATTTGTCTGTCGTTTTTCCAGAATTGTCTACACTGCTGACCGTTGGCAGCGCTGCAGTCACTGAGTGTACAGATGATTGCTTCGTGGAATTGTGACCTTGACACTCAGTTGTTCAGTTGTTATCGCGCTGTATGTGTGTGGGTGGGTGTGGGTGTGGGTGTGTGCGTGCATGTTGCGATTAAGTATCCAGTTCCTTGCGTCATGTGATGCATGCAGTATATTCACTTTACATGAGTTAAAGCAGGAATCTTTTTCAAAATGAAGAATGTACACGGATGTCGGGTCATATATTTCATTCAAAGACTTTATGCACCCAATTTGAGAGTCAATATTAACAACTTGGTCTGCAAAAAGGAGCCTTTATGTTAACTTAGATTTACAGAGAATGTACAGTGACGCTCAAAATTATTCGTACAGAGAAATATTTCAGTTGCAGAATATTCGTCCTTATCTTTTGTGCCATGCATAGGATTGTTACGAAAAGTTTATCATTATTAAAAAAGTAGTTTAACCCCAAAACATAATGCAAAACCTTAAAGAATTTGAAGAAAATAAAAACAACTTAAAATGCAAAATTTTCGTACATTTACTTAGAAAATTATTTAATACTTTGTGTGTCCATTTGCTTGAATGACTGCAATGATTCGTTTTGGGTTTTTTCCACAAGGTTTCGACATCTCTAAGTAGAAATTTTATCCCATTGTTCTGAAGAAAATTGTTACAATTCATTCAGATTCGAAAGGTTTCTCTTGTAGACAACTTTTTTCGAATCAAACCATAAATTCTCGATTAAATTGAGATGTGGGCTTTGAATGGGCCACTGGAGAAGCTTAAAATTCTTTTGTTGAAGCCATTTCTTACTTTTATGTTTTGGATCATTATCTTGTTGCAGTACCCAATTGCGACCCATTCGTAACTCCCGAACTGAAGGCAACACATTATTTTCTAAAATTTCCTGCTATTTCTTCGAATTCAAGATTTCCATTGATGACAACAAACTTTCCTGGACCAGAAGCACTAAATCATCCCCAAAGAAGCAAACTACCACCACCATGTTTAACCTTAGGAAAGATGATTTTTTTCCTCGAATGCATAAGATTTTCTAAAAACATACCGTTGCTCGTTGTTCCCGAATAATTCACTTTTGGTCTCGTCTGTCCACAGAACTTTCATCCAGAATGCAAATCCATCATTTTGATGATCATCGGGGTAATTTAAACGAGCTTCTTTTCTGCGCTTTTAGTGTAACTCTTCCATGCAAACCATTCTTTCTCAGTGTACAACGTACAGTAGAGGGATAGATATCGATCTTAGACAGTCTTAATGTTTGGTAAATATCAACTACAGTCGAACGTGGATTCAGAGCAGCCATTCTTTCAGTCCGTCTAGCTGTACGTTCTGAAATTTTGCAAGGTTGTCCAAACCTTGGTAGAGTTTTGATTGTTGCAAAGCTTTTCCATTTCTTTATAACTGTAGCAACCGTCGTAAATGAAATTCGGAGTTCTTCTCCTATCTTCCTATAACTCCTTCCAGATTCGTGTGCAGCAATAACAGATCTCTTTAGCTCTGTAGACAGCTCTTTACGACGACCACCCATTGCTTACTAATGATTTGTACAGTCATCCGTCTTCTATGAAGTTTCACAAAGAAAATTCAAGAATTCACAACTGCTCACAGTCTCTAATCAATAAACAGCTAACTACTGATCAAAAATTTAAATTCTTCAATCCTTAGCTGGACACAAAGTATTAAATAATTTTGTAAATAAATGTACGAAAACTTTTGCGTTTTAACATTTTTTTATTTCCCTCAAAATCTTTGATATTTTACGTTATAATTATGGTGGAGTTAAACTATTTTTTTTTATTTGTTAAATTGTTCCAAATGAATAGTAAATTTTTCACAGCTATCCTTTGCATGACACAAAAGATAAGGAAGAATATAACTGAAATATTTCTCCGTACGAATACTTATGAACGCCACTGTCTGTGCAACGTAAGAATCTTGTTCACATTTTATTCAAAGGAGGGTGAATATTTTTATCGGCTTGTCTTTGTCTCTTGTTCTTTTGTCATCTGCCCAAAAATTTCGATACGAGTGTTCACTGCAAACTTAATGGTAGATATCTGTAGGGAAGAGAATATTACGCTTTATAGAAAACAAACCAAATTATTGAAGTTTCTTCGAAATGGCGTTGTTATATAAATATTTTATTCTGTTTTTATTGTCTGTAAAACATATCTTTCGAAGTATAGATCAGATTAGATTAATCCCGGTTAGGTTACGCTTGGTTAGATTACATTAGTAATAACGTCTATGATCGTATGACGGAGGAGACTTACAGCTTTTCTAGCGTTTGAATTCCTGCCTCACCAAAAAAAAAACCAGAGAACCACTTAAACTGCTGTAATCCGAAGTCCGAGCTCAGATTCGAATCCAGGACCTTCATATCAACGGAACTGCGTCCTACCACTAGGCTACCCTGCTGGGCTTAGATTACGCTAGGCTAGGTTAGGTGTGGTAATATCGTTTTACATTTCGTCGTCTTTGTTTGTGGAGACAAACATTTTCGTTAGTGATGTACCGATTCCAAAATTTAGCCGATGCCGATACCGAAGCTGATTCTTTGCCTATATTTAAAAAAATCAATTTTCTTCCTAAATTTTAATAATATAATGTGAAAACTTTCAACTTTCATATTTTTACATTTCAGATTTGTTTAAATATATTCCACAATATACAGCACAAGAATTTGTTACTCGTATATCGTACCTAAAATGATCTTAAAAAGTTTTATTACTCAGTAAAATGACAAAATTTTATTTTAATTTCATAAATTGAATATCGGTATTTAAAGTAATTGTTTTTCCAGGTGAAGGTATTTTTTTTATTCAACAATGTCAACAACAACAAAATTTTTCATTAGAATTTCAAGGCACTGGTGGCCAATTTGAGTAAAAAAATGGATATATGTGTGGATATGTGTGTTTTGCTGGTGTGACGGTTACAGGTGTTTCGATCGAAGTTCGAATAAAAGCAGTATTACAGTGAAAATCCTGCAGCTAATCAGTTTTAAACGGTGCTGATATTTTGAGTTAATTGGTGGTGCATATATGTGGTATTTCTTTTTAAAAAGTAAAAATCGCGGCATATATCAAAAAAGTAAATAAAAATTAATCTATACAGCATTTTTCCGAGTGTTTCTTTGTGAGGAAAATTAGCTGCCTATCGAAATTCCTACAAATACCCACACATTATCCCCTGCAGCCACAGTCGCGAGCACCAATCAGTGAGAAGTATACAGCGTGCCAAATCCCTCATCCCCCGGAGTAACGGAGAATTCTTTCCCAAAACTCAACTTGAGTCATCTCCCACCCAATACTTCCCATAATACCCTTTTTGAGTCAATTTTGTGCACCAGCGGCTCCCCTCTATCAGTAACATGGAAATGGTAAATAAATTCCTGCAACTCTGTGGTATCTGCAATGATGCAACAGATGAGACAAAGGCGATGAGGTGCGAACTTTGTCAGCTTCTTTTTGATTTTAGATGCCTAGAATGGGAAGATGAAAAAATCTCCCTTATAACAAACGCGAAGCAACTTAATGGGATAAAATTTTTCTGCGCAAACTGCATGACAAAAATAAACTCTTTTGCAGTATTTAAAGCAGAAAGAGACTACGAGAAGAAAATGAAAGAGGAAAGAGTGAGTAAAGAACAGAGGAAAACAAGAAACGAAGAAAGGCGAAGCAGAAAAAAATCAAATACCGTTACACAACGAGGCCGAAACATACAGGCGAAAGAGAGTATAAAGACAACAGATAGTATAAGGGCAACGAAAGACATCAACACAAATAGCACAAATAGGAAAAGACAAGAGAGCAATCAAGAAAACGGAGTAAAACTGTCCCCAATAAAGAGCAAAAAACAATGGCCACGAGTAAATATGGGGAAGGAATTATAAACAGATATTATATAAAAAATAATTGCAGATTTAAAAGAAGACAATGTATATATGCCCCCATATGCAATTTCTTCTATAATAATGATCATTGTAAATTTGGAGACAGATGCAAATTCTACCACCCGGACATCTGCAGGACTTACGCAAAATATGGAACCTGCAAATATGAGAAAAAATGCTACTATCAACATCTCCGGACGGACCCAAAGAACAAAGGACAAAGTTTAAATGACAATAGGAATAATAATAACAATAGGAATAATAGGAACACAATAAGCGAACAAAATTTTTTTTCAACATCGCAGACACGATACGGCTGCTAAATGTCACCCAACGCATTTGACACAGCTGGAAACCCCCGAGACAAACCGCTTCCAGGCAAGAAGCTATCAGAACAGGTAGACGGAAACGGATCTCTCTCGGAGGATCATAGGGCAACGAAGCAAGCGAGACCGGAGGAAAACGAACTTAAAATGCACAAGGGGCAACGAAAAACAAAGAACATAAATATTATCCTGGCTAATATTCAAGGAATAAGACCAAACCAATCACTCAACAAAGTTTCGTACCTGAAAGGATTTATGGACGAAACAAGGGCGGACATCGCATGCCTCACAGAAACTCATCTTAAGGATTGCCAAGGAAATTGTGAAAACTGCGAACATTGTATTGATAAGAAAGCGATAAATATAGAGGGCTTCAACTTACTAAGAGCGGATAAAACAACGAGACGTAAAGGTGGGTGTGCTATATATGGACATGAAGGTTATATGATAGAGACGATAATAAGTAAATCAAACAGCTGTGTGGAACTCCTAGCAGTGAAAATAGGAAAACTAAACGTGATACTAATAGTCATCTATAGACCTCCAAACACCCCAATCGAAAAATGAAAAATTCTCGGAGGCCATTGATGATATCAGAAAGCTAATAAAGGCCATAAACCCTTCATCCCCCAGTATAACGATCTGCGGAGACTTTAACTTCCCATTTATAAAATACAAAGAGGTGGATAGGAATATATATATATATATATATATGAAAATTATTTCACGAAGGTAACACGTGAAAAATATTTATGATGAATAAAACCACGAAGGAAAGGAAACACAAAATGGTGCTCAAGCGCTTTCGTCTAATGACATCCTCAGGAACACTGAAGTACATAAAAAGGTTAAGCCTATATATAGGTTACAGAAAGAAAAAAAGAAAAAATAAATAACATACACACACACACACATATATATATATATATATATACATACATATCTATATATGCAAATACATACATACATACATACATACATATATACAATAAACAGAGAAGTAAAAATAATAAAAATTAAAAATTAAAACCTTAAAGGATTACCAGTGAGGCGTACAGATTTGTAAGGAAAAATATCGATTTTTAGCACAAGATCAAATGGATTATAAAAATAAAAATTTATACTGGAACTCTGCCGGGTTTTAACACAATGCTGCCTATGGTCAGGTTTCGATATATATAAAAAAATAAAATGCAAATTAAAAGTTAATCGATTTTTAGCACAATATCAAATGGATTATAAAAATACAAATTTATACTGGAACTCTGTCCGGGTTTTAACACATTGCTGCCTATGGTCAGGTTTCGATATATATAAAAAAATAAAATGCAAATTAAAAGTTAATAAAGTAGAAGACAAGTTTACCAAAGATTTAATGTTTTACACTTCTTATCTAAATCTGTTTTAAAGGAATTCAACATAACAGGATCGAGTTGAAAAAGACCTTTGCTTATGTTGAAGTTATTTGAAAGTTGGATAATGGCAGACTCAAGAATATTTCTATTAACAATGTTGCTTGAATGGAATAAACTGAAGCATTATTCCAATCAATACAGTGGGCTAACTCTGACAAATGGACAAAAAGGGCACTGGACAACTGTCCTGTTCTAACGGAATATTGATGCTGTTTTATACGTGTGTGCAAATCCTTTCCCGTCTGACCTATGTAAAAGGAATCACATTGTTTACAACCAATTTTATAGATAATGCCTGAATTATTGGTAGGGCTATTTTTACTATGATATTTTTCACAATATTGTTATATGAAAATACTACATTAATATCCAAAAGTTTAAGTACATTAGCAATGCCTAAAAAGCCCGGGAAAAATGGAAGTACTAAAATATTTTTTGACAAAGTACGAGTGTTAATATTGACACGATAGAAAGTTCGTTTTGCCTTGTTGAGACAAGATTCCATAAACGCAGATGGATAACACAAATCACTTCCAATACCGTTGATTTTTTCCAATTCGGCATCGATGTATTCCGGACTGGCGATCCTAAGGGCGCGGAGAAACATTGATGAAAATATGGCCTTCTTAGTGGGGGTATCATGTCCCGAGTAAAAGTGTACGTAGGACAAATTGTTTGTCGTTTTCCGATAGATACTAAACTTAAAACCTGGGCTTTCCCTATGTACACGCACATCCAAAAATGGGATTGAATTGTCTTGCTCAACTTCTAAAGTAAACTTAATGGAGGGGACTTGATCATTTAACTGAAGGAGGAAGCTATCCAGGTCACGATTCATGGGCCAGATACACAAAATATCGTCGACGTACCGCAACCAAGGGATGCCAACCCCCAGGATTCTCGGAATATAGGTAATTTCGAAAAACTCCATATAAATATTGGAGAGGAGGGGCGATAAGGGGTTGCCCATAGCCATCCCAAAAACTTGTTGATAATACTCGTTATTGAAAGTGAATTTACAGTCTTTGATGCAAAGCTTAATGAGTTCCAAAACAATGTGTGAAGGTAGTGGCAGGTCATACTTATGTAATTCTTGGGAGAGAAAGTCAAGCATATCGTCAATCGGCACTTTTGTAAACAATGAACAAACATCAAAACTAATCAATTTATCGTTAGTTTCAGTACGTGCATTATTCAATTTTTCCGTAAGATCCATGGAATTTTTTACATGTGAATCAGAGATAGTTCCGAGAATGGGGGACAAGACTTTGACAAGCCATTTGGAGAGTTTATAAGTAATAGAACCCACCGAGCTAATAATAGGGCGCATAGGGTTACCAGGTTTGTGGGTTTTAATAAGACCGTAAAGGTAGGGCAGAGCAGGTGAAGTGGACATGAAAAGCGGAATTAAGTTCTTATGATCTTTGAGAAGGCGTTTCAAGCCACTATTAAATGATTTGATGACGTCATCCTGCGGGTTCTTCCTAAGTTTGGTGTATGTGGCGGGGTCCTGGAGAAGCTCGTTCATCTTTCCGATGTAGTCCACTTTGTCCATAATAACTATGGTGTTAGCCTTGTCTGCTTTAGTAATATGGAGCTCCCCATCTTTTTTTAATTGTGAGAGGCTATTGCGAAAACGTTTAGGAAAGTTATTTTTATAATCCATTTGATCTTGTGCTAAAAATCGATATTTTTCCTTACAAATCTGTACGCCTCACTGGTAATCCTTTAAGGTTTTAATTTTTAATTTTTTATTATTTTTACTTCTCTGTTTATTGTATATATATGTATGTATGTATGTATGCATGTATTTGCATATATAGATATGTATGTATATATATATATATAGTGTGTGTGTGTGTGTATGTTATTTATTTTTTCTTTTTTTCTTTCTGTAACCTATATATAGGCTTAACCTTTTTATGTACTTCAGTGTTCCTGAGGATGTCATTAGACGAAAGCGCTTGAGCACCATTTTGTGTTTCCTTTCCTTCGTGGTTTTATTCATCATATATATATATATATATATATACACACCAGGACAAGGGGGGTACAAATGAGTTTATGCTGACACAGGAGATAACAGAAAATACCAGAAAAAATAACTAGCTAGATCTGGTATTCACGAATAACACGAACTTGATTGCTGATATAAAAATAACCCCAACCATTATCTCAGACCACAACTTAATTGAGATATCAACAAATATGACGACAACATTAAAAGACAATACACATATTGAGGAAAGAAGCAAATTTGGGGCCTTTAACTTAAACTCCAAGACTATAAATTGGGAAGCAATCAGATCGCACATGGCTCAAATAAAGTGGAGAACAGTTTTAGAGAATAAAACAACTGAAGAAATGCTAACAACCTTGGAAGAAAAAAGGCTGAGAATTTTAGAAAACTATGCCCCGAAATCACAGCCAAAAGGAAAGAGGAGCTGGTTAGAGAGGCAAAAGAGAAGAATATTCCGCAAAAGAAAGAGAGTGGAGGCGAAGTTAGCCAACTGCGGAGATAATGCCAAGAAAGTAATACAAGAAAAACTGGAGGATATCGATAGGGAAATACAAGCCCTGATTAAGGACCATACAGAGAGGGAGGAGGAAACGGCGGTAGAAGCAATAAAGGAAAATCCAAAATACTTCTGTAGCTATGCGTAAAGGAAAACAAAAACGCGCGCCGCTATTGGGCCCTTAAGGAAGATAAATAATGAACTAACCGACGATCTAAAAGAAATATTTGAAACATTGAGAGCCCAGTATGAATCAGTTTTTAGTACCCCAAAAAGTGACAAAGCGATACCTGACATAGATGCATTGTTTGAGGAGAAATTGCAAGGAGAATTTTACCCCAGAAGATGAGCGAGAGCTATAGGATAAATGAAACCACATTCAGCTGCAGGTCCGAACAAATGGAACGCATTATTGATTAAACACTGTAAAAATTAAATAGTTACACCTTTATACTGGATATGGAGAAGATCCCTAAACACTGGGGAAATACTGAGCATCTTGAAAAGAGCAAACATTGTCCGTATATATAAAGGAGGGGACAGATCTCAAGCAAAGAACTATAGACTAGTGTCATTGACGTCCCACCTCACAAAGTATTTGAAAGAATAGTTAGAGAGAAAATTTATGTTTCTTGGAGACGCTGGAAAGATTCAACGAAAATCAGCACAGATTCCGATCAGGTAGATCATGCCTATCACAACTAATAGAACACTCAAACAATACCCTAGATGCACTGGAAGGCAATGAAAACTACGATGTCATATACACAGATTTTGCTAAAGCTTTCGACAAATGTGATCACGGTATAATAGCACATAAAATTAAATATATGGGAATAACAGGCAAAGTGGGAAAATGAATCTACAACTTCCTCAGAGAACGTGTACAGGTCGTCAAAATTCAAGGTATATCATCATCAGAACCGGAAGTACGCAGCTCAGTACCTCAATGGACAGTACTGGCCCCACTTCTGTTCATTATCATGCTAACAGACATAGACAGCGGAGTAAACAGCAACAGCAACAGTATAGTAACATCCTTTGCAGACGATACAAAGATCAGCAGAAAATTCAGCGATGTAAATGAAGTGGAGGCCTTGCAGAGGGACACGAACAAAATATACAAATGGTCAGAAGACAACAATATGACATTTAACACCGAGAATTTGAGCTCTTGAGATATGGTAGAAAAGAGGAACTTAAGCAGACTTCATATTATGCTCCAGATAGACAGGAAATTCAGAGAAGCACGAAAGCGATCGATTTGGGGGGTAATAATAAGCGATGATGCGAAATTCGAAACACAAAATCAGATAGCGATAAATAGAGCAAAAAGAGTCGCGGGACAGGTACTAAGAACGTTCAAAAGAAGGGACAGGACAGTATGATTCCCCTGCTAAAAACACTGATTTGTAGTGTTCCCAAATTAAAGGCCCGACAGGGGACCTCCTCAACACTGAAGGAAAATAGCTTGGTTGTCAGGGGGCCAAGACTTTTTAACCAGCTTCCAAAGGACCTCAGAAACTTTACAGGGGTTAAAGTTGAAGTCTTCAAAAGAAGACTAGATGCCTGGCACAGGACGGCACCAAATGAGCCGGGTGTACCTGGCTATGTATGGGGGAGAGCGCAAGAAAGCAACTCGCTCCTCCACCAAGCCAGACCTCCAGGCGGGGCCACCAGCTTGACCTTCGTGTGAAGAGGGACCAACGCACGGAACAGCAACGAGGTTAACGAGGTATAATTTGGGTTTATAAAATCATTAAAATACTTAAAATAAAATCAACATAATAAGATGGTTTAATGTACAAATTATAAAGTACAACTTAATATAGAATTATTATTAATATAGAGTAGGAGATTAAAATAGTTTATAATATTTAGAGATTAGCTAGTTCGAGAAAATGTAAATTTTTATATAATTTTATATAATTTTTATATAATTACACTTTGAAATGAGTGTAAATTATCATAAATAGTGTTTTTTGTCTTCAATTTTCTGTAAATATAGATTTTGGTTTGTAATGAAATTTTAAAAATTTTGAAGAATCAGTGAGAGAATCGGCTAAATTTGGCCGATGCCGATGCCAAAAAAATGGCCGATTCTGCCAGTGTCAATGCCGATTAATCGGTACACCACTAATTTTCGTCAAAACATTTTGCATTCGGGAAAATTCCTCGGCGTCTCGAGAATGCGGCCCTTCTGTCAAAATGTTATTTTTTTCAAAAGTTTCGAGTGGCGTCAATAAGAGCTGTTAGGTTTTAATGATTGTTGGTATTCTAACCAGCAAATATCTCTGAGAAAGAACTGGTGTAAATCAATTTCAAAGGAGTTTTGATCTAATTTTTGTTAATGAGACGTAATTTCATGCGCAAACCAAGATTACAGAACTCCCAAACACTATCAAGAAATTTGGCACAGTTTCGTATATAAAGCTGAATGCATTCTATACCACTTGTTATTCACCTATTTACATTAAATAAATAATGCTATATATTATGTGACTTTATATCTAATAAAGACACTTTAAATACCAGGTATCTACGTACTTTTGCCATGTCTCTGCATATAATTAGAAAATTTGTAACTCCAGATAAATAGAACAGTGTTAGGAAAACGTTTTAGTCCAGGCAATCTAGAGCAAAAATAGCTTCAACCTGGGCAAAATTGCTTCAGAAGCTTTCTAAACTGTTTCCAGCTCAGGAACCATTGCAGAATAACATATCCAAAATCCGACAAAATTGGACTCCGGGAACACCCCCAAAAATGAAATTCAAAATGGCGGACTGGCAGTTTCCTACGAAATACAATAAATTTTAATTTCGCTTTGTAGAGAGAGTTATGACGTTTTTCTTGATCAATAAAATGTTTTAAAACACATTTTCGTTTCTAAATTAACCTATATGACACTAAAAATTGTATTAGGCGGCTAGTATTAAACTATGACGTCACGTAATGTAAATAAAATATACTGTATGGAGTGTATGTGAGAATGGACATTGCTACATCTTTATAAACTTATATTATATACAACTCTTTAATTCCTACTACCCACTATCAAATCTGCGTATTTGTGCTTGTCATTTTCTTTAAAACTGTTATTATGTACTCCTTTTAAATACTGCAACACAGTTTATTAATTTGTGTTTTCTGTTTCAGACTGACTCGGTGTACGGCTGACTCGGTGTGCGTCCGCCTTCAAGAATGCAAACCCCTGAAGAATTGTGCGTGATTTGTAAGGAGAAATTGGACAGCGGACAGGAAGTGGTTCACATCTCGCAAAAAGGAGCAGATGGTATAAATGCATCCAGCCGCAGCCGTGGAAGCGATGTTGTTGCAACAGCTGGAATAAGTGTTCACGTTGTATGTAGGAAAAGGTTTACGGATAAAAAGACCATTGAAATAAAGAAGCGACAGACCGCAGCCGAGGCAATACCAAGGAAAAGTGCTCGTTTTCATGAATACGCATTTTCCAGTGCTACTCACTGTTTGTTTTGTGATACCTTTGTGGACTTTTTTTCCAAACACAAACCAAAATCAGAGCATGTCAAAATAAGAACTACAGAGTTCTCCGAAACCATAAAAAGGTGCTGTGAAAGCCGCTGCGATGAATGGTCGTTTAATGTAAAAGGCCGTCTGGAGTATTATCTTCGTGATCTTCCTGCTGCAGATTGTGTCTACCATCACATCTGCAGCGTAAATTTTCGAAGTGGAAAAAACATTCCTCGCGCATACTCCTCCGACGATCATGATTCGAAGAAAGGGAGACCAACTAATGAAGAGCAACACCAAGCATTCCTTCAGACCTGTGCTTACCTGGAAGAGAATGATGATGAACAACTGTTGATTGGAGACCTAATTTCCAAAATGGAGGAATATCTTCAAGGAAGTCAGAGCTCTGTCTACGAACGCAGGCACATGAAGAGAAAGCTTTTAGAACGTTACGGAGACAAGATCATAATATCAGGTGAAAGTGGGAAGGCAGATGTAGTAACACTACGAGAGACAGCTAATGAAATTCTTATAGATTATCACAAAAAGTCGAAAGAATGTGATATAGATATAGAGCTACAGAAGATTTACCTAGTAGAAGCTGCTGCAAAAATAATCAGAAGTGATATCAAGTCTGTCGACTCGCCTAGAAAAGATGTGTATCCATCTCCAAATGACATCACTGCAGAAAGTGCTCTTGATTACATTCCCAACAGTCTGAAATTGCTATTATCAAAAGCATTTGCGGGACAGGATGCTTCAAGAAAAATAGGTGCAATTGGGCAGAGCATTATGCAAGCAACCCGTCCTAGAGGATTACTATGTCCACTACAGATCGGTTTGTCGGTTCAGCTACACCACAACTTTAGGCCAAGGTACCTTATTGACGCTCTCCATCAGCTGGGTTACTGTTCGTTGTATGCAGAAGTAACAAGATTCGAAAGAAACGCGGCGCTGGCAAGTGGGTCTGGCTCTTTTACTGTTGATGAAAACACTGCAGTCCTTCTAGCAGCAGATAACGTCGATCATGATGTCTGCACTTTGGATGGGAAGAATACCTTTCATGGAATGGGTATGATTGCCGCAATAACTCCGAAGATCAAGATCCACCCTTCTATTCACAGGCGTAATGTTGGTGACAATGACATTAAGAAGATTGCAACCGTTGACATTAGGGAATATAGACACGCGAGAAGCATGTTGAGGGACATCTCATTCCGCGAACTTCCAGTACCCACTGCCACCATAAGTCGACTTAGTCTTCTCTGGCAGATATCTTCAGCAGAAAGATCAGGTCCAAGTTGGTCCGGAACAATGCAGGCAATTCACGGTGGATCAAGTGTCTCACATCCAGGTGTGGCGTCGATCACGTTCCTTCCCATCATAGATATGTCGCCAACTGACATGACCTGCATATTTTCGACATTACTATATTTGAGCAAGATAGCACGCGATCAAAAAGTCCCATGCATTATTACCTTTGATCAGCCTTTGTTCTGGAAAGCTTCCGAAATCATCAATGAACAAAGAGACCTGCAGGACATTGTTTTAATGCTGGGATCATTTCACACTCTGATGAATCTTTTGGGAGCAGTCGGTACTCTTATGAATGGTTCAGGATTGTCTGAAGTACTTCAAGAAATATACGGACCAAATGCCGTGCAACACATGATGTCTGGAAAAGCTGTTTCAAGAGCGATACGTGGTCATATGATAGTAGATGCAGCTCTTAGTACCTTACTGGTCGCAGACGTTTTCCCTCGTAATGAAGATGGAACTCCTCATGACCTCCATAAGGAAGCTTGTGACCTGCTCGACGATGTTATGACCGCCAAACAATCAGTTGAGGATGTGGAATCTTCGAATGCATTGTCTCAGATTGCTACCACTTTGGATGCGAAGAAAACTGACCTACAATCTACTTCGCAAACAAGTCAACTTTGGTTGGAATATCAGCGAATGATCAACATTGCACGTTCCTTGATAACAGCAGACAGAACCGGCTCGTGGGATTTGCACTTGCAAGCTATGCTGGAGACCATCCCCATAATTGCAGCAGCCGGACATCACAATTACCTGAAATCGATATACCTGTACCTGCAGAAAATGTTAAGTTTGCCTTCTGAAAATCCAGCCGTTAACAAAATGTTCCAGGAAGGTAAGTTTGTGGTAAGAAGAAGCGACAGATTATGGGCCGGACTCGGCACAGGCCTGGTGATAGAACAAGTACTAATGCGTTCCCTGAAAAGCAGAGGCGGACTGACACGCGGAAGTGGATTTACAGACATCCAAAGGACAACGTGGCTCTTTTCTATGCCTCTGTGTTCCACTTATAACTTAGCAATGCAGGAATACACCAGAGTTTTGTTGGAAAGTAGTGAACAGCACAAGGAAATGAGGGGAAGTAGACAAATCAGGGACAGTAATGACATGAAGAAAGTACTTGAACGTCTGGAATCCTTATCCCCATTCCATTCTACCTCGGGTCTCTGCAACATTGTAACAGGGCTAACTGCTGATCCTGGAGTTAACGTTCATCAATTGCATTCAATCGGTACGAACATTGTCGTAAAAATGATTGGGAAACAAGCCTTTACATATTCTGCCAAAAGATCTGACAAAGTGAAAACACTAGGATCTGCTTCTGCCGTTGTGATCACTGATGCTTCAGATATAGAAGTAGATCCTGCACTACTGTTTCAGAGAATGATGACTGTTGCCACTGGCGGAGACATGAATCTTGAAGATGTCATGTGTTACGAACTGTGTGCATATCCTCCTGCATTGTTCGAATCACGAAGTATCTTGAGGAAACCCGATAAGTCTCAGCTAGCTCATGCAATAATCAAATACACTGACACTTTACGCATGGAAGAAGTTCAAGAAATTTAGTGCACAGACCAGTACGTATTGGATGGTGGATCTCTACTACATCGTGTTTCCTGGCGTCAAGATGAAACATATGACAGCATCGCCAACTCATATGCCGATTTCACTCTGAAAACATATGGAAAAGCAATTATTGTTTTTGATGGCTACAGCAGCTCTCCTACGATCAAGGACATGACCCACAGAAGACGCAGCACCAAGACAAGTAGAAATGTGAATCTCAGTCCAAGCATGAAGTTTGTTGGCCAGAAGGAACACTTCTTGGCTAATGAAAACAACAAGCAAGCATTTATTTCCCTCGTAGGTGAGATGTTGAAGAAGCACGGGTGTACTGTTCACAACGCAGATGGGGATGCTGATGTGGACATCGTTCGTGCAGCAGTTTCCTCATCAGAAAATGCAACTACAACAGTAATAGGGGAAGACACCGACTTGCTGATTCTCCTTCTGTACCATGCCAAGGACAGTGGTTTCAAGTTGTACTATCGCAGCGATATAAGACGGGGACCATCTCCTAATCCTGTGTATGATATTCTCAGCATTCAATCATTGTTAGGCAATGACATCTGCAAGTATCTCCTGTTTGTGCATGCTTTCACGGGCTGTGATAGCACATCCAGAATTTTTTCGATCGGTAAAGCCAAAGCATTCGACACACTGATGAAGGTGGCTGAACTCCGTTCAGTTGCAAATACATTCTGTTCTGATTGTTGCCAACACTCTGACATTGAAGCCGCTGGAAGAAAGGCAATGCTTCTGTTGTATGGCTGCAAAACACTTGAATCCACTAACGCACTACGTCATCGAATGTTAGTTGAAAAGGTAGCTACAGCTAAATCTTTTGTTACACCCGAACGTTTGCCACCTACCGATGCGTCCACAAAGTACCACAGCTTTCGCACATACTTTCAAATACTAATCTGGAAGTCTACAGAAGAGAAGATCGATGCAGAACAGTGGGGTTGGTATGTAAAGAATAATTCCTACTACCCTACAGCCTGCGACAAGCCACCAGCTCCAAATTATCTACTCAACATGATCCGCTGCTCCTGCAAGAAGAAATGTGCTACTTCAAGATGTGGATGCAAGCGTAATGGAATGCCCTGTTCAGCCGCTTGTGGCGAGTGCCAAATCAGTGGTTGCGATAACAACCCAAGTACCGGTAATCTATCCGATGATAGTGATGAAGAGGATTAATTTCTGTATGTTTGTGACCAGGTATCACTTCTTCTGTAATGAACATAACTTGAAACTGGGAAAAAAATAATTGTTGTATTATTGATTATAAAAATCTGTAAAAAGCTATATAACATTATATTTGCGTAATAACTGGTTGTGTTGTATATTGTTGAATTATTTAAAACATTAAAACTGAAAGAAAAAGCATCAAATGTATCTCTATAAATAAAAGCGTAAATTATATATTTTTTTTTTTCGTAGGAAACATCCAGTCCGCCATTTTGAATTTCATTTTTGGGGGTGTTCCCGGAGTCCAATTTTGTCGGATTTTGGATATATTATTCGGCAATGGTTCCTGAGCTGGAAACAGTTTAGAAAGCTTCTGAAGCAATTTTGCCCAGGTCTAACTACAAATTGCCTGGACTATTTGTGTACGAGTATGTCGAGTTCACATTGTCGTACACACTAGATTCACGTCTTCACGGAATACACTTAGTCACATTAAGTGAATCATCTTTAACAGCAATATAGTACACTATGTAACTGTAAGCTGATTACGGGAACACTTTATATAGTATAACTTTTTCTATATTTACTTTTCTTCAATCAAGAATTATACTTCCTGTTCGGCGAAGATAAAGGAAAAATATTCTTACGAAAACAACGTTCCCTTTTTTAACTTCGAAGTACTGTATACCATTAATAATAAAACTGAATATTTTCTTTTTCGGCAATATATATATATATATATATATATATATATATATATATATATATATATATATATATATATATATATATATATATATATATATATACAGGGCGTCCCAAAAAGATGTATACACACTTTAACAGCTGATAGCTCAATTGATGTTTCTTTCTTTCCAAGTTAAACCCATTAGAATTAATAATGGCAGTCAGACTAAGCTTTGAACAAAGGACATTCATTCTAAAATGCTACTGGAAGTGTGAAAACGCAGTTGAAGTGCAAATACAGTTTAGGAGGGAGTTTCAAACAGATCCACCAACGCGACTTACCATCACTCGAATTAGAGATAAGTTTGAAGCCGATGGAACTGTTCAGAATGTCCACAAGAAGCGTTCCGGAAGACCACGGACATCGACAAGCCCCACAAAGCAAGAAAGAGTACTGGAAACGTATCACCAAAGTCCAAGAAAATCTGTGCGGCAAGCGAGTCGTGAGGTAGGAATTTCAGAATCGTCTGTCCAACGCATTTTGAAGCGCTGTCAATGGAAAAGTTACATTCCAAGATTAGTCCATGCTATTAATGAAGATGATGATCCGGACCGAAGAGTGGAGTATTGCGAGTGGTACTTGGCACGATGTGGATGTGGATTGGACGAAGGGGTTTCGTAGAATACCCTCCGCGTTCACCAGACCTCACACCACTAGACTTTTTTTTATGGGGATACTTAAAAGACAAAGTCTACGCTATAAAACCTGCAACAGTCGCTGAATTGAGAGCAGCCATTGAACGAGAATGCACACAAATACCAAACGAAATGTTTCGTGATGTTTGCGATTCCATTGCTTCGCGTTATCAGCAGTGCCTGGACCAGAACGGACGTCAGTTTGAAAACAGGCGTTGACAAAACAATTAAATAATGTCTGTAGATTCTATTACATTTTGAAAATGAAATGTATTTTAATAAACACTGCCTTTATAATTATTTAAAGTGTGTATACATTTTTTTGGGACGCCCTGTATATATATATATATATATGTGTGTGTGTGTGTGATACGAGAGCTGGGAATTAAAATGAATTTCGATTCGAATTTCGACTGAATTAAAATTCCGATTCCGATTTTGATTTGTTTTTACCAATTTTCATTTAATGTTTATCGATTCTATTCCGATTTTTCTAAATCATTAATTAAATATAAGTTCAAATATGATGAATATCAACATAAAAATTTTCCCTCCTTCCTGATTAGAAAAAAAAGGTTAATAAGAATAAAAATGTAATTTTTTATTGATGAAGTAATACAAAGTTCTGCGTTATATTAAAAATGAATAGTGTTGATAATTTTTTAAATTACATGTTAGCAATACATCTCGCAGTTAAGATATTTTCATGGGACTCTTGTGATATAGTATGCCGCAAAGGGTTAATAATAAATTTAACAAGTAGCACTTTTTCAGGATATTATTTACGGTGAAGTATTTATAAACTGGGTTAATTTTTTGAAGACCCATTTTAAAGAAAACCACATTGGGAACAGAACTGAACTGCGCTACATACAGAACTCAGAACAAGAAATTCTCAGGCTAAACTAACAAAGAATGTACGTATAGAATTCTAAAATAATTTGCGCGGATTGTCCATGAAAAATAGGTGGAATGAAATAAAGAAAAACAAGTATAGGCCTAATCCTAAGTGCTAATTCCGCTCTACTCGAAAATGCATTTCCTCTCTTCCTTTCAGTCTGTTTATATTCTTTTCGATATACAGTCATGTTTTTTATTTTATTTTAATTTTGATTTCGATAGTTTTTCGATTTCGATTCCAATTCCCCAGCCCTGCTTCTGTGCTGACATCCTGCTTAGGCGAACTCTTTTGTCTTTGTCTTTTATTTGGTACTTTTCCTTCCTGCTGGAAGTTCGCTTTCATTCAGCTGTCCCAAGGAAGAGTGACCACTCTCAATCCTTCATCTATCGTCCAACTGCTTTGATTTCTTGCCTTTCTAAAGTTTTCCAATCTATCCTTAATTAATAGGAAGATTTTTAAACACCTTTCTTCTCACAATCTTCTTTCAGATCGTCAGTATGGGTTCCGCAAGGGATGCTACTGGCAATCTTCTTGCATATCTCTCTGATTCTTGGTCATTCTCCTTTCGGGATTTCGGTGAAACTTTTGCTATTGCGCTAGACATATCAAAAGCCTTTGATAGAGTCTGGCACAAATCTTTAATTTCCCAACTGCCATCAAAAGCCTTTGATAGAGTCTGGCACAAATCTTTAATTTCCCAACTGCCCTCCTTCGGTTTCTATTCTTCTATCTGTGCTTCATATAAACACCGCTAACAGACCCTCACCAAGCCACAGAGTAGGGGAGGGGCCTATCCCCCCAAGGTCGGTCGTGCCACCCATCCCACAGTCAGGCGAACCCTGCCTCAGAGAGAGAGAGGGGGAAGATGACGGGTGGGTTACAGTTAATAGACGCACTTCAGGAGGGTTCCTCAACCTGTCCTCGCAGCAAGGCCACCGGTGAGAAATCTCACTCTCTTTTTGTCGCGAATTCAGCTCTCGAGCGAGGAAAATGATATTCGACACATGGTGGAAGAAGTCTGTGGTGAACACAATATATTGTTATTTAATAAACTAAACACAAATTCTCCGTATTATAACCCATTTAAAGTAATAATTAGAGATGTAAACTCACAGTCCAACCCGTACAATATGAGTCAGTGGCCAGACGGTATTATTGTTAAGGAATTTATTCACTTTTCTAGGAGATTTGATAACAGACAAAATAATAATAATAATATAATAATAATAATAATGATGATAATAATAATAATAATAACTAAATGTAATGCCCTAACTGTAATGCCTGAAATTTGTACTATGTATATAATAATAATAATAATGATAATACTAATAAATTTTCTATCAGTCATGGCGGATAACTTGTTGAAAATAGTCTCATATAACGTAAGGTCAGTGAGGAATTCAATTGTAGATGTTCATAAAATCTGTGACAGTGCAGATTTGATACTCCTGCAGGAGCACTGGCTACCTAAGCAAGAGCTAAAATTCCTCTCTTCCATCCATGATGACTTCATGTACCATGTGTCATCAGCAGTAGACTTGTCAGATGAATTAACGTACGGTAGGCCTTTTGGTGGTGTTACTTTTTAATAAGAAAAATTTGTCAAAACAAAATTTTTAACAAACGATAATGTAAGGTTGTTAGGCATTGAGTTACAAGTGAACAGCTGTAATTCCGCTGTTCACTTGTAATTCACTTCACTTAATTGCATATTAATTGTAAACTGCTATTTACCATACAATAACGGCACTAATCTAAATGAATACATTGATTTGCTGTACAAAATTAAGTCATTATCAGATAACCCCAAATATTCTCACTGGATAAAAATGGGGGACTTTAACGCGCATGTGAACTCGGAATTCTTTGTAGAATTGGGTGAGATGTGCGAGTTGGCCAAATTAAGGATGAGTGTTGTAAATGTATTATGTGTAACCAGTGGTAATTTGACATATGTTAGTGATACGAGTGGTACCACCAGGTGGATTTATCATTGTCTCGCTAGTAATAATCTAAAGACTCGAATTGTTAGTGTTCATATTGTGCATGATTTGATTCTTTCTGATCATAGACCGTTAGAACTATTAATTAATTTTACCAACGTATACGCAACACGATATAAAAAGAACTCAATACGTAAGAATAATCGCATCGATTGGTCTAATGTTAATATGCAGCAGAGAATAGAATATAAAGACAGAACAGGTCACCTCTTTAATAATTTAGAAATTTTGCAGCTTGCCTTTAGTAATCCTTGCTCAAATGATTCTCACTGTAAACTCATAGATAGGTATTATAGGAAGATAGTATCCTTGTAAAGAGAAGCAGGAAGCCCCCTGATTAACTCTTACAACTATCATACTAAGATTATTCCTGGATGGAATGATTTTATTGCCTCCCTGAAGAGGGAATCGAAAGACGCCTACGAATATGTGTAGAAGTAGGGGTCAGTATAAGGCGGCCATAAGGCAATGTAAACAGGAAGAAGAGTCTATTCGAGCATCAAAAGCCTATGAAGCTCACACAAATAACGATAATAACATATTTTGGAACTTTGTGTGAGTAGGCATAATCTTAAGCTAGATTGCAGCGAAACGCCTGTGAGAGGGACAAGGAAAATATTTTGATATCAGTTCCTGAAGTAAAGAGGTTAATTAAAGAGTTAAAGACTGGTTCTGCGTCAGGGTAGATGACCTATCGAATGAGCACTTAAAATATGCTAATGTCGTGGTATGTCTGCATATATCATTGCTCTTATCAGCCATGCTTGCTCATAGCTATATCCCTGCAGAGTTCATGAGGGTATATATCTTGCCCCTGGTCAAAAATAAGTACGGAGACATTCTGTCCAGCATCAATTACAGGCCTATTGCTGTCGCTTCCTGCTTCTCGAAACTACTAGAAAAACTCTTGTTACTCCGATTAAATGATTACCTATGGACATCTAATCAGTTTGGTTTTTAAAGGCCCCACTCAACTGACCTGTGTATCCATGTACTTAAGGATATAATATCTAAATACATTGACAGTAATTCAACTATTTATAGCTGTTTTCTAGATATAAGTAAGGCATATGATAGAGTGAACCTCAATATTTTATCTAAAAAACTGGAAGACAGGAAGGTTCCCATGTATATATTAAATTTATTGAAATTTTGGTATTCCTACCAATCTTTTACTGTGAGGTGGGGCAATGTACTATCCGAATGTTTTGGCTCCTCTTGCGGGGTGAGACAAGGCTCCTTGCTCTCTCTCCTATGCTGTTTAATGTGTATATTGACAGATTAATTGCTTAACTTAATGAGGTAACAGTGGGATGTTGTATTGATAAGACAAGGATAAATAACTTGTTTATGCCGATGATATGGTGTTAACAGACCTTTAACAGAGGGACTCTGTTAAAGGTCTGGATCGGCTACTAAAGGTCTGCGAAGTGTATTCGCAGAAACATGATATTCTTTTTAATGTTACAAAAACTAAGGTTATGCAATTTCAGCCTAAAAGCTGTAATCAGCCAGTTGATATTAGGTTTAAAATGAGAGGTGAAGTAATTGAGGACGTACAACAGTTTAAGTATTTGAGTCAAACATTCACCAGCAACTCTGGGTGAATTATAAAAAAGGTTCTGGCAGAACCCTAAATTTGCTGTACAATAGGTCTTTTAGACTCTTACATAAATTACCCCCGGGATGCTCAGCTTCGCAAATGTTTGCTACCCGCAATGTCCGGAGTTTCCCGGAGGTAACAAGACGTGTTCAATACAGTCTAATGCAAAGAAATAAAAAATCAACCAACCCGATTATCCAAGCTATCCATGAGTCCTGCCGTTTGTCTTCTAAGCTATGGAATTCATGGCACGAAAACGTCTGTCTGCAGCTCCACTTAACTTCGACATTACTGTATCATTTCTAATTAATTGTACTGTATATATTTCTATCCTTAGTACGTGAACTGTCATTGTATTATTAATATTTGTCATAATTATGGACTAAAGTCTGCCAATAAGCCTTTACATTTTCATTATTTCCTTTCTGACTGATCTATTGCTACAGTTGTAGATGGCCACTGTTCTTCTCCGAGAACTCTTAATAGTGGTGTTCCTCATGGTTCTATCTATCCTGTCATCCACTCTTCCTTTTATTTATTGATGATCCATTACGTCGCATTTCCTGTCCTATCCACTCCTATGCCGATGATTCTATTCACTTCTCCACCAGCTTCGCAAAGCGTCTCTCTGAACAGTCGCTCGCTCCATGTTTCGCGTAGGACGGCTATGGTATACTTGATCTCTGTCTTTCTACTATCTCTGATTGGGACAGAGAAAACCTCGTGGCTTTCAATGTCTCAAGAACCCAGTTCTTTCATTTGTCTACTCTTCACAATCTTCTACATGACTCTCCCCTTATTTTCAACAATACACAACTCGAGCTTTGCTCTTCTCTTAACATCGTTGGTGTTTCCTTTCCTTGTGATCTCTCTTTCTGAAACAGCTTCTAATAGGTTAGGTGTGCTGTACCGGTTCTTCGGTTTCTTCATTCCTACTCAGTTGCTATCTCTGCACAGGGGTCTTGTCCGGCCCTGTATGGAGTACCCACACACCTCTACCTTACCGGATGGAATTAAAGACACTTCATCTCATCAATTCTCCGCCCCTTACAAACGCTATTATAACGGCTCTGCTCTTCTGAACTCTCTAACTGCGTGCCTCCCCCTTTAAGGAAAGTACGCAGTACCGGACTTTTAACACATTTTCATTCCTCTTTGGTCTAATTCTTTAATGAAAGGGTAATCGGTATTCTCACTCTTTCATCTACTCGACCGGTGAACTCTGGAACAATCTTCCTCAATCCATTTTTCCCCCTGAGAGTGTCCAGGAATCTCGAAAACCTTGGACCTTGGTTTTGTCTCGCTTCCTCCTCTGTGTCTTGGGAAGGGGGGCTGTTTTTTCTGGCGTTCGCTCTTGCCCCCTCCTTTCTGCATGTATATATATATATATATATATATATATATATATATATATATATATATATATACAGTATATATATATAAAGTTGTAAGAAATTTTAAATAAAAAATCCAAAACATCCAGCCATTTAACTGCTACAGCCTTTTTTTTTTTTGCACATTCTGTATTTTACAAATTTTATTTGCTGTAAATATGTTCTAGACTTTAGCAAAATGTTCACAGGTAAGTAAAATCCAACTATAAGATCAAGCTGTCTCATGAAACAATCAGTTTTGCCTTAAATCAGCTTGTGCTTGCTGGTATAACGTGCATTTAATACGACTTTACTGCTGCCGCCAAGGCCACTTTTGAAAAAACAATGAAAATGTAGTTAAAGTTCTACAGTATACGAGTATTAGAGAAGGCGAAAACTGTAACAGGTAATTAACTATAGTTTTCTACCTAGGTATACTGCAATTGAAGTAACACGTAAAATTTTTTTTTACAAAATGCTCCCAAATTTTACAAATCTGCTGCAAAAATCAAAACAAAACAAAACAAGAAGAATTATTTTTGGACAATCAAAATCCTAACTCCATATAACCTATGTAAATAGACTGCTTAATTCGAGTTTTGATAGGTTTATCATTAAAAATACATACACAGTACATACATTATACAAATAGATAGTATTCACATTAACATGTATTCATATACACAAATGAAGGTGGTATAACTTCTTTAGGTAGAAGAAACACTTCGACAGGAGATTGTTCAAAATGAATCTAGAAATTTCACGGTTCATTCAAATTTCATATGAAATATTGTTGAAGTGAGCAATCTCAGTTCTTATAAAATCCTATTTATATATCCAGAGACCAGAAGGAGGGGTCCGTTGTCGTATTGTTCGAAATTCTATTATACTCACTTTCATATTTATTTACTTACAGTAGTTATCTTTATGAAAATTCCAACATTTCCTTTGCATCAAAATACAGTATAATGAAAATGTGTAATTCTAAATATTAACTACAAAATTCAGAATTAGATAGACAGATAGATGCTTTTAGAACTTGTTTTTATCTCTGACTGAGTAACCAAGTGTTGAAGACACAGTGAAGACACCAGGCCACTAATCTGAACGACCAGGGTTTAAGCCAGGATCGGACTTCTTTATTTCAGATATGAGCGAGCAAGGCGTTACCTCTGGATATTCCTTGGTGGGGTCGTGATAAAGATTCTGCCCTTAATCCGTAGGTCTTACAAAGCGAGCAACAAGCTTGACAGTTGTCATATCCTATTCTTTCCTGACATGCCTTTGTTACTAGATTCACTGCCCTTTCCACACTTTGACTGTGGCATGGAAAAGAAGCTATCTCCAGTGGCTTACATCGAACCTGTAGTAGCTCTTCGTCGCTAAAATTGTTTAGCAGCGGTAGAGGAGTAATGATTTCTTTTTGCCAATCGACCATCTCGGTGTAGTCAGTAGAGTGGAAATTGAGGGTTCGAGGCAACTCAAAGTTTCTGGTACCTGAAAATCCTGTTCTTGAAAGGATGATTTTCTGAATAGCTTGCTCCCTAATTTCTAGTCTCTCGTCAGTTACCATTGATATGAGTATATTTTCTGGGTGGGTAAAGTAGGCGTTATTCTTTAATACTGGTTCTATGATTGATCTATGTTGTTCATCTAAATTTCGAAGCAAGCACATTAAATGCCAAAAGTTATATGCACCATCAGTTGCATTAGGATGAGATTTTATCCAAAACCACCCTGGAGCATAGAACTGCATAATAATCTTAACTATATCTTGAAGGCTTTTATCGGGATTTGGCGTTGAGATATATAATCGAAGGACTCTGTTGGCTAGAGTTAGCCAGCGAGCATGGTGAAGGGTACCTGGGGATCGAGTGGCCAGATCTTGAGAAGTGTCTCCAATTTGCACTGCCAGACACATATCATAGAGATATCTTTGATCACTGCTTAGCTCCTTCACAACATTTGCTGGAATTTCTTTAATGTTTCTCTTTACGCGAGAATATTTGACTACATCCACTTTTGTTAAATCTGTTTTCAGTTTATTCCCAGTTGAACCCACAAAAGTATTTGGACCTGTTGTTTTACCATCAATGGCTTTGTAGACGTGCATAAAAAGCAACTCATTCAAATGCAAGAGGCACACCAACCACTGTACTGGTCTATTAAGTTGAATTTCAACCAGTTTTATGGCTCCACCAATTTTTCCTGTATTTCAGGAGTACTATCACACAGTAAAGCTTTGATAGTGTCTGTGCTATTCGAGTCTATAAGAATAGTTATCAACTCTTCTGCTATGCAGCGAGTAGTTCCATTATCTGGTGTGACATGGTCTACATAGATGCTTCCAGGTTCTTTCACAATAACATAGTGGTCTTCTTTTATCTTTCCACTTTTAGTTAGTGTTAGCTTTCCTGCCATCAAATCCAAGGCATTCCATCTTCAGATTTTCGAATTTAGACCTAAAAGTATTTGTTTCACCCATGCAATTTCTTTCTCTTTCTAATTTCTTTCTGTCAAGCATGTTGGTGTGGTTAAGGATCCCCATATCTTTTAAAGCTGCATTGACTATTGCAGCTGCACTCTACAACTTACACGATAACGATCTGCTGTTAATGCTATGTTTTTATAGGAGTGCCTGTTCTGAATATTCTCAGACAATTCTAAATCGGCCTCATAATCTACGGGGCTCCAATAAGCCTTAGCCCCCCCGCCATTGGCCTAAACCATTAGAGGTACAGTAAAACTAAACATACCTTACAAAAGAGAATTTAATCCTGCATTTAATGAGAAACAATTAAAACTTGGTGTTCCCGCCATTGGCTTCCAAGACAGCCTGAATTCGCTTTGGGTAGCTTGCCAAAAGTGACGTGAATAGATCTATCTTGATCGTTACGCAAATTTGCTAAAACAGTTTCAGTGTGTTGCGTCATTGTATCCTTCGAAAATCGATTTGCTGCAGGTTCTTGAAACAAGAGACATTCAACCTTGTCCTTTATAACTAATCTAATGTGTTCACAAACGTTCAGGTCAGGCGAATTTCCTGGCCATTCTTCATTTCCAAAGAAATCGATCTCATGGTTCCGCAACAACTGTTCAGTGGCTAATGTCTTAAAGCAGGGGGCCTTATCGTGCAGAAGTGTGACCTGATCGACATCCATAACATTGTTTGGGTTTCTTAGAAAAGGAATGACATGCTGGGATACAATAATATCACGAAAATACTGTCCATCCCAACTCTGACTATTTGGCTTCAGCACCCACATGAGCTTTTTTGCAGTGAACAAAACAAACACACCAACACAGTCTGGACTTTTTAATAATTCGCGATAATGTTCATTGTCATCGATTTCATCTGGTGTTGTGTCCCACACTCGATCATTTTGGTAGTTAGGCCGACGTGTTACGTAAACAAAAAATTCATCGGAGACAGCTAAATGCATGAAATCATCCACATCCCAATCTTCAAGATAATGGGCAAACCATATTCTGTTATCGATGTTAAGTTGAGTTTTTCTTGGCTTTGGAAGTTGATGCCAAGGCTTTAAACCTTGCCTATGACGGTACAGTCGAATGATCTCACCACCAACGATCTTTCCTCTCAACACTTCGATCTCTCTAGAAAGTTTAGCACAGCTGTTTTTCCTCTTACGCGTACCGCTTTCAATGATGTCCTTTGTTTTCTGAGAGAGTAGCAAATTTGGGCACCCAGATTTAATTGTATCCATTTCGCATTCATCCAAAGTTTTATTCCAACTTCTTTTGACGAAGTCCTCACTTCTTCGCAACTTTTTGGCAACCCATGAACGTGTTATAAAGGTGGCTCCAACATCACGAGCTTCCCGAAATGTTATTGTTCGTATGCGATCTATCACACGTTGCCTCTCCGAATCACCAATTAATTGAGAAGCCATTATATTATCACTTTATCAGCTACAGTAATTTTAATACCTGCAATAAATAAAGAATTTTATATATTTTTATAATCACTAAAAACTATTTCGATATAAGTAAACATGTAAGCTGCAAATGGGGGGGCTAAGGTTTTTTGGAACCCCTTACAGTACATCCTGACTCTGAATCTACATCCATGTCTTCTTCGGTATCTTCTATAAATTCCGATGGTAAAACATTGGTGGCTTCAGTCATTTCTTGTGCTTTTAGTTGACGGTTTTGTGCTTCTTGGGCTCTTGCTAAAGATCTCTTCTTTGTTGAACTAGCTATGCGATCAATTGGTCCTAACTGATTTTTTCTTTGTTTTTGACCCAGAAAAGACTCCCATTCTGTCATTGGTATTTTATCCTTACACCTGCAAGATTTCCTATCATTTCCCTTAGCATAGCATTCACAAGAAGATATATCAAACATTTCATCATACTGAGCTACTTTTAAGGCAAAACTTTCACTTCTTCGATGTAACGGCACCTTGTTCAATTTTGAGGCTTGTTCTATTAGTCGGCTGCTCGGAATTCCGTAGGATATCCAAAGGCTGCATTTGAGGACTTACTTCTAGTAGTCATAGTTTATATTCAGAAGTAAAATCAAATTATATGTAATTTATAATTTATGATAATTCAAATTATAATTAAAGCAAATGCAAATTATTTTTATTTATCTGAAACATAAAAATATCAAGCATTAAACAAACAACTTATCATGTAACATAACATTAAACATATGCAAATATGAAGGTAAAAAAGGGAGGAGGGGCATGTGATAGGGGTAGTCGGGTAGCACATGCTTGATTTTTTAATATTTTGTTAAAGTGATAAAAAAAACCCTTCTCACATAGTGTACTTTTTAAGAAATAACATTTTTTTCCCATTTAAATATATGCAAATATGAGGGTAAAAAAGAGGGGGGGTATGTGCTAGGGGTAGCATGAGTAGCACATGCTTGATATTTTAATATTTTGTTAAGATGATAAAATGAAACTTCTCACATAGTGTACTTTTTAAGAAATAAAACAATTTCCCATTTTCGACCCGGCCTCTTGGTTAGGTTAAGTCGTGATATTTTCGTTAGTTAGCCTTATAAGGCTAACTAACGAAGGCTCGGGGCCCTGATCTTCAGGTGATCCGGTTTTTGTATTTGGTGACTCATTTATTTATTGTGTATTTAGTTGTAGATTTAAGCTTAGGGTTTAGGGTTTAGTTTAAGAAATAGGTTACTTTGTTTATAACTTTAAAGTGTATTTATATCTTTAATATGATTTAATTTCAACTCGTATTGAATTGTAGTTTGTATTATTAAGATTTATCTCCATGATTTTTATGCAATCAGAAATCGGAGATCCGTTGCTTATTTATTAATTAAAAGTTTATACCTTTGAATGGTAGCCTCGTGTGGGGTATTTGTCACAGTTCAATATCAGCACGGACTCGATCAGGCATTAAGGATATTTGGTCCCACTTGCCATTTTCGAAGCTATTAATTTATTCTCCCGGATGTGGTTTTGAGCGAAGTGTTTGAGGTTTCTTTCAGGTCGTTATTCCGAGTTTAAGATTGAGCCTTTTACACAGTTTTTCTACCATTTTATCCGGGGAATACTTCCTGAGACACCATCCCCTACTTGAGTCGCCCAAGACTGGGGCCTCAATTGGATCGATCGAACCACGATTGGAGGCGGGCGCGGATTACCAATATTTGTTGGGGTACCTCCTAAAAGATCGGTAATCTTATTTAAGCTAGTGACAATAGATAGCGCTCCAGCCCAAACTGCTGCTTGTGCACCACAAACGTGGCACGCCAGATGTGGCAGCTAGCATCTTTCATGGTTGCGCAACTCGCCTGACGTGAAACCAATAAAACATGTATAACGTCAAAATAAAGTCCCCAAATAACCCTGCATCTCAAAGAACGCTTCACTAAAGAAATATTAAGTCAACGGCTGCAATACTTCAGGAACAGATGATGCCTGAATGTATTATTGCACTATAAAAGACAAAGGAAACTAAACAAAGTAATATTTCACTTCAATAAATTAATTTTATATGTATATATATATATATATATATATGTATATATAATATTAGGTGTCACGACCCAAAGCTCTAGAATAACTTGTAATTAGTTATTAAAAGTGATAATTTTTAAATAAATCCACACACACACACACACACACACACACAAAGGGTGAAATTTTATCTAATAAAAAGTAATATATTTTCAGTTCACTTTATTTTATTTGTATTCATTCATATAATAAAAATCAACTGAAATATATAATGTAATAAAATAACGTACTTTTATTGAGAAATAAATGTTTCTCTATCCTTCATGCACAGGGTTCTACTTTTTCTTTTTCTTTTTCTTTTTATTTCTTCTACTACTAACGGGATTTCAAGTGTATCTTTGAACACCTTGGAAAATCAGTTCGTACAGATCTACCCCTCAACAAACCATTCAACTCTTACGTACGTAATCTCAACTCGGATGAATCTTCGTTTGAACTCCTGTTTCAACTTACTGTAGGTATTTATTTCCTCCATATTCTATAATTTTCTCTTCTAATCTTTTTTTGTAGTTTTAATTATAAGCGTTTAAAAAATTTTAACTGCAAATTTTAAATTTTTAATTCTAACTTGGTTATTCTAAGCTAAGGTCTCTTACATTTATTATCCCTGATGATGGAGTATATTGTTTTCCGAAATGTTGGTGTCAAAGACAATGTTTTTCGTCTTTGGTGTTCATCTTTATTTTAGAGAGATAGTGAAAATAGAGAATAAGAGTGAAAAAGCGGCACTGTCACTTTCACAAAAATGTAAAAAATTATTCAAAATGTCGACACAGGTTCCCATATGTAAATGGGGCGCTAGTTTTTCATATATAGCGTAATCAAAATGTTTAGCTATACCCAATATCTGAGTTTGGTACATTGTTGTAATACTAGGTCATTTGAAGGCTTTTTTTGTTTGACTTTCTTCCGTGCTTGTTTATAACTAAGACGAATCTATATTCCTCGGTATAATTTAGAAAAGAAATATAGTATATCATCAGTAAATTGCTATGTTTCAATCGTGTCCGGTTAATAAACGAGGTGTGCGTGCCAAGTTCAACTTAATCAAGTTCATCCCAAAACTGGTTGCCTCTTAAACGGTACAAAAGAAAGGATTACCACTTTTCTTTTAATAACCGCTGCTGCTTACGTTAACACGCTGTTCATATGAACATATGAATATGAACAGCGTGTTAACGTAACGAAGCATCATTTTAGCATGATTTAGCTCAAGTTTCAAACTATAATTCGCTTCTTAAAAATGACTTTCACAACTGTCAACACGCAAGTATGGACTAAAATGCAAGAAGTTTTAGAATTGGACCATTGAATCTCATCGGTTCCAAAACTTTCCAAAAATATTGCCAAACGTTTCAGGCAAGATACTTTATGTATGCCAGAATAAAAGTTTGCAATAACTCCTTTCTGCAGCATTTACAGTTTCCCAGTATATTTGATTTATTATATAGAAACTACCCTAGTATCAAAAATAATGAGATTCTTGGTCAAAAAATCCCTTACGGAGTCGGGGGAACGTGTTCTAACCTAAGTGTGAATTTCTTAAAGGTCTCTGGATTGTTTTCTTACTCGCTTTTAGTTCATTCGATTATCATTTTTTTAATTTTTTTTTTTTGGAAGTAATAAATGTGGAAATAAATATAAATGCAACAGATGTAATAATATAGGTAATATTATAAATTTAATAATTAGGGTAAAGGTAATAATAATAAATGTTAAAAAATGTAAATGCAATAATAAATGCAGTAATTATGTCAAAATATTAGAATCTGTATGTATAGAACAAGAAGATAGTTTTAATTTGTGCGAATGTACTTATAAGCGGGACCCTATAATAAAATGCCCTTCCGGTGTCGGGAGAACGGTATCTAACTTAGGTGCGAATTTCTCAATGGTCTCCGGATTGTTTCCTTCTCGCCTTTTTCATTCGTTTGTCGGTTTATAAGTTCTGTATAATAAACACCAATGTAATAACCAATGTAATAATAAATTTATAATTTCTGTAATAAATAATAATGCAAGATTAAGTGTAATAAATTTAATAATAAATGTAATAATTATGTAAAAAAATAATAGAATCTGTATGTTTAGAACGGGAAGATAGTTTTAAATTTGTGCGAATGTACTTATAAGCGGGTTCCTTTAATGAAAATGCCCTTCCCGTATCGGGAGAACGGGATCTAACCTAGGTGCGAATTTATTAACGGTCGGCCCCTGGACTGTTTTTCCCTCTTGTTTTGGTTCATTCGTTTTTCTGTATCCACCCGAGGAGGATGCCAGTGGGCATCGAAACTGTTGTGGAAATAAACTCTGTCTATTAGAGTGGGTTTTTATTTTCATATTTTGACCTTCACGTAGAAAAAAGTGAATTTTTTTGCATTTACCCTAGTATCAGTATCGTCACACAAGGAACACACATAAGAGGCCATAGTTAAATTCATGTAATTCGGAAAATGTCTCGCACCAGAAAGTAAAATTAAAGAAAAAAATCCAGTAATTATTAATCAATTTTATTTTCGCTTTGAAATTTTATTGATGCCATAAAAACTGAAGTACCTATCAAGAGCAAAAATTACTAGTTAATAATTTTTGGAAATTTTTCTGAAATTTAATTTTTTCCCGTCCATCTTTGTTCTATCTATCTATTTTATCTATTCATTCAGAAATATAATTCAATTTAATTTGATGGATACGCAGCCAGAAAAGGAAGGATTTTTCTACACTCTCATTTCAATGTATCATATTAAATGAAAGAAACAAAAGGAGAATATGTACCATTTAATGATGAAGTTTCCGATCTCAGATTCTGAAAATAAATGAATGATTAAATAAAAATAATGAATAAATGGGGAAAGTTGTCAGTCACATTTACGTACTAAAAAAAATGATCGATCTTCATAAATGTGTTTACATTATCTGAAATAAATCTCGGCAAACAAGTGTAGGTTTAATTACAAATTTCTACTGCGAAACAATAAAGGCTCATTTCTTTAATTCGTAAGTTTAAGGAATTTGCCTTTTCGCGACCGGCGGGAACCACCATAGTCTGACTGGAAATAATATAAAGTGGACTATAATGTAACATTTCTACAAATGCTTGTACGTGTTTAAATATATATACGTTTGTCAGAAGAGGACGAGGAACCCAAAAATGTCATTTAAGTGACTAGTTACTAAAATATTTAGTATATTTATATTTAATCTTATACTTTTAGGTTTAAAGAAACTTATACCAGACGCGAAAGGGTTAAAACTGCTGAAACAAAAATTCCTTGGCACTTTTACTGCCAATATCATTATTATGAAAAGCGTTTGCCAACATCACGCAACTCCTACAAGAATGAAGAGAGCATTTTTAAATTAGTATGCATGAAGCGAGTGCTTCACTTTTCGAAAATGCGGAATACCACGACGTATGTAGAAAAACAATGACGAGGCTGCTTTACTCTAAAGCAGAAAGAATTGGCGCAGCACACCCTTCAAGGTGGTCCTTACGATTTAAGGCGCAAGAAAAGAGTATACCATGCATTCAACCATTAAAACGAAGTTTACATCCGCAATTCACTAATCAAACCGTTCGAAGTAGATCTCATGAAGCATCCGACATCATAATATAGCGAACGGTACAAAGTAAAACCTCGAATAGTAAATGAAAGATTGAGAGAGATTTCCGAAATAGTTCCTATTACTTTGTCGGCAAAGTGAAATGAAAACCTATGGAAAATAATGGTATAAAAATGGAAAGCTCAAGAAACAAGAACTTCAAGTGAATTCCATCAGAATGTGCATGAAATTTGGGAGCGGAATTTTACGGCACCGATCACAAAATGGCATTCAATCACCTCGTTCACTGCCAAGGAGATTAGGAAAGCGATTGATGTTCATAGATAGGGAACATGAACTACGAAATATTAACGTGGGTTTATTTATATTTTTTTTTTTTTAGGCTTGGACTTCAATAAATAGTAAGGAAAACAAATTTTTAAGTTCCCAATATCGATTGTTTCTCTGCATATACGAGTATATCGTAGTTAAAATTGTGTAATTGTTCTTAATTTTGTTTGCACACTAAATACGTTAAGAAAAATCCTATAAATTACGAATGAAGTGGACATTGCAAATATTTAATCTAAAATCAACGCTGACGACATTCTTTTTAATGGTCTTTACTTTGAATATACTCTTCATTTTCCGTATTATATACAATAATCTGAAATGAAGCCTTTTTTACCCATGAAAATTATTTAATTAGAAGTTAAACCTTCGTGCAGGTCAGAAAATAATTCAAATGTCAGTTTGTAATGAGTTAATGAAATATTTTAACCGCTGTTCATAAACAGCAGTGGTCAGATTAAAACCACCAAATTCTGTCGTCTCTGTCTCTCGCGAAATATCTAACTAGCTAGCAAGAGTTTTATATAGAAGTAGTGATTTTCCCTTTTGCAATAAATGTATTAGGAGATACTGACCGGGCCTGGTTTCAGAGCACTGGTAGTTCTCAGATAAGGGAAAGCTTGATGAAATCTCTTGGGAGTCAAAACGTCTGAATGGTATATTCATCTATGGAAGCTACTTAGTTATAGTGGAACTTTACTTTTAAATATAGTACATCAAATTTCTCAATAAAAATTAAAAATTTCGCAAGATAAATAAAAATTATGCATGTTATGCATTATTATTATTCCCCATTATGTATGGGGAATTCTTAAATGGTCAATCTGGCCAGTTGAAGGTACCCTCTGGACTGCTCTTTTATGTTTGTTTAAATATTTCCTCCTACATTTAGTCCTCCCCCGACTTTAAAGAGACGTTTCTGATTGTATTATGCCCGACACAGCATGATCAACCATCAAGCATTTCATCTTATGATCACTTGCCTCATAAACACCTCTAAGTAGGAGACTCTTGAATTTGTCGTAGCAACAGGTGATCAGTGATCACCCACAAAACACTTTCATTCTCAAAAAGGGACAAGTGCACGGGGATAGGTAGAGGGACCATCCACTGATATTCCTCCCCCGGAAAGAAATTTTCTCTACTCTCGTGGTGGCACAATACCGAGAATTATGAACAACTCAATATATCACGACGCATAAACACCTTTCACGTTGGGAAACCCAAGTTGAAACTTTCAACATTCAAAGGGTTGACACACACCCCACATGAGACATCCAATTAGAGCAGAGGCGGATTAAGACACCTCGGGGCCCCAGGGCAGTGAAGAATATGGGGGCCTCTTTCTATAGCTTTTTATTAACAATACATGTACATAGTACATTTACATTTACACATACATTGTACATTTACACGAATTATATGTACGGTACTCAGGCTAATTGAGAAACAAACTTAAAAGAACCTTAACAGTGTATCTTGCCGTTTGCCAAAACCAAACAGTATTAAACAAACTTTACTTTTGGGCCTATAAAACAAAATAAAACAGGGAATTAGTCAGTTTGTGTACTCTGTCATATTTAATCAAAGAAGTTTGCGAAATCTCGAATTATATCATCGAAACTCAGTTGATTGGGGAGCCCCTCAAGCATGGGAGCCTGAGGCTTCAGCCTCAATAGCCTCAGTGATAATCCGCCACTGAATTAGAGAAAACACGATCACACACTCGCCTGCTTTGTTAATGGACTAGATACGTGTTTCATAGAAATGCTTAATATTATCTGTATAATTCCTATGCTTTATCTAGGTAATTCTTTTGTAAAGGACGCAATATATGATAAATCTTCCATATGATGGCTTCGTTAGGCTACGGAGAAATGCTGCAACGACGAAATGATGGGTCTTGTAGATAATAAATAAATAAAAAAATTCGTTAAAATAATGCATGGTATAGATTAGATTAATAGTTTAGTATTGATGTTATCCTTTATTTTCAGCTGTCGTCTAATGCGTAACTGAGTACACGAGATAAATGTACACATGGTTTGAATGAACTCTGAAGTTATTCTTTTCATTATACTTTTTCCTATTTTCCTACAAATCTTCGCTTCCACTTTTTTCTGTCAGCAGTGGCTGTTGGAGAAGGGAGAGAGCTTTGTCTCTTCTATACTTTACTATTACTACTATTGATGTGTGAAAGCTTCACACGTCTATAAGTGTAAGCATGGTATAAGTTTTCAGTGTTCTTTTTTTCATTGCTATGCTATTTCTAACTTTTCTACTTCCTTCTTGTAGTCTAGCAGCTAGGACCGAAATTTTCGAAAGGGTCATCTCGAAAGCTAGAAAACTTCTGTTGGTGCCATGCATTTCTATGACTATTGTAGGCAACCCCCAGGATGGATGGGCTCACCTAAAGTAGTGCAATTTTTTCTGTGGAGGAATTTATGATGGTACATGGAACCCCTAAATGACCACCTATATAGAATGGCTATTTATGTGGGATATGACTTAATTTACTAACTACCAAAAACAAGCTGCTTTTGTTGCAGGTTCAAGGTTCCTATGAAATAAAAGAGTGAAGACCAAAAAATATTAAAGAATTCCCCTCGTTTTCTCACTGAATCTTTCATCGATTACAGTTTTATTCACGGTGAATTATACTGAACATATAAGCATTTTGTTCAAAGTGCAAAAAAGTTAAGTTACTATTATAACTATTATTGTTGTTACACCTGTTTATATTGTTCTGAGCTTAATTTAATTTAATAAAGTGTGGGGTTTGGGAATGCATGCAAGTTGTTCTTGCCCATAGAAAAATAGAGGTACTACCTGTCGAATCATAAGTGTTTGCTGGAAAGATAGCTTTCTACATTCAAATTTGTTTTTACCACTTTTTCCACGTAACCATTGGCTTGACTTGTTCAGTTGTTTACTTGTTACCTTGGTGATTCACTCTAGTTAAGGTAGTCAGTAAGTCAGTCAGTTAAGGAAGTCAATTAAGTTGCATTTTTATTCATTTCAGATGGATTCCAGTCCTTTGAAACTGGCTGTTCCATCCAAGAAACCAAGACTATCACCTAACCAAAGCAGATGCATTATCTGCCAGAAAAAATCTGTTGAAGACCCCAGAAAAGCATCAGAAGATGGCAAAAAGAGCCTCCTGAGGGCCTTTAAAGTAATGGCAGAAGATGGAGACAAAGTGTATGAGACAATCCAACCTCTTCTGGATGAACAAGGAAAATGGAAATTCACTGGTGAACAGCTAAACCAGTGACATAAAAATTGTTACTCCTCGTTCACCAGTATTATACAAATCTTACATATGCAACAGGCCCAAAACAGACTAGGAATGTGTCAACCTCACAAGAAAAGCCATATAGGACAGCATTTAGCTGAAATTGTGCATGTTTTTTGGCCAAAGGTCACAAAATAAGGACAGATCTTGTCAGGGTGACAACCTTTGAGTTCTGTAAAACACCAGACAAAAGGGTTCATGAGAATAGTGACAGTATCCTCCAGTGCCGTGCCGCATAGATGACTTCAAGCTTATAGCACTGGAAGCCCGGTACCACAAGGCTTGCCATAGTAGTTACATTTTGCAGAAGAGGACAAGCAATGTAGACACTGCAGGAAATGCTTATGATCAGGCTTTTGATGATTTTCTTGTCTTAATTATTCCAATCTTGGAAAGTGGGAAAGCAGTTGACGTGAACCAAATGCTCTCCAGGTTTCACAAGTGTCTCGCAAAGTACTGTATGTCAGTGAAGAGGAATTACAATGTTACACAAAGCATAAGCTCAAGGCAAAGCTTGAAAACCACTGTGGAGACGTACAAATTTTTAATGTTTCAAGCATTAAGCGAGATATAATAATCAGCAAGAATATCCAACTTAAAGATGTTATCAACACTGCAGCAAATCTTAAAGAAACCCTAAAAAATATTGGTTAGGGAAGATGTGTCCCTTGATCTTACAGAAGAAGAATCATCCCCTCTAATTGTATTATTCCATGCAGCTCTCGCACTTCTGACCCTGATTAAAGGTAAAGGATGCGAAGGAATCCAACACCAACCACTGAGTCTCTTAGACCTTTCACTTAGAGAGCTGTGAGGGTCATGTACCTGATGAACTCTACATTTTTTTTTACTGAATCCTGTGCAGCCAACCACCAAATTCTGTAGATCTTGCTGAGTTGTTTGAGAAAGACCCAGGGCTTCACAGATATATTCTTTCTCTGGGACAGGATCAAATACATGCGGTCAAGGGGAAAATGTAGAGTGCCCAAACATGTCGGGCTTAGTGTTGCTTCGTGCCCAAGCATGTCGGGCTTGCTTTGTGCCCAAGCATGTTGGGCTTAGTGTTGATTTGTGCCCAAGCATGTCGGGCTTAGTGTTGATTTGTGCCCAAGCATGTCGGGCTTAGTGTTGCTTTGTGCCCACCCAAGTATGTCAGGCTTAGTGTTGCTTTGTGCCCAAGAATGTCGGGCTTAGTGTTGCTTTGTACCCAAGCATGTCGGGCTTAGTGTTGCTTTGTGCCCAAGCATGTCGGGATTAGTGTTGCTTTGTGCCCAAGCATGTCGGGCTTAGTGTTGCTTTGTATCAAATGACTGTCAAAAGAAGTGGTGACAGTGGTTAACAAGCTTGGCCATGGTATAAGTTATGATGAAGTACAGCGCATTGACACTTGCTGGGCAAATATTCAGATGTCCTTAGAGAATCCAGGATCCAGATATAGGAAAGAAGGACTGGTGTGCTCTGATGCTTGTGTCTGGATAATGAGCAATGCACTAACAAGTTAGTTAGAGCCCCATCGGACTCTGATAGCAATGATGAGTCTTAACTACAAAATATTTTTAAGTTATTGTGCCGAGAGGGTGATTAACCTTTTGCAATACTGCAACTAGTATCCTTATAGAATACAGTAAATCCTCGATTTAACGAACTAATTCCAGCCACCCCATTCCCTTAAATCGAAAATTCCCTTAAATTGTACAAAATTTCAGGCATTGAAAAAATTATACATAGTGCTTAGGAAGAATTCCCTAGACAAAAAAAGTAGACATGGCTTACCTTAAAATTTGGGGGTTATGGTGTTTGTTGTAGGTGGCCTGACACAGGTATGACACAGTAACACAGTGAGCAGCAATGCAACACAGCGGCGAGGCGACAGGGTACAGATTGGCCACATATAAACAAAACACGAACACACGAAAACACGTGCGCGTCCGTCCCTCCTTTTTACGGAGCACTATTCTAATTTAACGAACTAGTTCGCTAAATTGATCACTCAATAACGGAGAAAAATCCTTCCGCTAAATCGCTCCTCCGTTATATCGAGTTCCGTTATATCGAGGATTTACTGTACGTGTATATATTATATAATGATCAATAGAGCATTGCTTTTATTTAAAAACTTCAGAGTTAATTGTTATAAAAACCATTTTATTTTACATTGCTTGTAATAATAATAATATTTTGTTCATGTTAAGATACATCTTTACATGTTTATATTGGTATGGATTTTCTCTTTAGGTGTGCCGTGCTCAAAATGTGTATGTAAACTAATTTGTAAACCCTTTGATATGTAAATGTAAGTTTTGAAAGTGTTCTCTCTAGCTCTGGAACATAATTGTATTTCAAATACATATTGTAATTTGGTTTATAATAAATTTATCAGTTATGTACAAAATACTAATTCATTAATGGTCCTTTATATTAAGGTACTGCCTCTTCCTGTGTCTTGTATCTCCATTTTCATATTATATCGTCTCAGATTCTAGCTTTCGGGGCGACCTAACTCGAAATTTAGAGGCCTTTTGAGATCTAGCTGCCAGACTATTGGGCTGACCTTGAATGGATCTTAGGGTCTTCGTTTCAGTTACAGGCTTTCGGTCCACTCGGAGAGGCTCCTGTTATTAAACTAGTTCATTTTTTTAAAACTATTTTAGCAGTAGAAGAAAACTGGATAGAAAAGCATAAGGCTCTCTCCCCACCTTCCGCTCCCTCCCTGCCAGAGGAGGGTACGGAAAAAGTTGAAGAAAATACCTTGACCCTTGAAAAGTAGCCAAGGAAATTTTACAGGGAAGAGAAATATAAGCTAGTTCTACAATTACGCTATGCGCACATGGAAATCGTGCACTAGCTGGCACCGTTTATAAACTAACTAGTAATATATTTGTGCTGACTGTAGATGAACTACTTGTTATCGTCACACAAACCTCGAATATGTGGTTTTGATTTTATACAAAACAATTACAGCTCTATTTTCCACACGATCCCCCATCTGTCACATGTATCCAGCTACCCAAGAGAAAGAAGAGAAAGAAAAATCGTGAAGGCTTGGTCAAGTTTAGTTAGGTTAGTAAATATTAGCTATTTTCTTTTCGCTCCTTCACCGCGAATGCGAGTGACATTCTTTCTCAAATGAAGAAAGTATTTTCTCAAGTTTGGGTCTCTCATTTTGTGCATTCTTACCGTGAATGGGAATGGGAATCACTGGAGTTGTAAAATTCCCGAGAATTTTTAGAGCGGTAAATTTCTGCTGGGAATTTTGGGAGTTTTTGGGAATTTACGGGAACTTTAGGAAATCTTAGGAATTTTCGAAAACTTTCATTTTCATAAAAGGAACAGCTGTAGCAAAAGCAATATGAGTGTGTATTTTTCTTTGAGATTAATTCTACAGGGGTGTCCACAATGTTTTGTCACCCCAGTAAAATACTAACTGATTTTCGTTATTCTTTCAGAATCATTTATCACTGACACAGTTAGATAGACTGCCAGTTTTTGGTTTATCTTTTCAGTTCCTGTTGTGAACACTTTCTTTTCCCATCTCAACAGAGTCCTTTTTGGAGGAGCTGAACGAGTAAATCGGTCCAGGAAGTCTGCACGAATATTTTTAATGGTTTTGCCATTACATGGTTGCTCATGGACTCTAGTACAAGCCAAACCTTTTTCAGTTCGAAACAAGTCTTTTAAAAGGAATCACTAATATATAAGTGGAATGTTGACATTATAGTATAAAAATTATTGTTAGTGAATATTAATTATGATTGATTGAGGCTGAGGTCACCAGGTCTTTTGCAGACTAAATAATAATGTTAATTAGGTAGATTGATAGAATGAGTTTTCTTCCTTTATTACACAAAATAAATGATTTATGACAAACAAAAAAGTTGCAATGTTGAATACAAGTTCAGTTGAAATGAATAAATGTACATTTGAATAATGAATTCAATATTATAATAACGCGCGAAAAAATTATTAGTCTTTGTATAAAGTTAGGTGAATGACACCAGGCCACTAAGGGCCTGTAGACGTTGTTACATGGTGGGATATCTCGTGACACTGAGGATTCTCTTCGGAGGAGAGAAATCTACAGTAGGTGTCGTGCCCAGGAGTCCTTATAACGTGTGGTTCAAAGCAAAAGGAATGTTTTGAGTGTGACTCGCGATGTAACGTCATCTTGGTCGTGGTTGTGTGGAAATAGCGAAAGCATCTAATCGCTACATATATATTATAGATTTCTATTTTGCTATCTGTGTGTCCAGTACCTAGGAGAAAATTAATATCCTAGATTTTCATCTGTGAATTATTTTTTTTGAGGTTAGGCTAGATTAACCTAGCCTAACAACCTAAAACAAATAACTCTGTGGGTACAATATAATTCGAGTTATTTGAATTTCGACTTTTTGGATTAAAATCTTAAAATGGTGGAAATTCGAAAAAAAAATAATTGAATAGAACAAAAAAAAAAAAAAAACCTTTTAAATTTTTAACCCCCTCTCCCACCACCACCGCCTTAACGAAGGCTTAAGCGATTCTTACTGTAAACTCATAGATAGGTATTATAGTAAGATAATAGCCCTGTTTAAAGAAGCAGGAAGCCCCCTGATTAAATCTTACAACTATCATACTAAGGTTATTCCTGGATGGAATGATTTTATTGCTCCCCTGAAGAGGGAATCGAAAGACGCTTATGATTTGTGGTGCTTTCATGGTAGACCCAGATTAGGACCAGTATACATGAATATGTATAGAAGTAGGGGTCAGTATAAGGCGGCCATAAGGTGATGTAAACAGGAAGAAGAGTCTATTCGAACATCAAAAGCCTGTGAAGCTCGCATAAATAAAGATAACAAATTTTGGAAATTTGTTAAGAATCAAACGGGTGTCAAAAATGTCCTCCCTCCGACAATCGATGGGGTGTCGGGGGAGGATGAAATTGCAACGCTGTGGAAAAACCACTATTCTAACATTCTTAACAGTGTGAGTAGGGATAATCTTAAGATAGATTGCAGCGAAACGATTGTGGGAGGGACAAGGGAAAATACTTTGATATAATTTTCTGAAGCAAAGAGGTTAATTAAAGAGTTAAAGACTGGTTCTGCGTCAGGGGTAGATGACTTATCGAATGAGTACTTAAAATATGCAAATGACGTAGTATGTCTGCATATATCATTGCTCCTATCAGCCATGCCTGCTCATATCCATATCCCTGCAGACTTCATAAGGGTATATATCTTGCCCCTGGTCAAAAATAAGTATGGAGACATTCTGTCCAGCAATAATTACAGGCCTATTGCTGTCGCGTCCTGCTTCTCGAAACTACTAGAAAAACTCTTGTTACTCCGATTAAATGATTTCCTATGGATATCTCCTAATCAGTTTGGCTTTAAAAGGTCCCAGTCAACTGACCTGTGTATCTATGTTCTTAAAGAAACAATATCTAAATATGATACATTGCCAGTAATTCAACTATTTATAGCTGTTTCCTAGATATAAGTAAGACATGTGATAGGGTGAACCACAATATTTTATTTTCAAAACTAGAAGACAGGAAGGTTCCCATGTACATATTAAATTTATTGGAATTTTGGTATTTCCACCAATCTTTCACTGTTAGGTTGGGCAATGTACAGGGTGTCCGAGAATTATCTGTACAATGTACTAGTGATGGGACGATGCATCGCAATCGCAATCGCAATCGCGATACAATCGCACATTTTTTACAATCGCAATCGCAATTGCAATCGCATTTAATGAGTGCGATTTTGAACAAAAGATTTAAATCTCTACAAAAGTTGCTATGAAAGCTGCTCTTTCATGCGTACTTAAAGGAAAGTTTAGCTAACAACAATACGGAATAATAAATAAATAATAAATAAGTCAAAAACAGAAATGAAAACGGGTTGCGAATTATTTGAAAACAGAATAAAAAATTGGTTTAATAATAATAATAAGTACACCTCTTTATTTGCTCTATGTAAAATTGGAATGTTAAAAAATCAAGCTAACCCTATGGGCCTATATTCTTTTTCAGAATACGCATTATTGGAAGAAACCAGCCATGGTAAATATGACGTCAGAGTTGAAACTAACTAACTTCACAACCAGCAGCAAAAAAACCGCGGATAGAGCTGGTGACGCCAGTAATTGAAGCTGGACCTTCCTCACAGACTGAACCAGGAGCTACATCGTTACATATGTCACTGACTGTTTTACTGGCCTCAAGTAGTGACGACGAGAGCGAGTCAGAAATAAGCAAGACGTCTAAGGATATCATCGAGTGCTACCACAAATAAAAGAGGATCGGGCAAGGAGATAATTCTCTGTTGTGGTGGAACGCCAATCAATCAAAATATCACCACCTTAGCATGTTAGCGAGATCCTATCTCTCTTGTCCTCCAACAAGTGTTCCAAGTGAACGTTTATTCAGTGGAGCAGCAATCATCTACGATGAAAAACGGAATCGCTTACATGGTGAGACGGCGGAGAAACTGCTGTTTTTAAAATCTTGTCTATCATGTATACAGTTCAAATATTAAAAAAATAATAAGAAAACAGTAAAATCACTTTCTAAAAGGGAGGAGGTTGGGGAAAATGGTTGGTGGGGTGCATAACGCGTTGGGTCCTCGTTCCCGCATCCTGGAAACGCACATTATGATCATGTATGGCTGAAACGCGTTTAGGTATATTGTCTCTCATTTCTTAGTTGATAAAGTAATGAAGGATTCAGTACCAGTATCAAAAAAATTACGGATGGAGTTGGTGAAGCCATTTGTTGAAACTGGACTTTCCTCACAGACTGAAGCAGGATCTACATCAATACTTAACTCCCTGACTGAGGTAGGTAACGCGTTTAGGTATATTTAAAGCATAAATGAGCGTTATGTGAGGCTAAAGCTAAAACATCGCAATCGCAATCGCAATCGCGCGCTTTTCAAATTCTGACAATCGCAATCGCAATCGCAACAGCGATTGTATGAAATATGACAATCGTCCCATCACTACAATGTACAATTTTTGGCTGTTATTAAAAGTCAACCATGAAGTGTAGAAATTCCAGTGTTGTCCCATTTTACAGAGAATCTCATTAAGTTTTTTCTGATACCAAGTTTTAACAAGTTTTTTAGAAATTCCAGTGTGTCCGAACATTATCTGTACAATTCCATCTTTTAATAAAATTCTTGAACAAGATTATTTAGAATCTGTATTTTCAAAAGTTTCTTTTATTAAAGTAACGTTGTTACAAACATTCGATATGTGCACCATTAGTGATTCGCAAAACATCCAATCGATACTCCAAATGTTGCCATGTACGCTGCAGCATATCCACATCAATTCGCTCAATAGCAGCTGTGATTCTTGCTTTTAAATCATCAATGTCTGTCACCCGCGTACATTTCTAAAAAACTTATCAAAACGTGGTATCAGAAAAAACTTAATGAGATTCTCTGTAAAATGGGACAACCCTGGAATTTCTACACTTCATGGTTGACTTTTAATAACAGCCAAATATTGTACAGATAATTCTCGGACACCCTGTATTATCCGAGTGTTTTGGCTCCTCTTGCGGGGTGAGACAAGGCTCCTTGCTCTCCCCTATGCTGTTTAATATGTATATTTGACAGATGAATTGCTTCACTTAATAAGGCAACAGTGGGATGTTGTATAGATAACACAAGGATAAATAACTTAGTTTATGCCGATGATATGGTGTTAATAAGTCCCTCTGTTAAAGGTCTGGATCGGCTACTAAAAGTCTGCGGAGTGTATTCGCAGAAACATAATATTCTTTTTAATGTTACAAAAAATAAGGTTATGCAATTTCATCCTAAAAGCTGTAATCAGCCAGCTGATATAAGGTTTAAAATGAATGGTGAGGTAATTGAGGAAGTACAAGAGTTTAAGTATTTGGGTCAAACTATTACCAGCTCCTTGAGTGATGACTCGGATATAAGAAAACAATCTCGAAGCCTGTGTGCTAATGCGAATATGACCATAAGGAACTTTCGATTCTGTACAAGTGAAGCTAAAGACACTCTTTCGTACTTTCTGCAGTAATATATACGGACAGCAACTCTGGGTGAATTATAAAAAAGGTTCTGGCAGAACCCTAAAATTTGCTATACAACAGATCTTTCAGATTCTTACGTAAATTACCCCCCGAGATGCTCAGCTTCGCAAATGTTTGCTCCCTGCAATGTCCCGAGCTTCCCGGAGGTAACAAGACGTGCTCAATACAGTCTAATGTAAAGAATTAAAAAATAAACCAACCCGATCATCCAAGCTATCCATGAGTCCTGCCATTTATCCTCTAAGCCAGGGGTCCCCAACCCTGTGCCCGCGAGCACCATGGTGCCCGCCGATCTTTTTACGTGTGCCCGCCACTGACTGACTACGATTGAGAAGTTTTTATTTAAATTTTTAATAAAATGTTAAGTACCTATGTTACATATTTTAAATATTTAGTTACTAAATATTTAAAATATGTAACATACTTTTAACATTTTATTAAATTTTAGTAGTTAATTACAGAAACAGATGCTCATTTATTTTAAAATAATTATTTCTTTATAAATAAATTAAGTTATCGTTTTGATAATTTTTCTGAGATTCTTAGTGAGCCCATCCTTTTTTTTTGTGTATTATGTTCATTATTTTACATAGGAATTAAATGTTTTTTTTGTGTATTATGTTCATTATTAAGTCCAACTATAAATTTGCCTTGAAAAAGTAAATGGTGCCCGTCGCACTACCGGTAGTCTTGAATGTGCTCTTCGGCACGAGCTGAGACTTGTTTGTTGCTTTTCCCGTGCGCTGTTTGGTAGCCAGTTCAAGAAATGCAGTATCAGATATGCCCTCGACGGTACTGAAGATGATCTACTGTGAAAGGAGGAAGAGGATGCAAGCGACTCCGATAAACCCACTGACTCCAGCACGGAAATTGTAAAGACAGTATTACGGTAAACCTTTCATTCAAAGAATTACCTGATTAACCTAATATTGTCAATAGTGTAATGTTAAGCGAATTCTGAATAGTGGTTTTATTTCGCTTATGGATAAAAGAGTTTAATACAAGTGCTTTTGTATTCTTCCACCGTTTGTTATCCCCATTTATTACTGATAGTGTTCGTGTTTTGCCTGCACGTATAGTGCGCACCCCAATTTTAAAGATGGGAAAATGATAAAACAAGTGCGCATTCTACGCGAGTAAAATGGTATATATATATATATATAAATAACCATTTTACTCGCGTATAATGCGCACTTGTTTTATCATTTTCCCATCTTTAAAATTGGGGTGCGCACTAGCCGCTGTACGTGCAGGCAAAACACGAACACTATCAGTAATAAATGGATATAACAAACGGTGGAAGAATACAAAAGCATTTGTATTGAACTCTTTTATCCATAAGAGAAATAAAACCACTATTCAGAACTCGCTTAACATTACACTATTGACAATATTAGGTTAATCAGGTAATCACAGTGTAATCACATTCTTTGAATGAAAGGTTTACCGTAATTACTGTCTTTACAATTTCCGCATCCGTGCCCGAGTCAGTGGGGTCAAAAAGTAATATATATTTACGATAGAAGTGTTCTTCGGGAATCTTATCTTCAATAGGAATATAAAGACAAGAGATACGACTCATCATTTATTGGCAAAATGTTTTCGTCCACTCAGGGGCCATCTTCAGTGGCTAAATGAAAACATCCCCCCCCCCCAAAAAAAAATTAATAATATAACTAAAGAAACAAAAGTATCATAAATACAAGTGTCAGATAAATATATTGTACATAGTAATAAAACCTAATAAAATAAGCAGTTTAAAAAAATAGCTTGAAAAAAAAATTATCTGGATAGTAAAACAATAAAACAATAAAAGTTAAACCCATTAAAAATAAAACAGAATAAACTAAAATTTAAATTTTTACTTTTTTAAGTTTAAAAGGACTAACCTGGAGAGTAAGAGTTGCAAATGACAACTAGAAAGAAAGGAAAAAAGTAAGAACCTAAGTTAGTGCGTTAGTTGTATTGAAAAGGTGTTGGTTGGTTGATTATTTGCGAGATTATTTGCGAGATTCTTTTGAGTTTGTTGACTGTGTCACCAAGTTGAAATTCAAGGATTGTTTTATGGCTTCCTTTGATGTTCAGTCTTTGTTTACCAATGTACCTGTATTAGAAACTTGTGATATTATTATAAATTCTTTGTTTGGCTCCACTAATGACATTTTGGGATTAGGCAAACAATTATTTTCAAAATTTTTAAAGTTATCAGTCCAGGATACAATTTTCTTTTTTAATGAAGCACTTTTCCACCAGCACGAGGGAATGGCAATGGGTTCTCCCCTTGGTCCGTCTTTTGCTAATAGTTTTCTTTGCTTTCAAGAAGAAAAGTGGCTGTTGGGGTTGTCCGCCTGACTTTAAACCTATTTTATTTAAACGTTACGTAGACAATTGTTTTGTTATTTTTAAGCATAAAGATCATGCCCCTTTGTTTTTAAATTACATTAATACTAAGCATCCTAATATTAAATTCTCTATGGAAGTAGAAGAACACAATAAAATTTCGTTTCTTGATGTTACGGTAAATAAACATAGTACAGGCTTCTCAACACAAGTATACAGAAAACGAACTACCACCCAACTCGATACTCATTTTTTCAATAATATCCCACAGTCAGGGCCGTAACTAGGGTTTAGAAATTAGTGAGGTCCATATTTTTTTCGAGCGCGGCGGGACGAGCAAAATTCAGACCAAAATGACATCTACAAACACAACCCAAGCTATACACTAAACACAAAACCCTTGTCTATAATTAAATACTGTACAAAGAGACCTGTTAGCAAAAATACTTTTATTAAAGCTGCACGGAGAACGGTTCAGTCTCTTTTTTTTTTTTAGGAAATAATTACCGAGGTCCGGACCTCGGTGACCTCATAGGTAGTTACGGCCATGATCCCACTTAATTTTAAACTAGCTAGTATTAAAAGTCGTAGTTTTAGAGCCTATCACCTCTGTTAAAGTTGGTCTTCATTTAACTTAGAAATTCAGTATCTTAAGAGATTTTTTAACTGTAATTTTTATTGCACTTCAACTACTGAGACATTAATTTCAAAATTCGCCCAAAATAATTCGGTCCACGGTTTTGAAACAAAGTTTATCTTAAGCTTCTTTTTTTAGACCAACTAACTTTTCAACTTAATAAAGATGTCCACTCTGTTTTGGACAGACACTTCCCTCAATGCGATTTTACAATTATTAATTCTAATCCTAATTCACTACAGTCCTTTTTTCGCCATAAAGATCACCTCCCCGTGCTTTTGAGATCCTTTGTAATTTATCTATACACATGTATAACCTGCCAAAGTCGCTATGTAGGGCAGACTGCCCTGCAGTTAAAATTTAGGATTTCGAAGCATTTGGGTTTTTCTTATCGAACTTCTCGCCCTCTTTCTACCCCTGAATCCTCTGCTATTCGGCATCATTCAGAGACCCACGACCACCCGTGCCCCCAGGACTCCTTTACGATTTTGTCGTCTGCTTCTAATTCGTTTGACCTCAAAATTTTAGAATCCCTTTTTATCAAGAAATTAAATCCAGAATTAAACGATAGCCTTTCCTCGATAAAATTACATACTTCATAATCAACCAACCAACACCTTTTCAATACAACTAACGCACTAACTTAGGTTCTTATTCTTTTTCTTTTTCTCCAGTTGTCATTTGCAACTCTTATTATCCAGGTTAGTCCTTTTAAACTTTTAAAAAAATTTCTTTAAAATTTAAATTTTAGTTTCTGTTTTATTTTTAATAGGGTTTAACTTTTATTGTTTTGTCTTACTCTCCAGATAATTTAATTATTTTTTTTTCAAGCTATTTTTTTTAAACTTTTTGCTTATTAGATTTTATTACTATGTACAGTATATTTATCTGACACTTGTATTTACTTTTGTTTTCTTTAGTTATATTATTGATTTTTTTTGTGGGGGGGGGATGTTTTCATTTAGTCACTGAAGATGGCTCCTGAGTGGACTGAAATGTTTGGCCAGTAAATGTTGACAGTCGTATCTCTTGTTTTTATATTCCTGTTGACTAATATATATATATATATATATATATAATATATATATATTATATATATAGTGTGTGTGTGTGTGGGAGAGGGAGAGGGAAGAAAATATTCCTTAAGACAGTTTCTGTACATTTTGTGAATTTTTTTATTTAAAATTTTAAAATATACTTTGCAATGTGTTTCGAAGAGTTCGTAAATTAGATGAGAGTAGATTTATATTGAACTTAATTGGCATTTGGGGACTCGTTCAATTAAGCCGTTTACCTCGTTAGTAAACTCGGATATTGATTAGCTACTCAGAGGCTATTCAGATCTACTTCCATCGTTTATTTCCAATAAGACACGGTGGAACGTTTACAAAAAACTATGGACGATCACATTTCATTTTTTAATTGTTCGTTTAATAAGAACATTAAATTTGGCTTCGTTTTTATGCAGCTCATGGTTCGTTATATATATATATACATACTGCAAACAAACTATTACTCCTGTTTAGCACATGTATTGCGAAAGACTGCAACCTTTCATAACTCGCAATACATTACTCGGCGGAAGAGGAAAAAAAGGGGGGTTTGAATTTCTTCCTTGGGTTCCAAGAAGCCTAGATATGAATCATGTTGATCACGTCCGGGAACATCTTGATCGCCAATTGCGAAAAACAAGACGTCCTCCCCCATCTGTATAAAATCTAAAGAAAATACTGATTGGATCTTAGCAAAAATTTGACCACGACATTATCCAAAATCTCATCGCATCGATGCTCCACTATATCCAAGCCCTGTGCGAAACACACAGACTACAAAATAACGATTGTATGCTTTTACTTATGTTCTCGAGATATTTTTACAGTTGCAGGAAGAAATTCGCTAAAAAAAAAAATTCTAAAAAATCTCAATTTTTTTTTTCTTAATCTTACTTTCTTCGGGAAGAAAAATATTTCTGAAGAAAAGAAATATCGCTAATCAGTCGTTTAATGCAATTTCTTGGAAATGGCCTTGTTTTCGCCTAATTTATTCTCAGCCATACGTAAAAGGTTTCGAACTCCAGCGAAAACAGGCAAACTGAGGAGATTGCTGCTATCCTTATCTTGGCATTCATTTTCATTTCAAGTAATAACACTGGCCAGATCTATTTTAATTTAGAAAAAGTATGTATGGGCAGTATGTACAGTATGCAACTTTACAGATATGTACGCACATATGTTGGAAAGCGTTCTCTTGATCTTTCTATATCCGTATATCGTTGCAAAATGGACTTCTCTTTTTAAACCTAAAAAAACGGTTATCACAACTGATAATTTCAGTCGTTTGGAACTCTCACTTCCTTTTTTTAATCATCTCATTTGGGGCTTCCGAATGATTATATCCCAGGTCACATCGTTGTCGCATCGACACAATTTTGCGTTAGATCAGCGAATTTAAACTACTTTGACTCTGTTTAACAGTTGAATACGTGACCGTTGTTTGTGTTCAGACGATGCAGTGACCCTGGATTCCACGTAAAACTGGAGTTCCTCTCTGTCACATGACCCTTGCTGTTACGGAGGAGGTTAAACAACCCCAAATATTATATATTATTGGGGTTTTCCACCTCTCCTAACTGGTATCATGATCGACGATCGTGAGTTAATCATTCTATAAATTAATTGCATCTTACTCGAACATCGCAAATCAACGACGTCAAACCCATTTGTTTATCAATCTTTTATTATTCATTTTTTGTTTTAAATGTTAACATTGTGCGTTTCATAATTGAATTTTAATATGCAATATTGTGTAAATACTCAAATTTTAATCCTTGATGGCAGCAATTTTGCAGCGTTTTTGAAAGTTTGAAATTTGACATTTTAATTTTATTACAACATGCACTTTGTTCTTACGAAGTATATATAATCGATAGCTGTAATCGAAGTATGCTATGAAAATTGATCGTTAACAATGAAAAAGAGTTACCCAAAACTACTTTGTAATGGATATCTTTCAAGCTATACTACATTTTCAGCCCCATATTATTATTATTATTATTATATATATATATATATATATATATATATATATATATATATATATATATATATATATATATGTATAATATATAATATATAAATAAATATATTTTTTTCCCCTAATACCATCAGCTTTACTCGTATCTTTCACTGACAACGACAGAAGGTTTTATAAATATTTCTGAGATTCTTTCTAATATAGGAAATAGCTATATATATATATATTATGTGTGTGTGTGTGTGCGTGGATGTTTTCACAAAGAAAGTGTGCAATAGGGTGCTCCAAAAAAAAACATGATTTTGAATATTTGCTCCCCAGTTATTTTCTCATTGCTATCATGCTTCTGAATACTTTTTGGAATTTTTAGCTCGATCCTAACATAATAAGCCTTGCCACCAGCCTCATGTAAAATTGAGGTTGTGATTTTCGAATTATGCAATTAGGTCTGATTTGTAGGTATTATTACTTAAGATTAAGTTACATAAACCTCATAAAAATAAATTAGGGTTAATTAGAATTGATTTAAAAATACAAAACATTGATATAGTATAAGTATATGTGCAAAAAAAAAAAGCTTAAAATTGGGTATTTTTTCTTATTTCTAGGGAAATTAGATGAAGATTGGCCTTTACCGAGGTCTATGCCCCCCTCACTCCTGCGTAATTGTTTACAACTAGCCATCAGGTTTATTTTTGTTTTAGCAGGAGTGGGCCTCTTCCTTTTGGCAGTTATAAACAGTCCATTTTGATTTTATTTTGATTTTACAGAAGACGGTTAAGTGTCCCTTTCTTGAAATCAGGAATTAGTTTCCTGTGGCGCTCTACAACCTGAAGCATGTAGTGTCTTTGGGGCTCGTCCTTGGTAATGTTATTTGAGTAATCTTGAATGAGCTTCACAGCTCTTTCTGTAAGATCATTTACTACTTTGACACTTCTAACATATTCAAATGCTTTTTTATATTCAGAATCTACGTTCCACTCACTTGGGTCTTTTGTCATCCATTCCATATCTATTCCCAGAGTTTGTAAAAGAAACAGAGTTTATTCCAATCAGCGAAATGAATTTCGTCGAAGAGTTTAATTTAGGGAAAGTGGGAACTCCCATTTTAAAACTGTTTACTTTTTTCATCTTCATAATTTTTTTAGCTATTTGGCGCTTTTCAGAGATCTCAGCTTCATTTTCACTGTTTTTAAATAAAATTAACTCTTCTGTCATATACCAAAAATGTCTTTCAAAGGTTTTTATAGCTGCTGAGGCCACATCTTAATCAATTTTACAATAAGAATTTAAATCGTGCCACAATTTTAGGTCATTTATTGCAGCATCAGCTGCATTGGTAGCTGATAACCAGGGTTGTATGTAAAAAAGCGATGTGAATGTGCAAAAGCGTTCAAGATTTTTTATTTTTTTTGAATCGTACTTGTTTTAGACAACGTGATATTCTCCAAATCAACTCCCCCCCTCTGTTGCGATGGCAGCCATAAATGCAGTTCTTTGGCTAGAAGATAAATTTAAACGATCAGCCATTTCAGATATTTTTTTACTTTTGAATGGGTTTCGTGGAAGTTCTAGTGTGATAGTTTTCGAACGCTTTCTTTTTGATTTTTTATCAGAATTTGAAATCACATTTTCATCATTATCACTATCATCTAGTTCTAAATAATCTTCATCAACAATGTCTATCTCATCGTTAAGTTCGCTAGTTGAAGCCTCTTGTAGCTCTCTTCTTCGCATGACTGTCTCCATTCTGTAAGTGAAATTCTCTTCCCTATTCCTTTTAGCTTGAACCTTTTTTGAATACTTTTTATCTTCGGATCCCAAAACAACTTTTCTACCCTCTTTCATTGCATTTATGAAATCGATATCCTCTTTTTTCTGTTCTGTCGTCCTCAACCGATCAGTTTGAACTCTGCGTTCAGCATCTTTATGGGCAATGAAAAAAAAAAAAAAAATAGGAGTCAAGGTCTCTAACAAATTTTCTTTCTTTATTTTGTTGGAATTGGATCCTTTCTTTTTTTGGAGTGTCCTATAATTCTCGTAAAGGTCTAAAATCTTTTTCTTGACTTTATCTTTACGTTGTGTTTCGATTCCTGATTTCATCCATTGCTTTTCTGTATCTTCTAATACTTTTTAAGCAATTGTACCGTTAAAATTTCTAAATTTTTCTTCATTGGTCCATCTTTTAGGTAGAAAAAATAGTGTAAAATGTCCCCCTTCGTTGGGATTCGAATATCAGAATTTTTCGATAGGCTTTTCTATTAGCCATATTATATCATCTTTTCTTAAGGAAATATTTGAATTATCCTTTGATTTTTTATTTGGATCATCTTCATTATTATTTCCGTCTGCCATTGAAAAGTAATTCATTATTGCTCTTCTTGACCAAAAATAAGTATTAAATTTTGTAATAATTATTTAAGTTTATATAAACTCCAGTAAAACTACGATTTATTTGATAGATACACTATTTATGATAGGTAAATCTGGAAAAAAAATTAAAAATGTAAGTATTAAGTATAATAAATTAATTCAATAAAGCATATTTTTCAGCTGCCTGGTGGCAAGGCTTAGTATGTTTCAATGTAGCTAATATTTTTTTCTGGCATTAATATGATATAAAAAAAATAAGAAGCCCGGGGAGCAAAGTTTTATGAGCTTTTCTCAACATCTTTTAATTTTCGGAGCACCCTAGTGTGCAATGTTTTAGCATTGTTGTCAATAATTTGCGTTCGTTATGTAATCTGATAACAGGAAGGAGTTCAAATAATTATACAACGTTTCCATGTAGTTCTTTGGTAAGTCAAGCTTTTCATTCCACTTTAGACCTACAGTTTAACGAGGAATCCGAACCATGCCCCACCAGCAGCCCAGCGTCTTAACCACTTGGCTACCCAGTTTACCCATTTATCTACCAACCAATTTCTTTGTAGGAAAGGATGAACAGCTGGGTTTTGTTGCGCGCCGCCTGCCGTCACCGGGTCTCGATCCCGGGCCGATGGATTCGTAGTCAGCGACGCTAACCTTTACACCACCGAGGCGCATAAGTTCCATTTCGTTTTCATATGACTCGAAATAAATGTAATGAAGCTTGAAATTCAGGGCACACCCTTGTTTCGAACATCGAACATTTTCCTGTTAAAAGTATTTTTTTAAAAGTACTCCTGTATTGCACATTGTAGCTTCTAGAATATTTTCCTCCCAATAATCTAATATCAACATCAGTCATTTTTCGTCCAAATTTCGAGGACACCGTTTCTATCGCTAACAGGTCTCACATGTGTAAGAGAGATTCATGTACACATAATAAATTCGCAAACATACCTCATTTTTATCACATAGCGGAGATAAATCATTGCAATGCATCATATTGGAATGGCAAAACAGCGCAAGAAAATTCACTTATTTAATTGAAAACGTTTCATATTCTGTCTCTGTCCAAACTACTTAAGTCACATTTCAACCAGACTAATTCAGAAAACTATATAAACCTACGTCGGAGGGTTAAGTCATTAATTGGATCAGCCAAACATGAAGAAGCAAGAGTTGCCTCATTCTGTAAAATTAACCCTAAAGAGTTTTTTGCCCATGTTAATAGCAGAAAACCAATTAAAAATTCTGTAGGTCCGCTAAAAGATAGTAATGACGTACTGAAATTCAGTGATAAAGATATAGCTAATACGTTAAAAAATAATAGAGAAACTAGTCCCTAATCTTACTCTGAACCCTGTAACTCCCCAAACAACAGTGGAAAGTAGAAAAGGAAGACTGTGTCGTGTTCCTAAATTAAAGGCTAGAGAGGGAACATCCTTATTCCTTAACCCTGAAAGAAAATAGTTTTGTTGTGAGAGAACCAAGACTGTTTAATCAGCTGCCCAAAGACCTAAGAAACACGAGTGGTGTTGCAGTGGACATCTTCAAAAGAAGATTAGACGCCTGACACAGAACAATCACCGATGAACCGGGCGTACCTGGCTATGTGAGGTGGAGAGTACAAGAAACCAACTCACTACTTCACCAGGCCAACTCGAGAGGAGGGGCGACAAGCTTGATCTTCGTGGGATGACGAGTCGTCGCGCGGAACATTTGAAAGGTGTGTGTGTGTGTGTGTGTATATATATATATATATCGTTCGTTCATTAACGTTTGGTCTGATTGTACGTCGGCGGGTTTGTTCATTCAAGATGGCATTCATTTGAACGAAATAGGTAATTCGCTATTCGGGAGACTGATTGATGAAAAAATCAGTAAGATTTACTTAAACCGTCAGCAAGATGAAATAGTCCTTTGTCGTTTAGGAAATGTAACTTGTCGACCTCAAGGAAACTCAACTGGGTATGGAGGAACAAACAGTAACGTAAAGAATAGTTTAAAAGGTAGTAGTGCACAAGGAGTAGAATTGGACGTTGAAATGTCTCACATTTTAAGTAGCATAGTTATGCATAAGGAATCCATTATTGTCGGGAATTTTAACTGCTCAAACATAATTTCATTAACTTCAACAGAGATGCTGTGGGTTTACGTTTGATAGATTTTCTACATGATAATTTTCTTTTTCAAAAGGTGTTGGAGTCGACCCGCGGTGAGAATATTTTAGACGAAGTTTTAACAACAAATGATAATTTAGTTCAGAACGTAGACGTCGAAGAACGTTTATGCAATAGAGATCACTAGCAAAAGATCGGCGCACGCGCCGATTTTGCTAGATCTGCGGTGCTTGGACCTTCGACCCAAACCGAATTGTGGGCCTACGGCGTATTTTATTTTGAACATCAATAGCCCTTTATCTGGATATCGTTCCCATTCCTCTCACCTTGGGCCTCAGTAATTGGGGTGCCTGTGGCCCTCCAATTACTGGCGAACCAATTATTTGGTCAATAAAACTATAGTCATGAAAATCTAAAACTTCACAAATCTTGATACGAGGAACTCGGATGTGAAGCTCAAGATTTTCATGACTGCGTTCTTTTCTATAGTTTTATTGACCAAATAATTGAACCGACAGTAATTGGGGGGATCGCAGGCCCCTAATTACTGGGGGTTCAATTATTTGGTCAATAAAACTATAGTCATGAAAATCTTAAGCTTCACAAATATTGACACAATGTGAAGCTCAAGATTTTCATTGCTGCGTTCTTTTCTATAGTTTTATCGCAGTGCTGGGGGCCCTCGGGCCCAGTAATTGGTGGTGGGGGGGCTGGTCACACACATATTTTCGTTCATTACTCATCACTCCCATCCACCATACGAAGTTTGGTCGAAATCGGTTCAGAAACGTAAAAGTTTTTTCTGCGGACAGACAGGCAGACACATTTTTGCTAAATTATAATAACGATGCCCGATTAGATTAATTAAATGGCCGGTTAGGTCAACTGAATGCCCGATTAGATTAATTGAATGCCCGGATACGTTAATTGAATGCCTGGTTAGGTTAGTTGTACACCCTTGACGATTGGTTAGGTTAAGTCATAATATTTTCGTTAAAGCCAACGAAAATATCACGACTTAACCTAACCAATCGTCAAGGGCGTACAGATGACCTAACCTGGCATTCAATGAACCTAACCGGGTATTCAATAATTTTACCATAGGTTTCGTAATGATCTTGATGACGTCATTTAATGTTTTAAAATTAATTATTTAATTTATTAACACCCACGTGCACAACCTCGGGACCTAATCAATATGTGTGTGAAGTTTCATGTTTGTAACTGCTTCCATTTTGGAGTTATGGCTGGAACACGCACACGCACACACACACGCACGTCTTTTTACTATTATTATTATTATTATAGATAAACAATGGACTGGTACAAATTTATAACCGAAAGACTTCCGAAAATCAACAATTTTTGATAAAGAAAAGGGGAAAATTGGTTTTGTAGGCCTAGGGGGTCCGAAATTTTCATAAAATGGAAAATAATTGCTATTTTCTTACTTACAGCGACAGGCATAATGATATTAGGATACCTAATAGAAATTTTGTAATATTTTAAAGTGCGGAAAATAAATAATTTTCTAAAAATGATCTTCAACTATAAAAGCGCATCTAATCAGATAACTTAACGTATTTCTAAGACAACTAAAAAATAGAATGATAAATCAATATCCTATCAAATTGTTTGTGTATACGTAAAATTATTTGTACAAAAGCAACAGTAAATAATTTCGAGTGTGGCTCGTTTAACTTTAAACTCGTGTTTATTTAAATTGCCCGTTTTAATTATGTCATTTTTTGTATTGAATCGATAAAGAAATCTTTTATGAATCGAAAAATGTTAATTATAACAAATATCAAAATATTTTGTATAAAAATCATTGAATTTTAAAAATGCATGTTTGTTTTTAGTTTTTGCAAAAAGTTCTTTATGAATTTTAAAAATATACTTTTTTTTTAAATTGAATCGATAAATAAATCTTTTGTGAATCGAATGATATTAAATGTTTAGTAAATATTAACTTATTTTGTGCCAAAATTATGATTAAAAATGAAAAATTAAAAAAATGCGTGTACAGGCATGGGAAGAACTGTAACCCTAAAAGGGGGGAAGGAATTATGTTAGGGAATTTTATTTTAGCATGGGCACTGCACAATAAAAAGACGCATCGAATGGTGAAAACCGCATTGTTCTACACCAATTGTAGCGACCTGTAGGTGTGCGCAAAAAACTGTTACATATATACAGTATATACTGTATATCTATCTATATATAAGGCTTCATTTCTGAAATAGTATATTAGATAGCATGATACGTTTTTCAGTTAATGTTAAAAGTTCTAGAGAATTAAATAGCTTCATGGTGTTTGATTTTAGGAGAGCAAATTTCGATGAATTTAGAGCCTCATTAACATAAGTAAATAGGGCTGAACTGTTAGCGGTAGATAGTGTTGAGAGCATGTGGGATAATTTCAAGAATATATTGATAAATTTAAAAGAGCGTTGTGTACCTCGTAGAGTTAAGAGAGGTGAACTGAATGCGCAACCTAAATGGTGGAGTAGAAATATAAGAAAAGCAATCGCAGATAGAAATGTAGCCTACAAGAGGTATAAAGGGACGGGTCCGGACAAAAGCCCCCTAGGACAAAAGCCCCCTCGACAAATTGCTGGGTAGGGCAAGTCAGGTGTCACATCTAATCTGAAAAGATCAGAAGATATTTAGGTGAAATAACCAATATTAACCTATTATGTTAATTGAATGCCCGGTTAGGTCAACTGAATGCCCGGTTAGGTCAACTGTACGCCCTTGATGATTGGTTAGGTTAAGTTGTGATATTTTCGTTAGTTTAAACGAAAATGACGAGCCAAAATACATAAACTATAAACATAAACTAAACTATAAACGTAAACTGTAAATAATAAAGAATAAAAATAATGATTAAAAAACTTCTTATTATTTGTCCTAGGGGGCTTTTTGTTCTACTTAAAAAGGGAACCGTGTGCAGCGGCACTTTCAAACTTACATAGAAATGTTAAGCGTTTAATTAGATGTGCTAAACGTGATCTTGAAGTTCAAGTAGCTCATAAATGTAAAGAAATCCCTAAGAATATAAGTCCCTTGAGGGACAATATTGGGCTATTAGTACATTCGAGTGGTAACTTAACAAATAAATATGGGGAGATAGCGATAATTTTAAATAATTTTTTTACATCAGTTTTTATAGTTAAGGATACTTATTTTATTCCGGAGGCTAGTAATATGCTCAGTGATGTAAATGGGACTTTTCCACCGCTTACTGACATAAATGTTTACATTGAAGAGATTTCTCACTGTATAGATAAGTTAAAAAATAAACAAATTGCCAGGTCCAGACCATTTTTACCCAAAGCACCTAAAAGAGTTAGAGAAGAACATTGAGAAACAATAGTTTTAAAATAAAGGGTAAAAGATTTGAGACAAACGTGACGAGGGGGCTTTTTCACCTATAAGATAGTCGAGAGATGGAATAGTCTAGCCGTGGGGGTCGTGGCAAACACTTCAGTTAATATGTTTAAGAATAGGTTGAATAGGTATTTTAATAGTATCAATTTGGATCACCTGAAGATCAGGGCCCAAATTAAAGGAAGATAAAAATAATATCAGGGAAATTTTATTGTGATAAAAAAACAATATATGAGAAACAAAGATGGATCGGGCTGGGGGGGATAATCTTCAGGTGATTCATATATATATAGTATATGCCCGGTTAGGTCAACTGTACGCCCTTATGATTGGTTACGTTAAGTCGTGATATTTTCGTTAGTTTTAACGAAAATATCACAACTTAACCTAACCAATCGTTAAGGGCATACAGTTGACCTAACCGGGCATTATATCCTATAGACTGAATTGTTTGTTTTATTTGTCAAAACTCGGGTGGAGTATCTCCAGGTGGAGCGGGCTGTGGGGAAGATCTTCAGGTGAACACTCTGGGGGGGGGGGAGATCTTTAGGTGATCCCAATTTTACACAATGATGATAAAGGGAACTAACATAACTACTACGACTCCTATCGGTGTAACCTTAACCTAAAAATCTAACATAGAAATAAAATAAATTTTGCCACCTGAAGATCAAGGCCCCCAATTTTTCCCACCTGAAGATCAGGCCCCCAGATGAGGCTGGGGGCTCTGATCTTCAGGCGATCATAATTTGCATTAAAGGGCGGATAATTTGGGGATTTGATTTTTAGTTAGTATAAGGAGTGGCCGATTTTCTTTGTTTTAAATGTAGTAGCAGGTGCTGATCGGGTCTGGTTACGCAGCAACCGGAGTTCTCCGAGCAAGTGTAATTTACGTCCCCCCTGTGGTGCCTAGTGTAGTTTACGTTCCCCTACATCAGGAGTGGTGAATCTTTTTACAGTCGCGCCAAAAAAAAAACATGTAAACCATAAAAAAAAAATTCGCGTGCCCACCAAAATTTATATAACGGGTGTGCCATAAAAAAGGGTACATTTTTAAAAGGCTATAAAATCAACATTTGTCATTTAATTTTAATAAAACTTCTACACAATAAAACATATGTATTTATCTATACGCAAACAAGTTTTCAGACTAAAATATCAAATAATTCAAATTCTATCAACATTTAACGAAAGAGTATGCTTTTTCTACTTAACATGCAAAAATTATTAAACATTTTTAATTTTTTTTATAAAAGTTATTTTTAATGTAAAATTTACCTGAAATTATTAAAAAATTGTTCGAAATGTTTTCTTTCCATTTCAATAACTTTTTTAATTCTTGGCCGGAATTCATCTATGCCTCGATTTACTTGTTCCTGTGGAAGCTCTTCTCATTTTTGAATGATCTCGCGTAAATGAGCGACATCTTTTATCCTAGTCCTGAGACTAGTTTCATATTCCGGCCAAGAATAAAAAAGTTATTGAAATGGAAAGAAAGCATTTCGAACAATTTTTTAATAATTTCAGGTAAATTTTACATTAAAAATTACTTTTATAAAAAAAATTAAAAAGGTTTAATAATTTTTGCATGTTAAGTAGAAAAAGCATACTCTTTCGTTAAATGTTGATAGAATTTGAATTATTTGATATTTTAGTCTGAAAACTTGTTTGCGTATAGATAAATACAATGTTTTATTGTGTAGAATTTTTATTAAAATTAAATGACAAATGTTGATTTTATAGCCTTTTTAAAATGTACCCTCTTTTTATGGCACACCCGTTATATTACACCAACTTCTAAACATTGTCTATTATTTTATACTCATTTTTTTTATAACAATTTCTATGCTTAAGCGTGCGAGGCAAATTTGATCGCGTGCCCAAATGGGCACGCGTGCCATAGGTTCGCCACCACTGCCCTACATTATCCTAGTGTAGTTTGCGTTCCACAACTTTGTCCCCATATACCTAATCAAATAAAACGTTAAAACTAACGAAAATATTACGACTTAACTTAACCAATCGTCAATATATGTATATATATATATATATATATATTGACGATTGGTTAGGTTAAGTCGTAATATTTTTGTTAGTTTTAACGTTTTAGGACCTTTTCCAGTTTGTGTACCGTTTTTCATATAATTTATTTTGAGAATATTTTTGTTAAAACTAACGAAAATATCACGACTTAACCTAACCAATTATCAAGGGCGTACAGTTGATCTATTATTAATTATAACATTGTTTGTTTCTGGAACAGTATTTACTATTTACTAATAGATCAACTGTACGCTCTTGATAATTGGTTAGGTTAAGTCGTGATATTTCCGTTAGTTTTAACAAAAATATTCTCAAAAATAAATTATATGAAAAACGGTACACAAACTGGAAGGTGCTACTGTAGTATGCGGTCTACCTACGATTCGGCGGTCTACCTACGATTCGGCAGTCTACCTACGATTCGGCGGTCTACCTTTTAATTATAGCTTCTTATCTTATTTTATTATTAGGTTAATTGTACGCCCTTGACGATTGGTTAGGTTAAGTCGTGATATTTTCGTTAAAACTAACGAAAATATCACTTAACCTAACCAATCATCAAGGGCGTACTGTAGTATGCGGTCTACCGTTAAGTATGCGGTAGTAGTATGTTTAACTTCTTTAATAATTCCTTAATTGTGTAAATTAAATTATAATTCCTTTCAATTCATTTTCAATTCCTTTTAAATATTTTGAACGGTAGACCGCATACTACAGTAGAAACTTAACGGTAGACCGCATACTACAGTAGCACCAACTGGAAAAGGTCCACGTTTTATTTGATGGATTTATTTATTTAAAAAATGTCTCCTAAAGATCCTTGTGTAGTTTACGTTCTCCAACTTTGACCAAGTGTAGTTTGTGTCCCCTTTTGCATCAGGGGGAAGTAAAGTACATCTGCTTCGAGTTCTCAAATGATACCCCATTGGTAGAGACGGGAAGCTCGATGGGAATTCTCCTGCAGTGATGTAGGACTCGAGACTTTCTTTTTCTGGTCTCGGTCTCAGTCTCGGACATCGTTGTCTCGACTACATCACTTCTTCAAATTGTCAAGGAACCCACTAGAGAACGCAAATTCTAGATTTAGTTTTAAATACAGACCTCGACTTAATTGATAATATCTCCCTAGGAGACTACTTCTCCACCAGTGATCTTAAGCAAATAACATTGAAATTGAAATTAATGTTCATAATTCGAAGAACCTGGAATACGTTTTGGATTTTAAAAGCTAAATTTCGTGACATAAAACTGCAACTTTCGACCCATAATTGGGATGAGGATTGAGGGTCTATCGCACGATGATATCAATAGCACATGGACTTTTTTTTATAATTATTTTAAACGTTTAGAATCAAGTAATATCCCAGTACGTAAAAAGAGACTGGCGAAGTCTTAAACCTAAATGGTGGAATGCTGAAATTAAAAGTAGTTTAACGTTCAAAAGGAACGCGTATTTTAAATTTAAAGAAACAAATAATTTGACCGATGAAAATACTTACAAGCGATTGAGAAGGGGAAACAAAAAACTTATTAGAAAAAGTAAGCGCAACTATGAGCTATATATAGTGAACCAAATTAAATCAAATCCGAAGGAATTCTATAATTATGTTAGGAATAAAAAGTAGCTTTGCAGGCTATTGGTTCACTCATAGGAAAAAACAACGAAAAAATTTACGATTTCTTGCAAATGACGGAAGTTTTAAATAAATTCTTCTCTTCCGTGTTTGCTAACGAAAATATGAACAACATTCCTGTTCCTGTAATCATGCTCAGTGATGATCAGTTAAAGCTTCACGATTTTACCATTAGTGAAAGCAAAGTGCTCTCAGCCATAGGTAAAATTAATACTAATAAAACTCCCATTCCAGATAAGTTCTACCCAAAAGAGAAGTCTGGAGAAGTTCAGCTCGATTGGAAACTTGCAAACATGACGCCAATATTTAAAAAATGGGACAAATCACTCCCGGGAAATTATCGTCCCATCAACCTGACTTCAGCAGTTGGTAACGTATGGAGACGATCGTTCGGGACGAAATAGTTAATCACTTAGAAATTAATAAATTAATCAAAGATTCTCAACACGGCTTTCGATGTAATCGTTCTTGTCTTACTAATTTGCTCGATTTCTTTAATGATATTGTGAATATATATGACGAGAGTAGAACAGTAGATATTATATATTTCGATTTTCAAAACGCGTTTGATAAAGTGTCACATAGAAGATTATTAACTAAACTCCATTCCCACGGAATTGATGGTAATGGTCTCAAGTCGATCGAAAATTGGCTTAGTGGACGTAAACAAAGAGTGGTGATTAATGGCAAAGCGTCTAACTGGAAAAGTGTAACTAGCGGCGTGCCTCAGGGATCAGTTCTGGGACCAGTTCTTTTTATTATTTATATCATTGACATCGACTTGGGAATTAGAGCATAATTTCAAAATTTGCGGATGATATCAAACTAGGGGAACGAACGAAATCCGTGGCAGAACGTTTGTAGATTCAAGAAGATAATAATAAATTACTCGAGTGGGCAGAAATTTGGCAAATGAACTTTAATATAAATAAATGTAAAACGTTGCATATCGGTAGAAACAATGTTAAAGAAAAGTACTGTATGCACGATAAGACACTAACGAATGTTACGGAAAAGAAAGATTTGAGTATTATTGTTGCCAACACTCTTAAACCAAGCAAATAAGGTATCGAAGCTGTTAGAAAAGCAAATAGAATTTTAAGATTTATTGGTAGATCGTTTGAGTTTAATTCGAGAAAACAATGCTAACATTACATATTATTCCTTAGTACGCTCCCACCTGGAATACTGCGTTCAATTCTGGTCCCCATTTTTACGACAGGACAGACAAAATGGAGAGAGTGCAGCGACGGGCTACCGAAATGATTCCTAGACCAAGAAACAAATCATACGTTGCCCATTTAGAAACGTTAAATTTATTCTCACTCGTAAAAAGCCAGATTGGAGATTTAATCCAGCTTTTTAAAATGATTAAAGGTTTTGATAATGTCGACGCGAAAAAATATTTCACCTTCAGGAATGCAGATAGAACTCGCGGTAATGGTTTGAAATTAGTGAGTAAACATTTTAATTTTAGTGAAGCTAAGCATTTTTCCTTCAATCGTATAGTTAATTTGTGGAATGGATTGCCAGCTAGCGTAGTTCAAAGTAATTCGATCGAATCCTTTAAAAAAGAAACTAGATGCTGTTTGGTGTCCTTTTTATTCATTTGTATCACTACTGAGTATGTTTATGTTCCTCAAGTGCAACGAACACTTATCTTGTTTTAAGTAGGCAGTTAATTGCTGAAAAATGTAACAAACTATGAATTTGTGAATAGATTGTGAGTAAATTTTGCAATTGTCAATTGATAACCACTTTAGAATCTTTATTCCTGAATGTGAAATACAGAGCTTAGGAATTAGGCATTATACAATATTGAATACATGCAAAAGTTGCATATAGTCTTGAGACCTTTTTTCTGGTCTCGGTCTCGTTCTCGCCCATGGTGGTCTCGACTACATCACTGTTCTCCGGAGTCAAAACCTTCGAATAGTTAAGTATAAAGGATGGCTACTCTTTAAGTACATAGTGTTTATTTATTGGTTACAGAACACTTTGGTGTTGTCATTGTGAGAACGCTCGGGAGTCAAAGCCTCCGAATAGGCCTCCAAAGAGGGGTTATAAGGGGAGTTGGTTGTGGTGGAGTTGGGGATGGTAATGTTCCTTTTTGATCGTAAATGTAGTGGGAGGCGCTGGTCGGGTCTGGTATCAGAACACTGGGAGTTGTCAAAATTATAGCCATTTTTTTACTTTATTTTTATGCGTTTCTAACAGATGGTAATTCTTGGATACTTCTCCGAATAGCTAATTAAATATTTTTTTGGGAATCAACTCCTCTCTTCCCTACTTTCTTTTGCTCCTTCCATTTTCTTCATTAGTGAAAGAATGCTGCTTGAGGGAGGGCTAGTTAAGATAGAGTAGAAGGAGTATTGTTTCCTTTGTAAAAAATGTAGTAGGAAGAGCTGGCCATGTCTGGTTCAGGGTACTGAGAGTTCTCAAATGATAACCCATTGGTAGAGAAGTGAAGCTTTCTGGGATCTATCGGGAGCCAAAACCTCTGAAGAGTATACTCATCTCCAGAGAAGCGACGTGTAGTGGAACTTTACTTTTAAATATTGTACATCAAATTTCGCAATAAAAATGAAGAAAACTTCGCAAGATAAAAAAAAATTTAGGCCTATTATGCATTATTATTCCCCATTATATATGGGGAATTCTTAAATGGTAGGTCTGGCCAGTTGGAGGTACTCTCTGGACCAGTGCCCCTTGTTTGTTTAAAATTTTCCTCCCACACTTAGTCTTCCCCAGACTTTAGAGAGACTTCTCTGTTTGTATTGTGCCCCACATGGCATAATCAACCATCGAGCATCTCATCTTATGATCACTTGCCTCATAAACACCTCAAAATGGGAGAGACTTGAATTCGCCGTAGCAACAACGGATGATCATCCACGAAACACTTACATTCTCCATAAGGGACAAGTACACGGGGATAGGTAGAGGGACCATCCACTGATATTCCTCCCCGGAAAGAAATTTTCTCTACTCTCCTGGTGGCACAACACCGCGAAGTATGAACAACTCAATACATCACTTGCCGCATAAATACCTTTCACGTTGGGAAACCGAAGTTGAAACTTGCGACATTCAAAGAGTTGACAGACACACACATATGAAAGACATCCAACTACAGAAAACACGATCACACTCTCGCCAACCTTGTGAATGGATTAGATTGTGTTTTATAGAAATGCATATTACCTTGGTAATTTTTCTGCTTTATCTAGGTAATTCTCATGTGAAGAACGCAAAGTATGATAAATCTTTAGTACAGTGACTTTGGCAGGCTACGGAGAAATGATGCAACGACGAAATGTTGACTTCTAATACATAATAAATAAATAAAAAATCCTTAAAAACCTGCATGACGTTGATTAGATTAGTAGTTTAGTATTCATGCTATCCTTTATTTTCTGCTATCTTCTAATGCGTAACTGAATACACGAGATAAGTGTATGCATGGTTTGAATGAACTATGAAGCTATTCTCTTCATTATGCCTTTTCCTACTTTCCTATAAATCTTCTTTTACCACTATTTTCTGTCAGAAGTGGCTGTCGGAAGAGGGAAAGAGCCTTGTCTGGTCTATACTTTACTATTACTACTACTGATGTGTGAAAGCTTTACATATCGATAAGTGTAAGCATGGTATAAGTTTTCAGTGTTTTTTTCATTGCTAATTCTAACTTTTCTACTTCCTTAGTGAGATAGCCTGGAGTAGATTTTAGGCTCTCTCTCTCTCTCTCTCTCTCTCTCTCTCCTTCTCCCTCTCCCTCTCCCTCCTCGTCACTGGCTTCACCGTTGACGAATCGTTGGGCGGAAGTGATCACGGGCTGATTAGGTTCTGTGTCTGCGTCGTTCGGGTGAAGCGTAGTAACTCGCGAGTCAGTAAACTCGATCTACGGCTGCCGGACTTTGTTGGCCTCCAGGATAGCATAGTTGAGATAGGGGTAGAGGACGGCGGCGATGTTGAGGGAGTATGGAGTGCATTCCGGGACCAGTTTATGGTGCTGCAGTCTGCTGCCATACCCTCAAAACCGGTCATCCCTGCTTCAACGCAGCCTAAGTGATTTAGTCGGGACATCGCTTCGGCTATCCGAAATAGGAAAGCTGCATATAGGAGAGCGGAGGCCACGAGAACACTGAGGCGCATGTCCGCCTGTGCAGGGAAGTCAAAGCGAAGGTTAGGCTAGCCAAACGTAACGAAGAACTCCAGGAGGCAAGCCTCTGCAAGGCGAACCCTAAGGAATTCTTAAGTTATGTTAATAGTAGAAAGCCCATTAGAAACATGATAGGACCGTTAAAGGACCACAGTGGCGCGCTGCGGACCTCGGACGCGAACATCGCTAATATGCTGAATGAGTACTTTGCGGGAGTGTTCACCAGGGAGGACACCCGCGTCATCCCAGAGCCAGGCGTCAGGCACGACGGTGCTCGCCTGGATAGTGTCCGGTGTACCGCGACAGATGTTGCCAATAGAATAGACAAACTGAACTCGTTTAAGGCTCCTGGGCCGGACCACTTCCTCCCCAAAGTCTTGCGGAAAGTGCGCGACCAGGTAGCTCCCCACCTGGCTACAGTCTTCAACAAATCGATGGATACGGGCCAGGTGCCTGATGACTGGACGGAACCAACGTGATCCCTATCTTTAAGAAGGGGATCACGAAAGTTCAAGGAATTATCGTCCCATTAGTCTCACTTCGGTTGTAGGTAAATTATTAGAGGAGATAATAGCGGATAGGATCGTTGACCATTTGGACTTCTACAAGCTGCTTGGGGACTCCCAACATGGGTTTAGGTGGCATAGGTCGTGTCTCACCAACCTGCTCGAGTTTTCCAAGTCATGTGGAGTGAGTACGATAAGAGTAGGGCGATTGGTATACTTTATCTCGACTTTCAGAAAGCCTTTGATAAGGTACCTCACCGCCGGTTAATAGCCAAAGTCCGCGCGCTGGGTATTGATGGGGAAGTAGGTAGCTGGATTGAAAATTGGCTGAAGAATAGGCGGCAGAGGGTTGTAATTAAAGGGGCTAGCTCGGGTTGGGCCTCGGTCACTAGCGGGGTTCCTCAACCCAGGGTTTCGTTTTGGGGCCACTGTTGTTTATCATTTACATAAATGATATTGACGGTGGCATCGTCAGTAGGATCGCCAAATTCGCTGATGACACCAAGCTTGGGGCTAATGTTGGGACGCCCGAAGCGATCGAGCAACTGCGTGCGGACCTACATAGGATAGGAGAGTGGTCCGAAAAATGACAAATGCCGTTTAACTTGGGTAAATGCAAGGTCATGCACATTGGCTACGCCAATCCCAAGTCGGACTACTCCATGTTGGGGAGTAATATCGAGGTCACTGATTTGGAAAAGGACTTCGGTGTGCTAATTAGCGGCGACTTTAAGTTTACCAAACAGTGCGTAGAGGTGGAAAAGAAAACCCAGAAGCTGTTGGGTTATATCAGGAGACAATTTCGATTTCGGAACAAGGAGATTGTGGTCTCTCTGTACAATTCCATGGCTCGACCGCACCTGGAGTATGCTGTGCAGTTCTGGTCGCCCACCCTCAGAGAAGATATTGACAGGCTGGAGCAAGTCCAGGCGAGGGCCACAAAGTTAATCCCTTCTGTTAGGCATATGGGCTATAATCGACGCTTCCACGCCCTGAATTTGTTTTCACTGGAAACGCAGAGGCTGCGCGATCAACTCATCGAGGTTTTCAAGCCACGGGTTCGACGATGTCGATTTTAGAAGCATGTTTAGTTTAAATGATAACTCAATCCGCAACAATGGTTGGAAGTTGGATTTGAAACGGTTTAGTATTAGTGTGTGTGGAAATTACTTTACCTATAAGATCTGTAACACGTGGGACAGGCTACCTTCAGAAGTTGTGAACAGTTCTTCTGTAGATCTGTTCAAGAAAAGGTTAGTCCGAATCTTGCACACTATTTGAGGGTGTATGAATTTCTCCCTGGCACCCGTTGCCATTGGTACCTCCTCGGTACGGGCCGCTAGGCCATTTGAGGTGCTACTTTTCCTTGTAACTCCTTGTAACTCTCTTCCTCTCTCTCTCTCTCTTCTCTCTCTCTCTCTCTCTCTCTCAGAAATCCAATTAAAAATTCTGTGGGTCCCCGTAAAAGATGGAAATGCCGTACTGAAATTCAGTTATAAAGATATACCTAATACGTTAAACTAGTTCTTCGTTCCAGTCTTCACGGAGGAAGACTCAACTGAAGTGCCAAATCCTCGGATTACGTATGACAGTGATTATTCCGTAGAACCCATAAGTTTTACTAGAGATGAGGTACAGCAACTATTTGACAAGATAAATAAATACAAATCACCTGGTCTCGACTTGTTTCTTCCTAGGGTATTAAAAGAGGTTAGCCACAATGTTCTTGATGACTTAGTAACCATGTTCAAACAATCAACCAAGTTTGAAAACGTTCCAACAGACTGGAAGTTAGCAAATGTAACATCAATCTTTAAAAAGGGTGATAAGGAAATCCTTGTAATCACCGCTCTATCAGTTTAACATCAATTGTCGGCAAACTGTTGGAATCTATCATTACAGAACGTATTGTGTATCACCTTGAAACTAACAATCGAATTTGTTTTATTCTCAACATGGATTTAGGCGACATAGATCTTGTCTGACAAACCTGTTAGACTTTTTCCATAATATGCATACACTATACGATGCAAGTAGGGCAATAGATATAGTGTATCTCGACTTTCAAAAAGCCTTTGACAAAGTTCCTCACGCGAGATTAATGGCTAGAGTTAGAGGACTAGGAATCCCCGGGCTCGTTTCCAACTGGATTGAACATGGGTTAAGAGATAGAAAGCAGGGAGTGGTAATAAATGGAGTGGCTTCGGAGAGGGTGCCCATCACCAGTGGTGTCCCACAGGGTTCCGTTCTGGGTCCTTTACTTTTTATCATCTATATTAACGATATAGACGTCGGGCTCCTAAGTCCAATCTCCAAATTTGCAGACTATACGAAATTAGGAAGTAGTGTAGGTACTGAGGAGGGCGTAAGAACGCTTCAAAATGATCATGATAGGTTTGGCGAATGGTCTGCTACTTAGCAGATGCCATTCAATTTGAACAAATGTAAGGTAATTTACATAGGTTACAAAAACCCGAAGACCGATTACTCTCTCTTGGGAAGGAACTTGACTGAGACCGATCTAGAGAAAGACCTAATGATCTTAAATCGTCGAAGCACTGTGCAGAAGTCGAAAAGAGGGCCTTAAAAATAATTATGTATAATGAAAACCCACAAGGACGACAAAAAATGATTCCAAGACCTTTCGTGCATTTAACAGTACACCTCGTCCACCACACCCAAAATTGGAGAAGAAGAGAACCAAAATCAAAGTCCAGGGATTTCGAGATACCTGGTCAGTCTGCGTTAAAAGAAAGATTGGAGTTCATAGATAGGGGAAAAGGTGGACTGAGGAAGATTGTTCCAGAGTTGACGCGTTGATTACATGAAAGATTAAGAATACCGATTAACCTTTGCGTTAGAGAGTTGGACAGAAAAGGAGTGAGGAAGTGTCGAAAGTCTGATTCTACATGCTCTCCTTAAGAGAGTAGGAATGCAACTCGAGAGTTCAGAAGAGCAGTATCTTATAATAACGATAGTAAAGAGAGAGTAAGGCAACAATGCAGCGAAGAGAAAGTGATTGAAAACAGTCCGTAAGAGGCGGGGAATTGATGAGACGAAAAGCCTTTGACTCCACCCGGTATAGCACATCTCTTAGATGCTCTTTTGGAAAGAGAGTATATGTGATCTTTCCAGGAAAGATCACGAGAAAAGGAAACAAGAAGAATGGTAAGAGAAGAGGAAAGATTGAATTGCGTGGAAGGTTGTGACGAGGAGACAGATGAAGGAATTGGGGTTTGGAGGGATTGAAAGCCACAAGGTTTTCTCTACTCCATTCAGAGACAGTAGAGAGATCAGAGATAAGGTGCGCGATAACCGTTTCACGCGAAGCATGGAGTTATTGTTGAGAGGGACGCTTTGCGAAGTGGGTGGAGAAGTGAAAGGTGAAATTATTGGCATAGTAGTGGATAGGATAGGGAGTGCGACATAAAGGATCATTGATAAATAAAAGGAAGAGAGTGAATAAGAGGACAGAGCCCTGAGGAACACCACTATTAATAGCTTTAGGAGAAGAACAGTGGCCATCTACAACTGCAGCTATTGATCAACCATAAAGGAAATCAGGGATGAAGGCACAGATAGAATGATAGAAACCGAAGTAGGGTGTTTTGGAAATAAAGGTTTCGTGACAGACTTTATCAAAAGCTTTTGATACGTCGCAATGCCGAAACAACGATAACGAAAAGAAAAAGAATATAAAGAGAGTATAAAAGAACATAAATGTACGCCTCGATGCCGGAGAGAAATACCTTTGAGATGCGCTCAGTGCATAAAGTACTTTTAGTGCTTATAATTTGGGCACTACACAAATGATAAGATAGCAATAAATAATGCCAAAACAATAGTCTTGTAATTTTTGTATCATCTGCAAAGGATTTTACTGTATTATGATTGATTAGTTTTTATTTATATGAGTTAACATTACTGTGAATAGTAGTGGAGCCTCACCTAGCCTAACATTCATTATATTCCATTTTTCATGATATTTAATGATTTCCAATAAATAAAAGTCTGCAACTATGGTGAAACTACTAATGTCACTACATTCACGTTCTTTCCGCCATGAGCTTCATACTTATTAACAAACCTAATTTAATGCAACCTAACCTTAGTAACATCGAACCGAGTAGGTCGTGATAAGTGTTTTGGTCGCAAATGAGGGCTCGAAAATAGTTCTCTGTTAAATCATTAAATAGTGACGTACTAGTTAATGTAGCCTGATCTAACCTAACCTAGTGTAACCAAACCTAATCAGGACTAACATATGTGTTTTCAACAATCGTCCATACACGATAGTGCGTGGACAAATCCCTTTTGACCCCGATTAGTATTTTGCGGGCGGCTCTTGTGAAGGCTATAATTTTTTTCAGAGGAAACTACACCACACGCACTTTACACCCACCGAGAGATAGAGGACGTCGTCGCGAATACTTTGATGTAAACATCGAACAAATTTGTTCACTACAAAAAAGTTCAGACCAAAGTTTATGTGGCCAAAATATTATTGTTCAGCTGAGTAAGATTTTGTCACGGGAGGCGCTTATTCGTCGATCGAACTTGAGTGAGAATAGCAAGGGTATCCTGTCTGGAATTAATAATAACTATATTAATAAAGGTAATAATGATAATGATAATAATGATAAAGATAATAAAATTAATTATCATGGTGACGGTAATAACACGAATAGTAGTGCGGAAAAAACTCAATGATGCTTGGCAGTAATAATGACTGGAAAAACTAAACTGAATTATAAAGAAGTACACTGGAGAAATATTGAAATCATAAATACCAAATAAGAAAAAACCGTAAGGTATTAAAGGTTTTACGAATTTTATCCTGGGTTTGGTGTTTTGGGAGGTGATTTCACTTTGAGACATAAGCTTCTTTAAATTCTATTCCGTTTCAGTTTACAAATACAGCATTTTTCGTGTTGAGTCTATAGATACATAAAAAATATTATTCTAAACTAAATACAGGCCTGTATAGTGTACGGACGGTTTGCAATTGCGGCTACTTACGGTTTTTGGTCCAGTTTGTGTATAGCAAGCCTGAGGTAGTACCAGTATAAATGTGATTGGTACAGGTAAATTTGTGCTGCCTTAGGGAGGAACCACACACTTGCGGTGTATCTTGCTCCTGAAGAATGATACACCAGAACTGATAATAACCGGGGGTGACTACAATCTAACGAAAATTGCATACGGATATGGATGTTCTTTGGACAAAACTAACACACAGTATTGTTGCTTTAAGCGATGGTGATCCACATACGAAAGCTCGTCAGTATTTTGACCCCTATTTGCGTGGCAATGCTGCTGCGAACTACTCATACCCTGAAATGGGCGTATCGGAATGATGCTCTATGTGAAAAGATGTTTAACTCTTCATACTTCCACTAAAGTTATAAATGCATCGATGAATAGTATACACACACACACACACACCACACACACACACACACACACATATATATATATTATATATATATATATATATACGTGTGTGTGTGTGTGTGTATATATATATATATATATATATATTATATATATATGTATGAGATTGAACTCAGAATGGTCCCCTGAGGTTCTTTTATGATACACACAGACCGTGAATGGAACAATGAACTCTTCTGGGAAAATTAAATCCACTCTAGTCCGAATAAGTAATGTTAAATGACAAACGCTACAGTTTTTCTGTTTCATGATGTTGGCCCGACGTCGGCAACGGGTCACTCGCAAAGAGGCCCCAAAAATATAGCTTCCCTCACCAGCTATCTGCAAAGCAAATAGGATCCAGCTTTGGGCTTTTGGGATTTAGGATCCAGGGGTCTGGACCCCTGGATCCTCTCCCAAAGCTGTCCAGCAATAATTACAGGCCGATTGTTGTATTCGCAGAAACATGATATTCTTTTTAATGTTACAAAAACTAGGGTTATGCAATTTCATCCAGAAAGCTGTAGTCAGCCAGCTGATACAAGGTTTAAAATGAATGGTGAAGTAATTGAGGAAGTACAAGAGTTTAAGTATTTGGGTCAAACTATTACTAGCTCCTTGAGTGATGACTCGGATATAAGAAAACAATCTCGAAGCCTGTGTGCTAAAGCGAATATGACCATAAGGAACTTTGGATTCTGTACAAGTGAAGCTAAAGACACTCTCTTTCGTACTTTCTGCAGTAATATATACGGACAGCAACTCTGGGTGAATTATAAAAAAGGTTCTGGTAGAACCCTAAATTTGCTGTACAACAGGTCTTTTAGAGTCTTACATAAATTACCCCCGAGATGCTTAGCTTCGCAAATGTTTGCTACCCGCAATGTCCCGAGCTTCCCGGAGGTAACAAGACGCGCTCAATAGAGTCTAATGCAAAGAATTAAAAAATCAACCAACCCAATTATCCAAGCTATCCATGAGTCCTGCCATTTATCCTCTAAGCTATGGAATTCTTGGTACGAAAACGTTTGTCTGTAGCTCCACTTAACTTCGACATTACAGTATTATTTCTAATCAGTTGTATATATTTCTATCTTTAATATGTGAACTGTCATTGTATTAATAATATTTGTCATATGGACTATAGTCTGCCAATAAACCTTTTCATTTTCATTTTCATTTTCACTTTCATTATATATATATATATATATATATATATATATATATATATATTATATATATATATATGATAGTCACATTAAACGCGCGAACTTTATTTTGAAATAAACTGCAAGAAAAGTGTAGCATCCACTCCGAAGTACTCGAAAGTACTGAGATTATTTCAACTCCTCTTCAGAGACACTAAACTAGTTTCCCTAAAGAGGAGTTGAAATATATATATATATATATATATATATATATATATATATATAGAAGGAAACCATTCTTCAGGAAGACGTAAATTTTTATTTCAACACCAATACAGTTTCGGTTCCTCGCGAGCGAGCCCTTCTCAATTGGTAATTATGAAATTGGTGTCAAGAAATAAAAATTTACGGCTTCCTGAAGAGTGGTTTCCTTCTCCATACTTTGTCGCGACAGTGCGTTATTTTATATATATATATATATAATATATATATATATATATGTTAACCCCTCCGTCTATGACCTTGGTCGGTTCGAAGTTGTCAGGGTTCTGGTTACGTGGCCGAATGAATATAAAGATCATAAAAATATAAGGATTATATAAATATGCGAATTATATAAGAATTATACGAATGACTATAAGAATATACGAATTGTTCATATATATATATATATATATATATATATATATTGTTCACGTACTACAATGCCTGGACAAATCTTTTTTGACTTCGACTAGTACTTTGCTGACGGCTCTTCTGTAGGCTGTAACTCTTCAAAAGAAATTACACCACACGCACTTTACATCAAAAGATAGAGGATGTCGTCGCGAATAATTTGATGTAAACATCGAACAAATTTGTTCACTACAAAAAATTTAGACCAAAGTTTATGTGGCCAAAAATTTATTGCGTTTTTTCGCGTGACGCTGGGCGGAGTTTATTCGACGACAGTTCTTAGCTCCGCCCAACGGAGCTATGTTACAATTTGTGTTGTTTGTGGTAAAATATAATAAATAATTTTGTGCATCAAGTCAGATCATGATTGTATAAGTTTTTATACTCTGTGAAATCGAGGAAAAGCAAGTCAGTCCATAAATTTACAAAAATACCACATCCATAAGTTGACTTCACATCCAGAGTCAGTGAGACGAAATTTGTGAAGCTGCACTAAAAATGTGAGTGGTTCATGAACTTAAATACAACCTAACCTAACCTGACTTTCTTACGTGTACCAGGTTTATGCCGAAACAATTCTAAAATATCCAATGAAATGTCCGACTCCTATCTTCGCACATTCATTTGGCGTCGAAAGAACACAAATAAAGACGTATTTGAAAAAATGTTACAAGACATTTCCCAATTTTCAATCGAATCTAGTTAAACTATCATTCATTTCTCTATTTTAAAATGTACTTTTCTTAACAAATATATACATTTTCTAACTAGCAGTATTATTTTACTTTGTTTTTTTCACAGTGCTTCAAACCGAAAAGACCCAAAAGGCGTTGCCCACAAAAATCATAGAGTACTCTGAAAAACATTCTGCGAAAAGGAAAATCTTTTTTTGTGTGCCTAGAAAAGAATTGGCGTTAAAAATTCAAAGTTAAAAACCCCAAAAGTATTTTAGTGACACTTCTTAAAAAAATATATATATATATATAACTTATATATATATATATATATATATAACTTATATATTATATATATATATATATATATATATATATATATATAAGCAAAGCCTTCGGCTCCCTGCCCAACGGGCGGGGCTTGTGCTTCGCAAACTCGCCTACGGCGAGGGCACGTTAGGATTGCCCCTTTGAGGGGAGGTCATTCTCCCTCTCCCCCAAACCCTCTCACCCCCCTTTATGCAACTTGGGGGGCTAACCCTACCCCCTTGTTGGATAACCCCCTCCCCCATCACCCCTCCCCTCCTCTTACCCCCACCTCCACCCCCAAAGGGGAAGGGGCTGGCACCTTGCAACAATTGATCAACATTGCAATTGCATATGCACTCGAACATTTTGAGGTCATACTACTGACTTTTTGAAAATTGTGGAAAACTGTATTTATATTTTTTATATTTTAAGTAAGGTTGAAAGGACATGGAAGAAAATGCAGGTGTTTTTTTTCAATAGTTAAGGATATATACATACTAGGGGCACTGAATATATTTTGCCCCATCCTTTTTTCGTAGCTAAATAATAGGCCATGGGGCTGAAATGTCTTTTGAGCCGAAAGTTTGAACTTTCTGCGCTTCACATAACCGGATTTTTCCAATTTGAACTTCCCCTCCTTGTATAAAACCGCTTTTAAACGCCCTTGTACAAAACCCATGGTTAACGCAGTTTCAAAAAATGGCGTCTGACAGTGATGTGCGTCGTAAACAGAGAGCTGTTATCGAGTTCTTAACCGCAGAGAAGGCAACAGTTGGAAATATTCGCAAACGTCTACAAAACGTTTACGGAGATGCTGTTGTTCATCGAAGCACAGTTGGACGCTGGTCTAAACGTGTGAGATCATCAGAGAGAGGGAGAGCCAGCCTCGATGATGAGCCACGCAGCGGTCGTCCGGCATCGGCTGTGACATCTCACACTGTGCAACGTGCGAACAGCATCATTCGATCAAATCGGCGCGTCACATACAAGGAGCTATCACTGGAGCTAGGAATTAGTGAAGGAAGTGTGAATACGATAATTCAGCAACTGGAATACTCAAAAGTGTGTTCACGGTTTGTTCCTCGCGAACTGACTGAAGATCACAAAGCCCAAAGAAAAGAAATTGCTTCTGAGTCGTTGGTTCCATACGAGACAGAAGGGGATGACTTTCTTTCACGAATTGTGACGGGATGAGACTTGGGTACACCACTTTGAATCTGAAACAAAACGCCAATCCTTGGAGTGGCATCACACAGACTCCCCACGCAAGATAAAGTTCAAAATGGCTCTCTCTGCAGGAAAGATTATGGCCACCATCTTCTGGGACATGAAAGGGGTGATTCTGGTGGACATTATGAAGAAAGTACAAACAACCAACTCAGAGGCATATATTGTTACCCTACAGAGAATCCAGACACGTATAAAGCAAGTTCGACCGGAGAGAAAACTGGAAGACGTCCTTCTTTTGCACGATAACGCAATACCACACAACAGTTTGCGAACAAGAAAGGCCATCACAAAAATGCGCTTCACTGTGTTACCCCATCTTCCATACAGCCCGGCTCTGGCACCTTCAGACTTCCATTTGTTTGGGCTAATGAAGGATGCTACTCATGGAAGAAAGTTTCAGAGTGACGATGAGGTTGTTGAGGAGGTTAAGAGGTAGCTCCACCGGAACTCAGCCGACTTTTACCAGCCAGCAAGGAGTAAAGGCCCTTGTTTCGAGGTGGAGGAAAGCCGTAGAAAAGGATGGAGATACTTGTGTACAAAATTTCTGGAACTTACAAGGAAACTTGGGAAGAAAAAAAAAAGATGGGGCAAAATATGTTATATTGAGTGGCCCTCGTATATACGCACAGTATATATAAACAGAAGCAGTATGCATATTAAAATATACATACTGAAACCAATGCGAAAGAGTATACAGTATATACAAATCTCGCTCAATTGTATCTTAACGTCTTATGGCGGTCAGTGGTATTGGTTCGAATCTTAAAAACTGTTGCTAAATATCTTATGTTTTAAATTTGAATTTTTAACACCAAATTTATTTTTTGTTATTCTTGTCCTCTTCTACTTAAGGTTTGCTATTATGCGCACAAAAAAGTTTTGCCTTTTTTTGCATGGTGCATTTTTTAGACAGGCAAAAATGTTTCTTTGTTTTTATATAAAGTTTTTAATGTTTCCAGGTACCAAAACTGTTACCTCACAAAATAAATTCACCTCACTGCATCTGTGAATTCACACACACTCGACCTCACTTATAACCAATTGCCTACACGCGCGTACGCCCACCACACCCACACCCAGGGGTTGTAAAAAATTAATTGATGAAAAATTAATTGCAATATATTGATCCAATTAATTGACTGGAACAGTATTGTCAATTAAATAATTGATTGCTACAAAACAATTAATTGCAATTAATTGCAATTAACTGCAATATTACCATAATCAGAAATTTCTACTCATAATGCAGGCTGCAGCTTATTCAATGACATCATCGCTGATGATTCATCAAGTCTAGGTGACTCAAAAACTAAAGTGACTGACTCCGTGACTCAGCAGTCAGCACAGACTCATCAATCGTCATCATCCTTCGACTTATTCGCGCAGTCGTCTGTACTTTTCGGTTAGTCAGCCCCGAGACTCGGCGATAGTAGGCTTTTGATGTGGTGTCGTAATATCAAATCTTTCAATTAACCCTCACCATGCCATCAAAAAATGATCAAATCGTTAGACAATATTTTAACCAAACAGACTGTGAGCACTTATGGAAATGCAAGTGTGGTAAAAAGTTGACCCAGAAAAAAGGTACTGGTTGGACAAATCTTATGAATCATATAAAATGCCAGCACCCAGAGTATTCTAACATAAAAGAAACTGGACAACGATCAGTATCGAGTTTTCTCTCTTCATCTCCTTCTACACGTGGTTTGGTCAGTCGCTCAGCATTAAAAGTTCATGGTTGGATTGAGTGGGTATGTGTTGGTTTAAAACCATTTTCTTTTGTTGATGACCCACTTACACGCAAGTATACAAATTTGGAGAGTATGACAAATGTGACATTGAAGAAGTGCATGGAGAAACTTACACATGAAGTAGAAAAGAAAATATCAGATGAACTTCCGGATAAATTTTCGTTGGTGATCGATGGCTGGACTAATGGTTCAACGCATTTTATTGGACTTTTTGCATCGTATCCATGCGATCATCAAAATGAATACCGTACTGTTTTGCTGGCATTTTCGCCAATGATGAGTGAAACATCCTTCACTGCTTCTGATCATGTTGAATTTATTGAATATGTGTTAAGTGTATACAACAAAAATTTAGAAAATGTTGTTGCTATTACTGGTGATAATGCTGAAGTGAACAAATCTACAGCAAATTTGTGTGGAATGCCACTAATTGGATGTGCCTCTCATAAATTCAATCTAGCAGTTTCTGCTTATCTAGATAGGAAAGAAATTCTGTTAGGTAAAATTAATATGCTGATGGGCAAACTAAAATCATTAAAACTTGCGGGTAGACTTCATGAACACACACCGTTGCAACCTATACAAAGAAATAGAACCCGTTGGTCCAGTACTTATGATATGATTAAGAGGTACATCCAACTCAAACCTTTTTTTGAATTTTTTCAAGACGACCCTAAACTTATTGATTATCTCTTGACTCCACGCGAACACAATGATCACAGACTCTGGAAGATGATCTAAAAAGGTTATTCTCAGTAACAGTTGCTTGCAAAGAGAAGACATAGACTTGTATGATGTTCGAGTTCTTTTTGACGAAATTCTTGCATTGTATCCTTATGAAGAATTCAAAAAATATCTACCACCATCAGCAGCCATTGTCCACAGCCCAGATTTTGATAATGGTGTAAAAATTTTACAGTACACAGAAGCAGAGCTAAATCCGAATGAAGTTTCTGCTCTACATAAGCTAAAAGTGGTAACGGTAACTGACACATCACATCAGTCTGATACTCTAGCAGAAAATGATGATTTTGCCTCTATTTGTTTGAAAAAGCGCAAAACAAATGAAATTTCATCTCAGCAATATCTAAACTGTACATTTCTGTTACCAACTTCTAACATCGTGGAACGTTTGTTCAGCTCAGCAGGTTACGCTTTAAATGATTTTCGGCAATCTTTGTCTCCAATGAATTTAGAAATGCAATTATTTCTAAAAGTTAATCGCTCTTTCTGGGATGAAGAAGTAGTTTCAGAAATCTGCAATCGTTCATGACTTGTTTGCTACTTCAGAAACTTTTAGTTGTATTACCTTAAGATTTAAGATCTTCAAAAGTTCAATTTATTTTTTACTAAAGCACTATACATTATACAATGCACATGTACATGTTGTCGGCTTGTCGCCATGAAAGTTTTCTGATAGATATTAAAGTGTTTTTGAATTAAGGGATGCCTTTTATTTTTCAGTCATTTTGGCTCTTATCTAAATCAAAACTAATACTCGAACAAATACGGTGTTTTATGTTGGATAATTAATTGCAATTAATTGCAATTAATTGCAATTATTGATTGGCCAATATACCAATTAAAATTAATTGATTGATAAAATAATAATTGATTGGAAAGGTTCCAATCAATTATTTACAAGCCCTGCCCACACCCACCCACCCACACACACACACACACACACATATAAAGTAGACATGGGATTGAACTCAGGGTTTTAGGAAAGTTAATCGCCCACAATTCACCGCCCACAATTCACTGCCCACAATTCATCGCCCATACAATTCACCGAACATATATATATATATATATATATATATATATATATATATATGTTCACCCCAACAAAATAAGAATGAATAAGAAAATGTTTGAAAGAATATTTATTTACTAAAACCACAATAAAGAAATGCGTCAAATATTTATTTATTAAAACGATACTCAATAAAAAGTATTTGTGAAAATGATATCTATTATCGTGGTTACTTTTTTCAAAGGTAGTTAGGTCTAAGCCTATCTCTCGTGATCTTTTAACGAACCTTTGTTTACAAAAAAGTTGATTTTGGTACTTACGTATTATCGGGACTACCAAACTGTTTATTAAACTGATCATGTCAGGGATCTAGGGATTATATTATCTGAAGATGCAACATTCAACAGGCACATTGACAAAGTAACCTCATCATGCAAACAACTAATAGGATATATACTGAGGACATTCAGAACTAGGGACAGTATGACCATGCTTACCCTGTGGAAATCACTTGTCCTTCCACGCATTGACTACTGCTCTCAATTATGGTTTCCCCACAAACAGAATGAATTGCAAAAAATTGAGGGCCTACAAAGAACCTTTACCTCGTATATTAAACAACCTGATGGGCAACAGGTGAGTAAAAACAAATTAAACTACTGGGATAGGCTTAGAGGCCTCAACCTTTATTCCATAGAGAGAAGGTTTGAGAGATACATCCTAATCTACACCTGGAAAATTCTAGAAGGGCTTTTAGTTGCCCCCAATACTGAACCAATTGTGCCCACCTTAACAAGAACTGGCAGAATGTGTAAAAAATATCACCTCCCACCAAACAGTCTGAGAAGGATTCAAACCCTTCAATATAATAGTATCTCTAGGCAGGGTTCTCGCCTGTTTAACTCCTTGCCTCAGTACCTTAGAGATATAAGTGCAGTCCCAGTAGATACTTTTAAAAAACACTTGGACATGTTTTTAGCCAACATACCCGACCAACCCACAGTGTCAGGATATTCCTCTGCCAGACCAGCCCCCACAAATTCAATAGGGGACCAAATCGTACGGCAGGAGCAAGAGAAAAGAAGGGTGGCGACCCCGTCGTGGCCCCGCCTCAGGAGGCGCTGAGTGGACTTCGTGGGAGCAGCGCACCCTTGAGGCAGAAGCGCTTTAAGGTAAATTTAAAGTAAATGTATTTTTGCTCCCGTCATTTTCGTTTAATCTAACGAAAATATCACAACTTAACCAAACCAATCATCAAGGGCGTACAGTTGACCTAACCGGGTATTCAATTAGCCTAACCGGGCATTCAGTTGACCTAACGGGGCATTCAGTTGACCTAACCGGGCAGTTTCCGAATGAATGAACTAAACGAATGACCGAGTGAATTTTAACTACATAAACGGTTAAAAATATTTTCAAAAGGCCAGAGAAAGGCTCTGAAATCTTAAATGGAAGACCAAGCAAATAAATAGGTTTTATTACTTTAGATATATTTACAAACTTACACGCTTACATGATTTAAAGGGACAAGGAGTGGGCACTCCTTTTAGCATCCCCATCCCGTCCCCCTCTCCCGCCCTACCCCTATCATATACACTGCGAATTTCCGTTGAATAGTAAAAGTTTTGACGGTGATCCAGGGAAATGTATGTTTCATTACGGTATAATCGTACAGTGACTCCGCGTGTATACTTTTTGTCATAGAAATAGTTACATAATTAATGTGAAAAGATGCCTGAACATCGAACCGTTGGTATCCCGAGCATGATTTAAAGGGACGAAAAAGTGGGACCCCTTTCGGCGTTCCACCCCATCTCCATCCCCAACCAGCCCCCACCAGCTACGCTCCCCCGCAAGCCGTTACAGATAAAATGGGGTCGTCTGCTGTAAATCTTGTAGAAAATCCTTTGTTATGTTTTATATATGACAAAGTAGATCATATTAGGTCAGACCTTCTTGTATCTGTCTGTCATGATTTTTATGATTCAGAAGAAATAGAATATGCGAGGGTACAATTAAACACCCTGTTCGGTGCTTCCCTCCCAACTCGTAGAGGTAATTCTAAAAACGAGAATACCCTGAAAGACATTATAAATAAAGTGTCGACCCTCCGGGATAATGAGAATAATATTACCTTTTACGTTACTAACTTCCATAGAATACCGGTAATCTGTATGGGTGACGTAAACGTTTCGGTGCTCCTCAAACAGTATAATGAAGTACAAAAGTCGATAGTTGAACTGAAACACCAACACGTGGTGTCAAATCAGAAAAACTCGATTTCGCTAGAACAGTTCCGGTCAGAGTTAGATGCGTTGAAAGAGACACTCCTCCCAAAGCCCAGTTACTCGGAAGTAGTTCAGCAAGCCAGATCTCCAAGAAGCGCGTCGGGCAGCGAGGGAAACGAAATCCCCACCTCCAAATCCCCCCCTGAAGGTGGGGTGGAAACACAGCATGCAGGGGTAGCGGTCAACCCCCCTCCCGTTCAGGAAAGGACAGCTGCTCCCGATCTCACAATGAGGAACAGGGACGGTCCGATGCCGAGAGTCGAGGCATCATTGTCCTCTTCCCTGCCTCCCACTGCAGAGGAAAGGTGTTCGATTACGCCTCGCTCGGTGCGCAGTTCCCCCCCTCTCCCACCGAAGAAGGAGAGGCACGCGCGGCCGTCAGGGTATAAACACAGCTAACAGACCCTCACCAAGCTACAGAGTAAGGAAGGGGCCTCCTATCCCCCAAAGGTTGTGCCACCCATCCCCCAGGCAGGCGAACCCTGCCTCAGGGAGATCGAGGGAGCAAGACGGGTGGGTAACTGTTAATAGGCGCCCTGTCCCAAAGGTCTCCTCAACCGGTCTCCGCGCCTCCGCGGTGAGGCCACCGATGGAGAATCTCACCCTATTTGTGTCGGGAATTCAGCTCTCGAATGAGGGAAGCGATATTCGACACTTGATAGAAGAAATCATTGGTGAACACAGTATAGTGATAGTTAATAAACTAAACACGAAATGTCCGTATTATAACTCTTTTAAAGTAATAATTAAAGGTGTAAATGCGCAATTCAACCCGTATAATATGAGTCAATGGCCAGACGGTATTATTGTTTAGGAGTTTATTCACTTTTCCAGGAGATTTGATAACAGGCAAAATAATAATAATAATAATGATAATAATAATAATAATAATAATAATAATAATAGGCGCCCTAACGGTAATGCCTGAAAGTTGTACTGTGTATAATAATAATAATCTTACTAATAATACTAATAATCTTAACAATAATAAATTCTCTATCAGTCATGGTGGATAACTTGTTGAAAATAGTCTCATATAATGTAAGGTCAGTAAGGAAATCAACTGTAGGTGTTCATAAAATCTGCGACAGTGCAGATTTGATAATCCTGCAGGAGCACTGGCTACCTAAGCAAGAGCTAAAATTCCTCTCTACCTTCCATGATGACTTTATGTACCATGCGTCATCAGCAGTAGACTTGTCAGATGAATTAATGTACGGTAGGCCTGTTGGTGGTGTTGCTTTCTTATTAAGGAAAAATTTGTCAAAACATATAAGATTTTTAACAAGCGATAACGTAAGGTTGTTAGGCATTGAATTACAAGTGAACAATGATTGCATATTAATTGTAAACTGCTATTTACCATACAACAACGGCAGTAATCTAGATGAATACATTGATTTGCTGTACAAAATTAAGTCATTATCAGATAACCCCAAATATTCTCACTGTATAATAATGGGGGACTTTAACGCACATGTGAACTCGGAATTCTTTGGAGAATTGGGTAACATGTGCGAGTCGGCCAATTTAAGTATAAGTGATGTAGATGTATTAGGGGTAGCCAGTGGTAATTTTACATACGTTAGCGATATGAGTGGTACCACCAGGTGGATTGATCATTGTCTCACTAGTAATAATCTAAAGGATCGAATTGTTAGAGTTCATATTTTGCATGATTTCCTTCTTTCTGATCATAGACCATTAGAAATATTAATTAACGTTACCAATTTATGCGCAACACGACTTAACAAGAACTCAATAGGTAAGAATAATCGCGTCGATTGGTCCAATGTTAATATGCAGCAGAGAATAGAATACAAAGAGAGAACATGTCACCTCTTTAATAATTATAGAAAAATTTTGCACCTTGGCTGTAATAATCCTTGCTCAAATGATTCTCACTGTAAACTCATAGATAGGTATTATAGTAAGATAATATCCCTGTTAAGAGAAGCAGGAAGCCCCTTGATTAAATCTTACAACTATCATACTAAGGTTATTCCTGGATGGAGTGATTTTATTGCCCCCCTGAAGAGGGAATCGAAAGACGCCTATGATTTGTGGTGCATTCATGGTAGACCCAGATTATGACAAGTATACATAAATATGTGTAGAAGTCGGGGTCAGTATAAGGCGGCCATAAGGCGATGTAAACAGGAAGAAGAGTCTATTCGAACATCAAAAGCCTGTGAAGCTCGCATAAATAATGATAATAACAAATTTTCGAAATTTGTTAAGAATCAAACGGGTGTCAAAAATGTCCTCCCTCCGACAATCGATGGGGTGTCGGGGGAGGATGAAATTGCAAAGCTGTGGAAAAACCACTACTCTAACATTCTTAACAGTGTGAGTAGGGATAATCTTTAGATAGATTGCAGCGAAACGATTGTGGGAGGGACAAGGGAAAATACTTTGATATCATTTTCTGAAGTAAAGAGGTTAATTAAAGAGTTAAAGACTGGTTCTGCGTCAGGGGTAGATGACTTATCGAATGAGCACTTAAAATATGCAAATGACGCAGTATGTCTGCATACATCATTGCTCCTATCAGCCATGCTGGCTCATAGCTATACCCCTGCAGAGTTCATGAGGGTATATATTTTGCCCCTGGTCAAAAATAAGTACGGAGACATTCTGTCCAGCAATAATTACAGGCCTATTGCTGTCGCTTCCTACTTCTCGAAACTACTAGAAAAACTCTTGTTACTCTGATTAAATGATTTCCTATGGACATCTCATAATCAGTTTGGCTTTAAAAGGTCCCACGCAATTGACCTGTGTAACTATGTACTTAAAGAAACTATATCTAAATACATTGACAGTAATTCAACCATTTATAGCTGTTTCCTTGATATAAGTAAGGCATATGATAAGGTGAACCACAATATTTTATTTGCAAAACTAGAAGACAGGAAGGTTTCCATGTACATATTAAATTTATTGAAATTTTGGTATCCCCACCAATTTTTCACTGTTAGTTGGGGCAATGTACTATCCGAGTGTTTTGGCTCCTCTTGCAGGGTGAGACAAGGCTCCTTGCTCTCTCCTATGCTGTTTAATGTGTATATTCACGGATTAATTGCTTCACTTAATGAGGCAACAAAGGGATGTTGTATAGATAACACAAGGATAAATAACTTAGTTTATGCCGATGATATGGTGTTAATAAGTCCCTTTGTTAAAGGTTTGGATCGGCTACTAAACGTCTGCGAAGTGTATTCGCAGAAACATGATATTCTTTTTAATGTTACAAAAACTAAGGTTATGCAATTTCATCCTAAAAGCTGTAATCAGCCAGCTGATATAAGGTTTAAAATGAATGGTGAAGTAATTGAGGAAGTACAAGAGTTTAAGTATTTGGGTCAAACTATTACCAGCTCCTTGAGTGATGACTCGGATATAAGAAAACAATCTCGAAGCCTGTGTGCTAAAGCGAATATGACCATAAGGAACTTTCGTTTCTGTACAAGTGAAGCTAAAGACACTCTTTCGTACTTTCTGCAGTAATATATACGGTCAGCAACTCTGGGTGAATTATAAAAAAGGTTCTGGCAGAACCCTAAATTTGCTGTACAACAGGTCTTTTAGACTCTTACATAAATTACCCCCGAGATGCTCAGCTTCGCAAATGTTTGCTACCCGCAATGTCCCGAGCTTCCCGGAGGTAACAAGACGTGCTCAGCACAGTCTAATGCAAAGAATTAAAAAATAAACCAACCCGATCATCCAAGCTATCCATGAGTCCTGCCATTTACCCTCTAAGCTATGGACTTCTTGGTACGAAAACATCTGTCTGTAGCTTCACTTAACTTCGACAATGCAGTATTATTTCTAATCAATTGTATATATTTCTATCCTTAGTATATGAACTGTCATTGTATTAATAATATTTGTCATATGGACTATAGTCTGCCAATAAACCTTTTCATTTCATTTCATTTCTAATATGAAATATTATGAGCTATCCCTCTTATATATTCGACAATACAATACTCTGAATCGTAGCTTTCGACAAGTCTTCGAATTCGTTCAGCACAATTGCGATATTTTCTTTTTTTCTTTTGAGGTTCGTGGCCACCTACAGTATGTACTGTTCAATTCTGATTTCACTTAAAGTTTGTTCTTTCTTATTAAGGCACTCCAGAAATTTCCAAATATTTGGATGATGGGCAGCAATCTGTTCTTCCGGGCGATGAATTGTGGACGGTGAATTGTGGGCGATGAATTATCCTGAGCGATGATTTGTGGGCGATGAATTGTGGACGGTGAATTGTGGGCGATGATTTTTCCGGATAGCTGAACTCAGAATGGGCCCCTGAAGTTTTTTATGCTACTCACAGACCGTGCATGGAACAAGGAACTCTTCTGAGAAAATTAAATCCACTATAGTCAGAATAAGTAGTGATAAATGACAAACACTGTAATTTTTCTTTTTCATGATGTTAGCCCAACGTGGGCAACGGGTCACTCGCAAAGAGGCCCCAAAAATATAGCTTCCCTCACCAGCACTTTGCAAAGCAGATAGGATCTAGATCCTAGATCCTGTCCCAAAGCTGGATCCTATCTGCTTTGCAGATAGCTGGTGAGGGAAGCTATATTTTTGGGGACTCTTTGCGAGTGACCCGTTGCCCACGTTGGGGTAACATCATGAAAAAGAAAAACATTTACCATGTTCACTATATATATATATATATATATATATATATATATATATACAGGGTGAACCAAAAGTAGGTGGACAGTAGGTTGAATAGGGTTTGTGTTATATTATATTATAACTATGGTGTTCATTATAACTATGGTGTTTGTGTTATATTATATTAAATATTATAACTAAATTTATTTAAATTTAATCTTTTTTCTTTTCAGATAGTTCAGAGAGCCCATAATGGCAAATAATCTAAATACTGATGCCAGAAAATGGGTGTTAAAAGAGTATTGGAAATCTCAAAATACTGAAACTGTTAGAACAAAATGGGTTGAAACATTTGGTACTCAAGCCCCAAAGAGACAAACCATTTACCGCATTCGTGACAAATTTGATGCCACTGGCTCAATTCTTAATGCCCCAAGAACTGGTCGACCCAAAACAGTTTGCACAGAGGACAATAAGCAACTTGATGCCGAAGCATTTGTTCACAGTCCCAAAAAGTCCACCAGAAGAGCCTCAGCAGAACTGGACATTTCACAAACCTCTATTATACGAATTCTGAAAGCTTATCGTCCACGGCTAATTCATGGCTTATTGGAGGATGACCCAGACAGGCGGCTGCAATTTAGTGAGATCATGCTGAACGAAATTGAAGGAAATCCAATAATTTTAGATAACATTGTGTGGACCGATGAGGCTTCTTTCAAATTATCAGGTCATGTTAACCGACATAATTGTGTTTACTGGTATAGTGAGAACATGCATTTAACATTAGAGCAGCAACTAATCCAGCCTGGTGTCACTGTTTGGGGTGGTATTTCAAGTTCTGGTGTTTTAGGACCAATTTTTGTTGATGGAACAGTCACAGGTGATAAGTATCTCGAAATTCTAATGAATGAAGTTGTTCCACACTTACAACAGCAGCCTAATTCACATGACCTCTATTTCCAACAAGATGGGGCCCCTCCACATTATTCAAGAGCAGTCCGTGAGTATCTTGATGAAACATTTCCCGAGAAATGGATCGGCCGAAGAGGTCCAATTGAATGGCCTGCACGTTCACCTGACTTTACCCCAATGGATTTTTTCTTTTGGGAGTACTCAAGGACAAAGTTTATAGTCGAAAACCACGAAGTGTTGGTGTATTTGAAAAATTACATCAGAGATGCATTTCAAGAAATTAATGCACAAAGAAACTTGTGCAAAAATGTTTGTCGAAGTGTGAAAGGTAGACTTCAAAGCTGTGTAAATTGTGATGGACAGCAATTTGAGCACCTGCGTTGATAAAATTTTCAGTGCTTTTGTATTGTATTGGTATAAGTTAATTTTTTTTTATTTTGTATTATAGTATACAAAAAATTAAATATAATTGTATATGTATTCTCAAAATAAACGTTATCATTTACTGTCCACCTACTCAAAATAAACGTTATCATTTACTGTCCACCTACTTTTGGTTCACTCGGTATATATATATATATATATATATATATATATATATATATGGGAATGAACTCAGAATGGTTCCCTGAGTTTTTTATGATACACACAGACCGTGCATGGAACAAGGAACTCTTCTGGGATAATTAAATCCACTATAGTCCGAATAAGTAATAGTAAATGACAAATACCATAGTTTTTCTTTTTCATGATGCAAGCCCGACGTGGGCAACGGGTCTCTCGCAAAGAGGTTCCACAAATATAGCTTCCCTCACCAGCTATCTGCAAAGCAGATATATATATATATATATATAAGCAAACAACCACAAGGAAAAGGAAACACAAAGTCCGAGCGCTTTCGTGATATATTCACATTATCTGTTCCTCCTTGATAATGTGAATATATCACGAAAGCGCTCGGACTTTGTGTTTCCTTTTCCTTGTGGTTGTTTGCTTATTAATAAGGTCACGTGTTATTTTGTGATTTTAGTGCATATACATATATATATATATATATATATATATATATATATATATATATATATATATATATATATATATAGTCATGCGGTTTGCTTCTACAAAGCTTCAATTTAATATTTAGGAGAAATCCAATGACAAGGAGTTTGCTAATTTAACTCATGAATTTTTTCACAAACTTAGAAACCTTAAATTTAAATCTTTCATATTTAAGAAGAGTGACTTGCAGGTTATTAAGAATTTGGCAAAGAACCAGGAGATTGTTGTGACTAGACCGGACAAGGGCAACGGAGTTGTTATTTTGAATAAATCTGATTACATAAATAAAACTAATGAAATCCTAAGTGATGTTAGCAAATTCAAACAAATTCTTGAACCCGTCAATAAAGTCATTTTAAGGTTGGAAGACCAAGTTAATAGATTTTTGTCACGATTAAAGTCTTTAAAGATAATAAAAAATGATACTTACTCTCAGTTGTTCGTATCTGGTTCTGATCTTGCTCAATTATACTGTTTGCCTAAAATCCATAAAGTTGGAACACCTCTCCGTCCTATTTTAGCTTCGTATAACTTACCTACCTTTCAATTGGCAAAATTTGTTGTTGGTCTCCTGTCACCTTTTGCGAAAAATGCTTATACTATAAATAACTCTTATGAATTTCAAAAGATCTTAGTAAGAATTTCGATTCAAAAAAGTTTTTTGTCAGTTTTGATGTAAAGTCGCTTTTCACGAATGTACCTGTATCAGAAACTATTGCCATTATTTTAGATAGGGTTTTTAGCTCTGATGATAGTTTTCATGGTTTTTCATGGTCTTATTTTAAGGAACTTTTAGAATTGGTTTTTAAGCAATGTTATTTTACTTTCAATAATAAGGTTTACCAACAAATTGATGGTGTTGGGATGGGATCACCCGTCGGACCTTTATCAGCTGATTTTTTTATGACTCATTTAGAAAGTGTAATTTTTAGACAATCTCCCACCATTGTAAACCAATTTTCTATCGACGCTTCGTTGATGACTCGATAGCTGTTTTTGATAATGCTGTACAAGCGCAACAATTTTTTAACTTCTTAAATTCTCTGCACCCCAATATAACTTATACAATGGAAACTGAGAAAAATGGCTCCCTTCCCTTTTTAGATCTTTTAATTTCGAAAAAAGGTGATTCTATTACTACATCAGTTTACAGGAAACCCACTTTTACTGGTTTGGGCATGAATTTCTTTAGTTTTACTGATTTTAACTATAAGATGTCGTGTATTAAAATTCTCTTGTTCAGAGGATATAATTTGACCTCTAGTTTTACCTTACTAAACGATGAATTTAATAATTTAAGATCATATTTTACAAATAATAGTTTTCCTGTTCAATATGTAGATAAACTAATAAGATCTTTCTTAAATAATGTTTATAGCCCTCAACTTTCCTGTATTTCAGTGCCTAAAGATATAAAATATTTCCTGGTACCTGAAATGGGTCCCATGAATAAAGAATTTAAACTTAAATTTACAAAGTTGTTAAGAAAATTTTTTTATCATACTGATTTTCGCATTATATTTATTAACAAAATGTCTTTAGGTAGCTTTTTCTCAGCGAAGGATCGAACTCCTGATTCGTTGCGAAGCGGTGTTGTATATTTATTTACCTGCCCAAGGTGTCTCCTTGGTACTTATATTGGCAGCACCGTGCGCTTCCTCAGGGCTAGATTTTATTCGCATATGGGAATAAGTTGCCGAACAGGTAAAATTTTAAATAAAAAAGAAGCCTCCAGTATTCGGGAACATAGTATAAAATGTAAAACTGATGTCACTTTAGATAATTTTAAAATTCTCGGTTGTAATTCTTGTCCTAACTCACTTAGAATTTTGGAATCTCTTTATATTAAAACATTGATCCCTTCTCTAAACGTGGATTCCTCAGCTGTCCCTCTAAATTTTTTATAATCCCCCCTCCCCAACTCCCCTCCCCCTCCCCCCTCCCCAATTTTTTATAATCCCCCCTCCCCTAACTTATAACTCTCCAACCGCCCAACCCATAGCTTGTTTCCTGTTTTGTTTTGTTTTAAATTACTCGTGCCTCGGAACCAGCATTGAAAGGTTCGTAGTGTTAATTATTCCATTGTATTAGTGTTAATTATTCCAGTGTACTAATTTCAAATTTACTATATGTAATTAAAAATAGCTTTAAATTTCTTGTAATTTTATATGTAAATTTTTATAACTTTGAATTTAACCCTCTTCTTTTAGTCTTTTTAAAATTTGCTTTTAATGAATAGGTTTTATAGAAATTATTTTGTCTTGTTCACATTTATTTATTGATTCTAATTTCATATTGTTATTATCTAGCCTGATGATGAGCGTATTGCTCGAAACGTTGCGCATTAAAGAAGACTTTTCATGGCATTTACATTCCTCCTTGTCATTGGATTTCTCCTAATATATATATATATAATATATATATATATATATATATATATATATATATAAAACAGTACAAACTGATATACAACCAATTATCCGCGCGTGTCCTGTGCTTGTCCAAACAAACATTAGGGACAAATGTCGCACACAGAAACCAAATTTAATTCCATGTTTACCCAACTCTTTTGAATAAATATTAGTTTAATTTTCCCCGATGTAAATTTTATATTTAACACGGACAGTTTTCATTCATTTTAATTAACAGTTAGTTGCAAATAGCTTTATATCACTTGAATAGACTCTCATATACACAGGGTGTTTCATAACATGTGGGACGCTCTTTCAGGATGGATTCAGGAACTGAAAACAATTAAAAAATTTATATAAACATATGCCCGAAATCGCTTTGTTTCCGAGTTACAGCTCGTTATGTGTTTCAGCAAGTATCCGCCTTACCCTTAAAGGAAGTGCTCAAAATGACCGCTTTGCTCTTGAATACACGCCTGAACACGCCTCATCATAGACTGCTTGACGCGTTCAAACATTCCAGGTATTGCTCGGATTTTTTGTCATCCTTGTTCTACACATTGGCGAAGCATTTCAACGTTGTCAATGGGTTTCACGTAAACGATGGATTTCAGATGACCCAACAGGTAAAAATCGAGTGGATTCAAGTCCGGGGAGCGAGCAGGCCACGCAATGGGTCCTCCGCTGCCTATCCATTTATCAGGGAAATGGTCATCCAAATAGTCTGTGGCTACTCGACTAAAATGAGGCGGAGCGCCGTCATGCATAAATTACATATGACGTCGGACACCAAGAGGAACTTCATCTAGTAAATCGCCTAAATCATTCCTTAAAAAAATTGGAATAAGGTTCTCCTGTTAATCTACCGGGCAAAACAAAAGGACCGATTAAGTTGTCAGCAATAATTCCTGCCCATACGTTAATGTTAAATTGTTGTTGGTGCCTTGACTGGATGATGGCATGCGGATTCTCTTCGGCTCAGTGATGAGTGTTGTGAAAATTGATCATGTCATTTCTTGTGAAGGCAGCCTCATCAGAAAACAACACGGAGGATAGAAAAAGAGGATCGCGAGCACACTGTTGAAGGAACCAAGTACAAAAAGCCTCTCGTGGTGGGAAATCAGCTTCAGTAAGGCCTTGTACTGTCTGAATGTGATATGGGTAAAGCTGTTGTTCCCGTAAAATTCTCCACGCAGTTGTGTATCTTACACCCTCTGCTGCTGCTGTCCTTCGGGTGCTGACACCAAGATGTTCCTCCACGCGATTCAGGACCAGCTCCTCCAACTCAACAGTTCTGGCGTTGATTGGTCTACCACCATCTGAAACTCGCTTGTTGAATGATCCTGCATCACCAAGACGTTCGTCTATTCTCTGAAAGGTCTTCTTACCTGGCAGACGGCGATTCCGCATACAGACGTCTTGCTGCGGCCTCATTACACTCGGCAAGTCCATACATGAGATGCATGTCTGCCATTTCTCTGTTTGAATAAGCCACCAGTCTCACTTCAAGTGGACACTACCAGTGAATAGCACAAAACTTTTTAGTTTTTTTTTTCTCACTGGACTGCACTTATTAACCGTAAGAAGTTACGAATACGAAACCGCGATGCACGTCTGACTGACTGATGGCTCTACACTCAACGATATTGAAACATGTCACTGAGTGTACGAAACATTACAGTCGGCAAGGCCATACATGAAATAAGTCTCGTACACACTCACAAACATTATCGGCAAACAATGTTTGTAAACAGTTTGCGGAAAGAATTGCTGGAACACAAAACGGGCTGTAACTCGGAAACAAAGCGATTTCGGGCATGTTTATATAAACTTTTTTCATTGGTTTCAGGTGCTGAATCCAACCTGAACGTGCGTCCCACATGTTATGAAACACCCTGTATATCACTAAGAACGGATATTTAGTTTTTAATATAACTGTATATATATATATATTAGGGGTTGCTACCGAACATGCAAAATTTCATTATTTTCCTATTTATTTTGTATGTTCTTTAACTTAAATAAAAGTTTAGGCCTATTCATGTCTCAGTTTACTTCACTCACTTCCCCCCCTCTGACCCCCTTCCTCTCTTCTCTTGCAGGTGTCCAAGACAGCCATCTACTGGCCATAGCATTCAGTAGCAGTTGTGCTTTATTAGAGTTAACGCGTACGTCTATCTAACAGGGAAGGTACATCATCAAGTACTCCCTCTTCCCGGTGTTCTACAAGGAAAGAGACAGATGTTTAGCTTATTGGACATCCTTCAGCCACACTGAAAGCATCAGTGTTGCCATCAAGGAAGGAAACTATGGCACTGTTCATGCACTACAGAAATAATGAACATCAAAGTATCAGAGAATCATGCTTCTCTACTGCATGTGATGTGTTGACAGTTTGGGAAAAAGCACGGATACCAACTACAAAAAATACATGTAGTTGATAAAATTCAAGGAATCTTGAAGGAATGGCAAATGTTGAAGAAAAATAAAGAAAACAAATCCAAGCGATCGCAAACCTTAATTGATAAAGAGGAGAAATGGAAAGAACTAGAAAATTTATTTGACATAGCTCATGCGAATACTATGAATTTCATTCATATACAGTAGAAGAAGACATAAATTTTCTAAAAGCTCAGCGTGAGAAAGGACGGCGGGACAGAATGGGTAACATTGATAAGGCTTTAGCTAAAAGAGAACAGTTAACAATAGCAAGACAACAACACTGAAAAAAGGAGGTCACGAGAAGAGGACAAAAGAAAAAGGCTTGAAGAGATTGTAGTTCTTAGCAGTACATCATTTGAATCAGAACCAGAAATGGAAGATATAACAACTACAGATGATACCATTAACATAGATGCTACACCTGGACCATCTACTTCAAGAAAAATAGTAACTAAACGAAGCAAAGTGCTTGACAGCAAATTGTTAGCTTGTCTTGATGTTGCTAAACTAAGTGACCGAAAGGACTCGCTTGTTCTGACACCAACAATTCAAAGTCTTGGGAAAAAACCAGAAGAATACCACATTAGTTATTCATCTATTCGCAGAGAAAGACAGAAATAACAGGCAGGGAAGTTGTTGACCGACTACCTATACTGATTTCTGGGGAAGGAGTCGATCAACTCCTTGGTGCACCTAAAATTGATTTGGGCACTGGCCAGTTAACAGCAACTGCTGTATATGAGGCATCCCTTGAATGGGGTATCTGTGAACAAATTAAATGCATGTGTTTCGACACAACAGCAGCCAATACTGACCCTAGAAATGGTACCTGTATTCTTCTTGAACAAAAAATAGATAAGGATATGTTGTGGTTAGCCTGTCGCCATCACATACTCGAAATTATGCTGGAAGCTGTGGTTGCAAAGTCATTACCACCATCATCAGGTCCAGAAATTGGGATTTTCAAGCGATTCAGGACAAAATGACCTAGTTTCAACAAGCAACATTATCTAACAGCTTTATCAGAGCCGGAAGCAGGTGAAGATGTAACTGATATTAAAGCTGATATGATTGCATTTGCATCAAACCAACTTCATAAATACCAGCCCCGCGATGACTACAGTGAACTACTACAACTCACAATCATTTTCCTGGGAGGAGAACCAAAATGTGGAATCTCGTTTAAAAGTTCAGCAGGGCTTCACCGAGGTAGATGGGTAGCCAAAGTAATATATTCTTTGAAAATTTGGATGTTCAAATCCCAGTTTAAGATTACGCCTGAGGAAGAAAAGGAATAGGAGACATCTGCTGTTTGCTGTTAGCTCCTGCACTATCTCTTGCTCCTCGTCAAGATCTAGTGCTATTAAAGAACCTTGATCTGTACAAACAGAATGACAAGTCTATTTCATATGTTGCTCTGAAAAAGATATTGGGTTATCTTTGGTATCAATCTGAGGAACTTGTTGCTTTCGCCTTCTTTGATGACGAGGTGCCTGCTCAAACAAAAAACAAAATGATAATGGCTTTGCAAAACCCTGGGGAAACATATCCAGCAAAACGGGCTACTTTAAACACTGAACTCACTCAAGTAAAAGAACTAAAAGACTTTGTAACATCAAATACTCGAAGGTTCTTCGAAATTACAGGATTTGCTTCAAATTTTTTCAGTAAAAATGCTGCTGAATGGCACAAAGATGAACTGCACAATAATGTAAAGAAATCTATCCACCAAATGAAAGTTGTTAATAACAGCTGAAAGGGGAGTTAAATTGATGGGTGAATACAGCAAGCTCTGAACAAACAATGAAGAGCACAAAAATTTCTGCTACAAGTGGTCAAAAACCACATGGCTGCTTATCCTGACAGAAAGAAAGAAACAATAATCAAGTAATAAATATGTTAAAATTCTAAACTCTACTTCTCTCAGTGGTTATGAAAGGCCTACAGGGGAGCTTCCACTACAAAAAAAGACAGTGCGCCGCATACTGTACCTCAGGGGTGGTGTGGAAACAGTATAAGATTGGCAGTAGAGCATAAGAGTGAAATCTATGCAAATTCATAAATTTTGACGGTCGGTAGCAACTCCTAAAACTTAAAATAATGATCTAAAAATTCAAAGATTGTTTTTCATGCAAAATGAACAAACTAAGGGTTGAAAACAAAAAAAAAACAAAAAAATATTTTAACCCATATATATATATATATATATATACAGGGTGCTTGAAAACTTTCTGTACAAATTGTAATGGGGGATAGGCAACACCAAGACAAACCCTTTTCGTCTATAAGTGTATGTCCGCTGACGTCACCATTCGGCGCGAGAGGGCGCCGCTGCAATTGGCTAAAAGGTGAAGTGGGCTAGACTCGCGCTTGCCGCGAGCATTCTTAAATCGGACGTAGTACGCGTAACATGGAGCGCTTCACGACTGCTGAGATGGCTGACATGCATATGGTGTATGGGGCTGCCAATGGAAACGGAAGAGCTGCTGTGAGGTTGTACCGACAGCGCTTCCCAAACAGACGTGTGCCAAACCACCAAACGTTTGCACATTTGCATCGGCGACTGCGAGAAACTGGAACATTCCATGCAAACATGCATGACACTGGTCGGGAGAGAAACGTGCGCACTCCTGACATGGAAGAAGAAATCCTACGGCGATTTGAGGACAATCCAAACGCAAGCACGCGAGGTGTTGCACGTATCCTCGGTGTGAACCACGACCTGGTCTGGAGAGTGTTGCACGAGCAGCAGTTACATCCGTTTCATCGTCAGAGAGTCCAGGCATTACAACCTCGGGATTACCCTCTTCGTGTGGAATTCGCACGCTGGTTTCTGCAGCAGACAGCGGTGCAGCCTAATTTTCCGGCTTATGTGCTGTTCTCAGATGAGGCCTGTTTCACACGTGAGGGTGTGTTTAACATGCACAATTCTCACGTGTGGGCGCACGCAAATCCACATGCTACACGGGTGCATGCTCATCAAGAACTGTTCGCCGTCAATGTTTGGGCGGGTATCGTCCATGGCAAGTTGATTGGGCCGTACCTGCTGCCTGCCCGACTCGACGGGCGGGTTTATCGGATATTTCTTGAAGAAACGTTGCCGGAACTGCTGGAAGGTGTTCCCGTGGCTATTCGTAGACGAATGTGATTTCAACACGACGAGGCCCCAGCACACTCCAGCAACGATGTGCGGGATTATCTGAACGCCACTTTTGGGGACCGATGGATAGGCCGGGGTGGGCCCGTAGCCTGGCCACCGAAATCGGCCGATTTAACATGCCTCGATTTCTTCCTGTGGGGACACATGAAGAACCTCGTGTATGAGACTCCCATTTACTCAGAAGAAGACCTCGTAGCAAGAATCGCTGTCGCCGCTGGAACTGTTCCCGAAATGCCGGGAATCTTTCGACGTGTACGTCGGTCAATGCTTCGACGCTGTCGGGCATGCATTGATGCTACCGGTCGCAACTTTCAGCACCTTCTATAAATAAACATGCCGTGTACACTTGTTTTCATTCATTTATGTACCAGCTCCACCAATATAGCCGAAAAGGGTTTGTCTTGGTGTTGCCTATCCCCCATTACAATTTGTACAGAAAGTTTTCAAACACCCTGTATATATATATTAGGGTGATATATATATATATATATATATATATATATGATGAATAAAACCACGAAGGAAAGGAAACACAAAACGTGCTCAAGCGCTTTCGTCTAATGACATCCTCAGGAACACTGAGTGTTCCTGAGGATGTCATTAGACGAAAGCGCTTGAGCACCGTTTTGTGTTTCCTTTCCTTCGTGGTTTTATTCATCATAAATATTTTTCACGTGTTACTTTCGTGAAATAATTTTCATATATATATATATATATATATATATATATATATATATATATTAGGGTGTGTCAATTTTGGGGGTGAAATGACTAAATTGAAAATCATGTGATTTGGTTGCAATTTAATGTAATCATTTGGCATACAAAATAATATCCTTGCTTCAAAAACAATAAAAAATAACTCCTACCTACATCAATTTTAATTCAAAAATCCCATTTTTCCATAAATTCGTAACAAAATAACAAATGTGCGCAAACATCCTATCAACATTTAAAGTGGCAATAAGATATCATTCAGAGTCTTTATTTGAAAGTAACCAATGCAGTCATGTCCTTTTTGCTGCGGTTCCTTGACATCAGCATTCGGCTTGCTACTTGCGCTTTGATGTAGCCTTCTCGCCTCTCGTGATTGTAAACTTGACTAGCTGCTTCTGTGACCATTTTCACACATCCCTCCACACTCTGAGTGTGAGAAGGCCACTTTGGCACTTGCAGTGGGGCCTCTTTAAGTTGTGTTAAATCTTTGTGTTATACATGTTGTCAGTGGTGGCTCCAAAACTTCCGAACTCAAGTTAACTAATTCTGACAATTTCATGGCATTGACGTTTATCGGACGTACCTTCCTTGTCTGAACAGAGCAGTCTCCCAGCTGGTCATCATCTAGTGATGTTCCTCTAAGCTTTAGAATGATTTCCACAGCCTCAGTTCGCTCTTTGGTACATTGGCTGCAGAGTATTGCTTGCAAAACTGCCTCTGGCCAAGCATACCAAGCGGACCTTCTCACCACAGGTAACACGATGTCCACCACTACTTTCCTTTGCGTTCTCAGTAGCTGTAATTGAAACAAGATGTGGTTGGGCCCCTCCATCCACATTGGATTAAGTTTTACATTGAACCAGTGAGGAAGATAAAACCCAATAATAAATTCAACAATCAACATCAAATTCTGTAGCATTTTGCCCTTCAGTGCATGTTTGGAAACCCAAATCATGCAGAAACGAATCGCTGTAGTTAACCAATGACTGTGACTTACGGGTCCAATCTCCAAGAGAGCCAGATTTTGAGGCAACTTTCCTGATCTGATTGCTTGAACAATACGATAAGCGTAAGATTGATCCGTGCTGAGGTCTTTAATAACTTCTTCAGACAACACTGGAAGGGGAGGGCCTACTTCGACCTTTGGAAATTTTGTATTTATTTCTAATTCCGTTGCTTCATCTAGCATTTTGCCAAGGGGACCTGACCACTTGTTGTTGCTCTTTGTAGGACCATCAAGTTCCTGGATGAGACGACGAAGAGGTAGTTCCCCTGTGTGCAAATCACATACAATCCAAACAAACCTTCTTCCAAGTTTTTTCTCTAAATGCGTCATAACACCACCCTGCCATCCAGTGTTCACCGCAGTTAAGTCTCCACCAACGGCCTGCAGTGAACTGTCAAGTCTTCTTTCTTGAAGCCAACATATTATTTGATCAGCAATTGCCTCTGCATGTTTCTTGCCTTCTACTTCTGCTTCAGGAACAAAGTGAAACAAATAGCGGCCACCAGGTTTGGAACACACAGAGTAGTGTTCTTCTTTGATGAGACCGGGAAACTTTCTGTCCATTCCCTCTACCTCTAGGAGAACTTTTGTGTCATCTCTTCTTCCATCAAACAAAAGGCAAGAGAGACCTTCCTCCTTCAAATCTTTTTCATGCTGATCAGATATTTCCTTCATTATTTTTTCTTGTGCTCTTCTTATCTTATTATGATCTATCACTAAGGATGTATCCTCTCGGCCGATGAGGCCTGCATCTATCCAAGCGGCAGTGGCAATCTCTGCAGTCTCTCGTAGCCCCGTATGGTGGCGAATACTGGCAAGGGCAATGTTTGAGATGTCTTTAGTGTTGTATTTCATTCTCTTCGGCGAAGGTTCAGATGGCATTTTGGGGCTATCATCTGATGTTGCTTCTTTCTGTTCATCTGAAGAGCTTTCAAAGAAGTGAGAAACCTCTTGATAGAGCTCGTCATCTCTTTGGGTGGCTTCTTCACTCTTCTTTTTCTTCCTTTTTTCCCTCTCTCGGATTTTCTCTTTTTTCTTAGCAATAACAATCTGTTTTTTGGTTTCTGAATAATCTGCCGAACCAATCTGCATACTTCCTTGACCTCCTGCCTTTGTTCTCTGCGCCTTTATGAAAGCCAGCTCCAAAACAGGGATCTTCTCGCGAGGACAGCGACAATCAATGTGAGGGTGAGGTTCTCTTCTGCATAAGGGAGAACAATTGGCTTCAGAACACAACTCTATGGGACACTGGCAGTTAAAAATGTCAAGAAGAGTATCAAGTGTGTGCAGAAATATATTCTTATTTGCTAGTTTTCCTTTACCAAGTGATGTCTCAACTGCTTTGTGCCACAGCTTTGTTAATTTTAGCTCAATAGTTCTATACTGATTGAGTACAGGTGGTTTGAATAACACATTAGCTTTTTTCCACTGATGCAGAAGAGGGAGAATCATGTCCCGTATGAGCTCTTTCTCTGTGTTCCTTCTATCCTTTGTATTTTGTTCAGGAAGGAGTAACCCTAGTTTCAGCATGTCTCGCACTGTTGGTAGTTCTGATACGGGAAGCTCCTTGCCTGTACCGACTAACAGGCTCAATTGGCATGACGACTGACCTCTTGTCTTCAATTTTGGCATCTTAGGAATATCTAAAAAGAAAGAAAAACATTTAAGTATTTTATATCAATTACGATGTTTCAAAGTTTAGTCATTCGATGTTCTAAAATTCAATAAAAAAATATTTCATGGGATTACAACATAATTAGACAGAAGAATATGATAATAATAAATAACTGTAATAATAATCAATAATCCATACTTACAGTTAAACTGTAGTATTCGTCTAGTAGAATAACTATGAAGTAGGTACAAGAGCAACAACAGCAAACCACCGTCTATGACATCTAAGAGGCAACTGAGGACTGAGAGTGAGGGACAGTCTATTCATGTTGTGATTTGTACATTGTAAACAACTATATGACCTTGAAAACACTCCATATGCGATCAGTGGGATAATTCTGTGACAGATGAATAGTTAATCAATTTATGTCCTATTATTTAGTAAAAAGAGTCAATTTCTGAAACTTTAAGGTAAAATTGATGTAGGTAAGGGTTATTTTATTTCACTTTGGTTGGCCAATTTCAAGTTTTGACATGAAAAGACATTATATTTTCACTACCAAAATTAATTTGAAAATGTTGACAAAATTGACACACCCTCATATATATATATATATATATATATATATATATATATATTTTTTTTTAATTGGGGTTGTTTAACCTCCTTCGCAAAATCTAAGGTCATATGACGGAGGGGACCTACAGCTTTACGCGGGATCGAACCACGGGTCGCTACATAATCTGGGCGCAGAGGACGGTCTCCCATCCAACTACTACCCAGACCCAACGTCGCTTAACTTCGCTGAAGCGGTGTTACGACACCGGCCACGACGTAGCCGGTGATATATATATATATATATATATATATGGGTGATATATATATATTATATATATATATATGTGTGTGCGTGTGTGCGTGTGTGCGTGTATGTAAATAAGGGTCCCCCAGAACAAAGTGAACGATTTTGTAGCAATTAAATTTTACTGTGACACATAACACAAACTCAAGATGTAGAGGAAAATAAGAACAGTAAATTAATATCAGGTGTTTTTCCATGAAGAAATATCGTGGCGATTGTCATTGGGGCAGGTTTTATTTATTATGACATGGTCAAGATTTTTATAAAGTTTAGTTCATTTCCTTTTGAACTGTGACGAACAAAGAACTCCAAAATGCATTCATGTCAGGAAGTACTCCGAGGAGGACGTCAGACAGAAGATAGGGAGTGCTGGAACTCCCGTTTCTCCTGTCATTGTCCTCCTTAGCTGATCTTTTTCTGTGTCTCATCTACTCCTCGGAGTTCCCTGGAGAGGAGTCCATAAATGTCCCCACTTCTGGCTCCCCTCCCCCCTGCCGATACCGGGAACGCAAACCTGGGCAACGGGGCTGGATCTCCTACCGCCCATTCGAGATGTTCTGGACGTCTGTCTGATTCACTTTTCATATACTTCTGCAACATTCGTGGCCTTTTCTCAAATTTTCAATCTGTTGAACACCTCCTCTCCTCCTCTAAACCTCATTTTCTTTTCCTCACTGAAACTCAGGTGTCTGGGACGACTGAGAGCAACTCCTTTTCTGTATACTCTTACTTTCTCTATACTCAAATTCACTCCAAAGGTGGATGTTGCGTATATGTACGCAATTACCTAACTTGTTCTTGTATTCCTGAACTCGAATCTTTCGAATTCTATACCCTCTGGTTACAGCTTACATGCCAATCTCAAACTAAATATATCTGCGACCCTAATTCTACTGACTATCCAAAATTATTTGACTACCTCACTTCCAAAGTGGAATACATTCTATCCCGCTCTCCCTTTGCTGAAATCTCAATTTTAGAAGATTTCAATGTTCACAACCACCTTTGGCGTTCCTCCCATTTCACTGACATCCCTGATGAACTAGCTTACAACTTTTCTATCCTAAATGACCTAGAGCAGATTGTACAGCACCCTACTCGTATCCCCGATCGCCTCGGAGATAAGCCCAACATTGTGCATTTATTGCTTACCGCTCATCCTTCTTCTTACTCTGTCAAACTTTTCTCTCCGTTGGGCTCCTCTGATCACAATCTTATATCTCTTTCCTGTCCTATGGCTCCAATTCGGCCTTTGGATCCTCTCAAGAGGAGTCGCCTTTGGCACTTCGGCGATGCTGACTGGGAAGCCTTTAGGCAGTACTTCTGTGATTTCCAATGGAATGATTACTGCTTCAGTGGCCGGGGCCCTTCTGAGTGTGCAGAGCGCATCACAGAGGTGATTCTCTCGGGCATGGAGGTGTACATTCTATATTCTATTCCTACTACTAATGCAGAAAATCTTGGTTTAACTTTACTTGTTCTCATGCTATCCACAACAGAGAGAAATCTTTCAGAAAGTACCGTCGCCATCCAACTCCTCACTCTCACTCCGCTTATATTTCTGCCCGGAATCGTGCAAATTCTGTTCTTCGACTCTCCAAAAATCCCTTCATCCGACAAAATTGTGAAAATCTATCCAATTCTAATTCTTCTCGCTCTTTCTGGCATCTAGGTAAGAACCTCTTCAACAACTTTACTTCCTCTTCTTTCCCTCCTCTTTTTCATTCCGATGGCACAGTTGCCGTCTCTTCTCCTGACAAAGCTGAACGCTTCGCTCAAACTTTCGCTTACACTTCAACCCTGGACGATTCCGGTGCTGTTCCTCCATCTCCTCCCCCCTCTGACTTTATTATGTCTGAAATTAGAATCTCTTCCAAAGATGTTTTTTCTGTCCTATTTTGACTCAACTCTAGGAAGGCGTATGGTTCTGATGGTGTTCCTCCTGTTGTTCTTAAGAACTGTGCTTCTGTGATGATACCTTGTTTAGGCCAACTCTTTTGTCTTTGTTTCTCATCTGGTACTTTTCCTTCCTGTTGGAAGTTCGCTTTCATTCAGCCTGTCCCAAAGAAGGGTGACCGGTCTCAGTCATCCAACTATCGTCCAATTGCTTTGATTTCTTGCCTTTCTAAAGTTTTTGAATCTATCCTTAATAGGAAGATTCTTAAACACCTTTCTTCTCACAAACTTCTTTCAGATCGTCAGTATGGATTCCGCAAGGGACGCTCTACTGGCAATCTTCTTGCATATCTCTCTGACTCTTGGTCATCCTCCTTTCGGGATTTTGGTGAAACTTTTGCTATTGCGCTAGACATATCAAAGCTTTTGATAAGAATTTGGCACAATTTTTTTAATTTTGAAACTGTCCTCCTTCGGTTTCTATCCTTCTATCTGTGTCTTCATCTCTAAATTCCTTTCTGGTTGATCTATAGCAGCAGATGTAGATGGCCACTGTTATTCCTATGCCGATGATTCCACTCTTCACTTCTCCACCCGCTTCCCAAAGCGTCCCTCACAGCAGTCGCTTCATGATTCGTGTAGGACGGCTATGGGATACCTGACCTCTGATCTTTCTGCTTTATTTGACTTGGGCAGAGAAAACGTTGTGGCTTTCAATGTCTCAGTAACTCAGTTCCTCCATCTGTCTATTCATCAAAATCTTCCACATGACTATCCCCTTACCTTCAACAACACACAACTCAATCTTTCCTCTTCTCTTAACATTCTTGGCGTTTCCTTTTCTCATGATCTTTCCTGGAAAGATCACATATATTCTCTTTCTAAAACAGCTTCTAAAAGGTTAGGTGTGCTGTACTGCCTCCGCGGTTTCTTCACCCCCATTCAGTTGCTGTCTTTGTACAGGGGTCTTGTTCGCCTGTGAATCTGAACCACGGGGAAAGCTCGTCATTTAAACGAGGAGGGCTGTCATCCATCGAAAATACGAAAATATTACTTGAGTCCAACGTCGATTAAATTCGTTGATCTTCAAGGAAGTGATGTAACGATGGGGTTACGATGTAACCAAGTCACAAGTTAGCTTCTGTCTATTAGTCTATCAAAAATTTGTAGTTACACTATAAACCGCTCTTTTTGAACACCTAATATTTATTTATCCGACTCTCACCTAGACCACAGTCTGACTGTTTGCCTACAAACTACAAATATTATTACACTTACATAATATTTTCTACAAATTCTACTTTATTTTTTATATAATGTTTACGCTAATTAACGGATATTTATAATTTATTCTTTTTTAATTAATTGATATTTATGTTTTATTCTGTTTTTTATTTATTCGTCTATTTTGTTTTTTACAAATTGAAGGGAAAAAAGGGAAAGTTTGCTACATGCCGTTGTGGGTATATGGCATTTAGTAGACTTTCCCTTTTGTCCTTTCACTTTATCCTGATTAATTCTTTTATGAACATCTCATGTATAACTTCATTTTGTAATACCCTCTTATTGTAGAAGAATGAAGACCTTGTTTGGTTTGTTTGGTTTGTAAATGGTGACATATGACGACTGTGAACTGTTCACAGCATCTCTCACGATCTTCAAACTTTTTCGACGCAGTGCGTTTACATTGTATTCTAAATACCACGGGCCTTCCACGTAAAAGTAACAGTTTTAATAACTGTTCTGAGTGCTTATTTTATTTTAAAACAAGGCCTGAACACAGACACAGACACACACACACACACACACACACACACACCACACAAATATATATATAATATATATTATATATATATATATATATATGAGGGTAATTCAATTAGTATCCGCACTTTTTATTTTCACAATTTTATTTTCACATCTGATAGATTACAGTATAAACACATCACTTCTCAACATAGTCTCCCTGCTTCTCAATACACTTAGTCCAGCGATCTACAAGCTTCCTAATGCCATCACAAAATAGTGTTTTTGGCTGTGTGTGTAGCCAGTCATGCACCGCCTCCTTCAGGTCATCATCGCCTTGGAATCGCTGACCTCTCAAAGCGTCTTTTAGTGGTCCAAACAGGTAAAAATCCGAAGGTGCCAAGTCTGGACTGTAGGCTGGATGGTCCAGAACTTCAAATTTAAGTTCTTGAAGGCATTTTCTAGTCTGTGCAGCGGTATGAGGGCGCGCATTGTCGTGTAACAGAATAACACCTTCCGACAATCTCCCTCTCCGTTTTGTGCAAATTGCTTGCTTTAACTCATTCCGAAGTATGTCAGAATACGATGCACTTGTTACTGTAGTTCCACGCTCTAGATAATGTTCAAGGATAGGGCCTCGTGTATCCCAAAACAGTGTTAGCATAACTTTACCTGCTGACGGCTGCGCTTTGAACTTCCTTGCAACGGGAGATGTTGGATGTTTCCATTGTATGCTCTGTCGTTTGCTTTCTGGTTCATAGTGATGGATCCAGGTTTCATCTCCAGTGATAATGCGCTCCAAAAAGTTTTCACCTTCATTATGATACCGCGTCAAAAGACGAGAGCAGACGTCCATACGATTATGCTTGTGCTCTTCTCTCAACCGTTTGGGCACCCATCTTGCACAAACCTTGTGAAAGCCAAGAATGTCATGCACTATCGAGTAGGCTGACCCTTGAATGATGTCTAATGAAGATACAATTTCTTTTATTGTTAATCTTCTGTCATCGAAAATCATGGCTCTGGCTTCTTCCTGCTTGTCACCACTGGTTGATGTTGACGGTCGTCCTGAGCGCTGAGCATCTGTCACACATGTCCGACCTTCCTTGAACATTTGAATCCACTCGTACACACTTCGCCGTGGTAACGCATTATTTCCATACTGAGCACATAAACGCGTGTGAATTTCAGCTCCTTTCATACCTTCTGCCCACAAAAAACAAATCACGGATCTCTGTTCTTCCAGGGTACAAATTGAAAGCGGCGCAGCCATGCTCACTGCTCGTACGATATGTGACAGCTACGAGTAGCCTAAAAAGGCCTATACTGTTGCTAGCCTAAATAAGCCTACAGATCTCAGTTTGGCTCGTTATTACGAGTATATATGTATTATACATACTATATTATCACTAAAATAAAAAGTGCGGATACTTATTGAAGTACCCTCTCGTGTGTATATATATATATATATATATATGATACAAACCCACAAGGAAAAAGAAAAATAATTGCAAGGCCTTTCGTGTATTTAGAAGTATGTATATATATATATATATATATATATATATATATATATATATATATATATAAACAGGGTGCTATCAAATTAGGTTTCATAAATTAGTATACATATTCAGGACGTCAAAGTGGACAAAAAGGTTCCTACGAACATAAATCCGCAATCGCTTCGTTTCCAAGATGCATTACTTTCCTGCTGAGGACGATGCTCTTCTCTGTAAACCTATTGTGTGCTTCCTAGTTATATCAGAGAACAATATTATTATTATTATTATTATTATTATTATTAATAATATTGTTATTAGTATTTTTTTCAAGTTATAAAGAGTGTTGTTTCTATCTTTTCTTGTATGTAGTGCGTCTGAAATGAAGTGGCTCGTGCTTGTTATAATCGAGATAAAAATCCTATCATAATACTAAAGACAATAATAATAATAATAATAATAATAATAATAATAATAATAATAATTTTATTGTTCTCTGATATCTAGAAAGCATACAAAAGGTGTACAGAGAAATAACATCGTCCTTGGCAAAAAAGCAATGTATCTCGGTAACGAAGCGATTGTGAATTTATGTTCAAAGGAACTTTTTTGTCCACTTTGACGTCCTGAATATGTAAACTAATTTATGAAACATAATTTTATAACACCTTGTATATTAGGGGGATCTCCAGTCAAAGAGGTAAAAATTCAAATAAATATATCCTAAGTCTTCCCCCTCATTTTGTTCTTATACTGAAAAACCGATTTTTGCAAAACATTCTGGACAGTCATCCTATATTTAGATGTCGCACAGATCAAATGAAGTTGGCCAATAGAGTCATAAGGGAGATTCACCTGTGAGCAAGGTGAATATATAATAGCAACGAAACAAAGGTATAAATCGCGCCTGTCTCTTCATTTCTTGGTAAGATTCCTTTTCAAGGTCTTCGAAAAGAGGTCCCGATGGTATTCTACTACTTGAAGGAGGTACTGCCTCTGTTCTCCGTCGAAAGTCACTGATTCATTGAATGACTGCATTAGTGCGACCCCGATCTCGGCAAAGTCATTCACGACACGAATGCCTCGCACGACGTCCCGGACCTTTTTCCTTTCTTTGGGACAGGTTGAATGAAAACTAACTTCCAACAGGAAGGAAAAGTATCAGATGAAAGACAAACACGAAAGAGTTTGCCTAGGCTGGGTGTCAGCACAGAAGCACAGTTCTTGAGAACAAAAGGAGGAACACCATCAGGATCGTACGCCTTCCTGGAGTTGAACCCAAATAGGGCAGAAAGAAAATCTTTGGAGTTGATTCCAATTTCAGACATAATGAAGTCAGAGGGAGGAGGCGATGGAGGAACAACACCGGGATTGTCCAGGGTTGAGTTGGAAGCGAAAGTTTGAGCGAAGAGTTCAGCTTTATAGGGAGAAAAGACGGTAAGAAGCTGTCGGAATAGAAAAGAGGAGGGAAAGAAGAAGTAGTAAAGTTGCTGGAGAGATTCTTACCTAGATGCTAAAAGGAGCGAGAAGAATTAGAATTGGATAGGTTTTCACATTTTTGTCGGATGAAGGAATTTTTGGAGAGTCAAAGAACAGATTTTGCACGATTTCAGCCAAAAATATAAGTTAAGTGTGAGTCAGGAGTTGGATGGCGACGGTACCTTCTGAAAGATTCCTCTCTGTTGCAGATAGCATTAGAACAAGTAAAGTTAAACCAAGGTTTTCTGCATTAGTATCATAGTTGGAAAAGAATATTGAATGTACGAGAATACCTCCATGCTCGAGAGGATCACCTCCGTGATGCACTCAATACACTCGGAGGGGCCCTGGCCACGAAAGCAGTAGTCATTCCATGGGAAATCACAGAAGTACTGCCTAAGGGCCTCCCAATCAACAGCGCCAAAGTGGCAAAGGCGTCTCTTCTTGAGAGGATATAAAGGCCGAACTGGAGCAATAGGACAGGAAACAGATAAAAGATTGTTGTCGGAGTTTGACAGAGTAAGAAGAAGGATGAGAGGTGAGAAATAAATCCAGAATGTTTGGCCTATCTCCATGGCGATTGAGGGTACGAGTAGGGTGCTGTACAATCTGCTCAAGGTCATTCAGGATAGAAAAGTTGTAAGCTAGTTCACCAGGGATATTAGTGAAATGGGAGGAAAGCCAAAGGTGGTGGTGAACATTGAATTCACCTAAAATGGAGAGTTCAGCAAAGGAGAGTGGAATAGAATGCATTCCATTTTGGAAGTGAGGTAGTCGAAGAATTTTTGATAGTCAGTAGAATTAGGAGAAAGGTAGAGAACGCAGATGTACTGTATTTAGTTTGAGATTGGCATTTAAGTCGTAGCCAGAGGGTATAGAATTCGGAAGATTCAAGTTAGGGAATACGAGAACAAGTAGAGTCATTGCGTACATATACACAACATCCACCCTTTGGAGTGAAATTGAGTATACAGAAAATACGAGGGTACGGAAAATTGGTTGCTGTCAGTTATCTCAGACTCCCGAGTTTCAGTGAGGAAGAGGAGGTGTGGTTTAGAGGAGGGGTAGTGTTCAACATATTGAAAATTTGAGGAAAAGTCACGAATGTTGCAGACGTTTATGAAAAGTGAATCAGGCAGAGGCCCAGATCGAATGGGCAGTAGCAGAATCAGCCCCGTTACCCGGGTCTGGGTTCACGGTAACGGCAGCTGGAAGCCAGAAGTGGGGACATTTATGGTCCCCTCCCCAGGGGACTCCGAGTTTCTTGAGTTCGTTGCCATTTTATTTTTAATTTTGAAAAGATTATGTAGTGTTTAAGATGCATGTATGTGTCGTGAAGAATAGTGAGAGAAGTGTGTGTTTGAGAGCATGCTGGACTGCTCACATGGTAGATGAAACACGGAAAAATAAATAAATGAATATACGGGGCTCCAATAAACCTTAGCCCCCCGCCCATGGCCTAAACCATTAGAGGTACAGTAAAACTAAACATACCTTACAAAAGAGAATTTAATCCTGCATTTAATGAGAAACAATTAAAACTTGGTGTTCCCGCCATTGGCTTCCAAGACAGCCTGAATTCGCTTTGGGTAGCTTGCCAAAAGTGACGTGAATAGATCTTGATCGTTACGCAAATTTGCTAAAACAGTTTCAATGTGTTGCGTCATTGTATCTTTCGAAAATCGATTTGCTGCAGGTTCTTGAAACAAGAGACATTCAACCTTGTCCTTTATAAGTGATCCAATTTGTTCACAGACGTTCAGGTCAGGAGAATTTCCTGGCCATTCTTCATTTCCAAAGAAATCGATCTCACGGTTCCGCAACAACTGTTGAGTGGCTAATGCCTTAAAGCAGGGGACCTTATCGTGCAGAAGTGTGACCTGATCGACATCCATAACATTGTTTGGGTTTCTTAGAAAAGGAATGACATGCTGGGATAGAATAATATCACGAAAATACTGTCCATCCCAACTCTGACCATTTGGCTTCCGCACCCACATGAGCTTCTTTGCAGTGAACAAAACAAACACACGAACACAGTCTGGACTTTTTAATAATTCGCGATAATGTTCATTGTCATCGATTTCATCTGGTGTTGTGGCCCACACTCGATCATTTTGGTAGTTAGGCCGACGTGTTACGTAAACAAAAAATTCATCGGAGACAGCTAAATGCATGAAATCATCCACATCCCAATCTTCAAGATAATGGGCAAACCACATTCTGTCATCGATGTTAAGTTGAGTTTTTCTTGGCTTTGGAAGTTGATGCCAAGGCTTTAAACCTTGCCTATGACGGTACAGTCGAATGATCTCACCACTAACGATCTTTCTTCTCAACACTTCGATCTCTCTAGAAAGTTTAGCACAGCTGGTTTTCCGCTTACGCGTACCGCTTTCAATGATATCCTTTGTTTCCTGAGAGAGTGGCAAATTTGGGAGCCCAGATTTGGTTGTATCCATTTCACATTCATGCAAAGTTTTATTCCAATTTCTTTTGACGAAGTCCTCACTTCTTCGCAACTTTTTGGCAACCCATGAACGTGTTATAAAGGTGGCTCCAGCATCACGAGCTTCCCGAAATGTTATTGCTCGTATGCGATCTATTACACGTTGCCTCTCCGAATCACCAATTAATTGAGAAGCCATTATAAAGGGTGATCCAGAGAAATGGGACCCAAAAGAAACCCCTGTAACTCTTAAAGTATAAGTCCTTTTATAAAATCATACGCATCATTCGAAAGAGGATAGTTACAAGTTTGTACAGGATTGTATAGGTTTTGACAATACAAGACAAGATAAGATACAAAACAAAATAAAAGTGTTAGTTAAAACTAACCCTTCAAGATGACTGCATGGACTGTGGAACAGCTGCGTTTCATAACTGAGCAATATTATGAGCATGGAAGAAGTGTAGTTTCAGCTCAAAGATCTTTCAAGACAAATTTTCAGATGTCAAAATCACCTTCTAAGAAAGTAATCCGTCGGTGTGTCAGAAATTTTTCCCTAACTGGCAGCATTGGAAAAAGAAAACCAACTGGAAGAGTGCGCACAGCAAGGATAGACGAGATCATTAACAGAACTCATGAAATTGTACAGGATAATCCTAACATAAGCATCAGACGTGCTTCTCAGCTGTTAGGAGTTGGATACGGAACAACACACCGTATATTCAAGCAAAATTTAATGCTCTTTCCATATAAAATTCAAACAGTGCAACAACTAAACGATGGAGATTTCGCACGAAGACGGCAATTCTGTCAATGGATCCAACAGAAGGTAAATGACACCACCAATTTTCTAGCAACTTTGATTATGTCAGACGAAGCCCATTTTCACTTGAATGGAACTGTAAACAAACAAAATTGTCGTTTCTGGGCAACAGAAAATCCATTGAATATTACCGAAGTCCCGTTGCATAGTCAGCGTGTAACTGTTTGGTGTGGTCTTACTGCATCTCAGATCATAGGGCCGTACTTTTTCGAGGATTCCACCGGAAACACGGTCACTGTAAATGGTGATCGCTACGAAAAAATGTTGACCGATTTCCTTATTCCTAAATTAAGAGATCTTTGTCTAGAAAACCACTGGTTCCAACAAGACGGAGCTACCTGCCATACCACGAGGAACTGCATGGCAGTTTTGCGTCAAACGTTTCAAGGCGAGTTAATCTCAAGATTTGGAGACGTTGAATGGCCCGCAAGGTCTCCGGATTTTTCTCCCTTAGATTATTATCTCTGGGGATATTTAAAGAGTAGGATCTACAGAAATAACCCAACGACATTTGAAAGGAGTCATTTTTAAAAAATAAATATTTCATAATAAACTTGTAACTCTACTCTTTCGAATGATATATAGTTTTTATGAAAGGAATTAAATATTAAGAATATTTGGCTTTTTTTTATGGGTCCCATTTATCTGGATCACCCAGTATTATCACTTTATCGGCTAGAGTGATTTTAATACCTGCAATAAATAAAGAATTTTATATATTTTTATAATCACTAAAAACTATTTCGATATAAGTAAACATGTAAGCTGCAAATGGGGGGTGCTAAGGTTTTTTGGAACCCCTTATATATATATATACCTTTGATAACCTTTGGTTAGCTTCCGCCCGAATTGTTCATTCTGACGAAGGTCAAGCTTTTCACTCCACCTTAGACCTACAGTTTTTAACTTGGAATCCGAACCACGCCCCATCAGCAGCCCACCGCCTTAACCACTAGGCCACCTAGGGTACCCATTTATCTACCAACCACTTTCTTTATTGTGTGGAAGGATGAACAGCTGGGTTTTGCTGCGCGCCAGCTGCCGTCGGGTCTCGAACCCGGGGCCGATGGATTCGTAGTCAGCGATGCTAACCACTACACCACCGAGGCGCATATATATATATATATATATATATATATATATATATATATATATATATATATAGTAGTTACGATAGAAATGTTCTTCGGGAACCTTATCCTCAATAGGAATATGAAAACAAGAGATACGACTCTCAACATTTATTGGCCAAACGTTTCGGTCCGCTCAGGGGCCATCTTCAGTGACTAAATAGAAGCATCTAAAAATAATCATAAAACTAAAGTAAATACAAATGTCAAACTGTACGATATTAAAATCTAACGCAAAAAAAAGTTAAAAAGTTGCTAAAAAACTATCTGGATTATAAAACAAAATAAAAGTAAAATTAAAACAAACTAAAACTTCAAAAATTAAAAGTTTAAAAATGTTAAGTTTAAAATTTAAAAATTTAAAAAGGACTAACCTGGATGGTAAAAGTTACAAATAACAAGTGGAGAGAAAGGAAAAAACAACTTAAGTTAGTGCGTTGGTTACGTTTAAAAGGTGTTGGTTGGTTAGGAAGTATGTAATTTTATCGAGGAAAGGCTATCGTTTAGTTCAGGATTTAATTTCTTGATAAAAAGGGATTCTAAAATTTTAAGATCAAGTGAATTAGGAGCAGACGACAAAATCGCAAAGGAGTCCTGGGGGCACGGGTGTTCATGGGTCTCTGAATGATGCCGAATAGCAGAGGATTCAGGAGTGGAAAGAGGGCGAGAAGTTCGATAAGAAAAACCCAAATGCTTCGAAATCCTAAGTTTTAACTGTAGGGCAGTCTGCCCCACATAACGACTTTGGCAGGTCGCACATGTATATAAATAAATAACAAAGGATCTCAAAAGCACGGGGAGGTGATCTTTATGGCGAAAAAAGGATTGCAGAGAATTAGAATTAGAATTGATGATTATAAAGTCGCATTGAGGGAAGTGTCTGTCCAAAATAGAGTGGACATCTTTATTAAGTTGAAAAGTTAGTTGGTCTAAAAATGGAAGCTTAAGATAAACCTTCTGTTTCGGAACCGTGGAGTGAATTATTTTAGGTGAATATAGGTTATTTAAAAATTTAGAAATTAAAGCCTCAAAAGTCAAAGTACAATAAAAATTATAGTTGAAAAATCTCTTAAGATACTGAATTTCTAAGTCAAATAAAGACCAACTTGAACAAAGGTGATAGGCTCTAAAAATACGACTTTTAATACTAGCCAGCTTAAAACTAAGTGGAATATTGCTGAAAAAATGAGTACCGAGTTGGGTAGTAGTTGGTTTTCTGTATACTTGTGTTGAAAAGCCTGTACTGTGTTTATTTATGGTAACATCAAGAAACGAAATTTTATTGTATTGTTCTACTTCCATAGAGAATTTAATATTAGGATGCTTAGTATTAATGTAATTTAAAAATAAAGGGGCATGATCTTTATGCTTAAAAATGACAAAACAATCATCTACATAACGTTTCAATAAAATAGGTTTAAAATCAAGCGGGCAATCCCTCAGCCACTTTTCCTCGTGAAAACAAAGAAAACTGTTAGCAAAGGACGGACCAAGGGGCGAACCCATTGCCATTCCCTCGTGCTGGTGGAAAAGTTCCTTATTGAAAAAGAATATACTGTAGTATCCTGGACTGATAACTTTAAAAGTTTTGAAAACAATTGTCTGCTTAATCCCAAAATGTCATTAGTAGAACCAAACAAAGAATTTATAATAATATCACAAGTTTCTAAAACAGGTACATTGGTAAACAAAGACTGAACATCAAAGGAAGCCATGAAACAATCCTTAAACTTCAACTTGGTGACACAATCAACAAATTCAAATGAATCTTGCAAAGTGAAATGAGAACGTGTGAGAGGGTCTATAATTGGGACCAAAAATTTTGCGAGGTTATAACTGCTCCTAATTCACTTGATCTTAAAATTTTAGAATCCCTTTTTATCAAGAAATTAAATCCTGAACTAAACGATAGCCTTTCCTCGATAAAATTACATACTTCCTAACCAACCAACACCTTTTAAACGTAACCAACGCACTAACTTAAGTTGTTTTTTCCTTTCTCTCCACTTGTTATTTGTAACTTTTACCATCCAGGTTAGTCCTTTTTAAATTTTTAAATTTTAAACTTAACATTTTTAAACTTTTAATTTTTGAAATTTTAGTTTGTTTTAATTTTACTTTTATTTTGTTTTATAATCCAGATAGTTTTTTAGCAACTTTTTAACTTTTTTTTGCGTTAGATTTTATTATCGTACAGTTTGACATTTGTATTTACTTTAGTTTTATGATTATTTTTAGATGCTTCTATTTAGTCACTGAAGATGGCCCCTGAGCGGACCGAAACGTTTGGCCAATAAATGTTGAGAGTCGTATCTCTTGTTTTCATATTCCTATTGATTATATATATATATATATATATATATATATATATATATATAGTGTTATCCCTCTATACCGGACTTCTTTATACCTGAATTTGCTTAATACCGGGCTCTATCTTAGCAGACCGGTATTTTTTTAATACCGGAATTAATCCGGTGTTAAAAAAATGTCCGGTAACATAAAACCTCACTTGTTTTACATCATTTGGTAGCCCCGCATTAACCCTCCCCCCATTGTAAATGCCTTCCATTGTGTTAGAATGCAATTTGATGCTGCAAACGAACATAACTGCGATATTATTTATTAAAATTGCAACGAAATTCACGGTTATCATTTAATAGGATGGGTCCTTTAAATGCCTTTAACCTGTATTGTATAATAATAATAATGATAATAATAATAATAATGACAATGATAGCATTTATTTAGAATTAGATTATCAAAAAATTTATGTGATAGGCCCATTTTTTATGTCTATAAGTGGTATCGGGATCTCGGGATTCGAAAAATTTCAATCCCGGGATTGGGATTCATCGGTATATATGGAATTTCCGGATTCGTTATATACCTGAAAATTCTCCATACCAGACTTGCCGCTCACCAATTATTCCGGTATAGAGAGGTAATACTGTACTCGTATATAGGGTGTCCCAAAACATTCCCCTATTTTTATTTGCCAGTTATTTTATAATGGATGTATAATTGTATATTGTATATTTTAGTGTTTGGGTTTCTTCTTCAAAAAGGTAACAAATTGGGGGGGTTTATGCAGCATATAACTACAGTGGTGGTGATAAATATTTGTACAGAGAAGTATTTCAGTGATATTCGTTGTTGTCTTTTGTACCATGCGTAGGATAGTTATGAAAAGGTTTACCTTTAGTTTGGAAAAATTTAACAAATAAAAAAATTAGCTGAACTCCAACATATAATATAAAACATCAAAGAATTTGAGGAAAATAAGAAAAAAGAGATTAAAATGCAAACGTGTTCGTACATTTACAAAATTATTTAGTACTCTCTGTGTCCACCATTTGCTTGAATGACTTCAGTGATTCGTTTTGGGGATTTTTTTTACGAGGTTTCGACATCTCTCAGTTGAAATTTTCAAATTCAAATTTACAAATGTTAGATATTTGTTATGACATTATACAATACTCTCATCTCAATATGCCCTTGGAAACATGAGGACATTTTAGGCAAAATTAATAGCATTTAGGTTATTTATTAATAGTAATTGTGACAACAAAAATAATAATAGTAATAATAATAGTAAATACAATATAAAGTTTAGAAAATGTTACATAATTTTAAGTTAAATGATTTATTGTATATTTAGTGGACAATAAGTGGTCGGGTCTACTTAATAAAAAATATAAAAAAGAATAGATATAAATAAAAAGAGAATTGGTAATGAAATTAAAGGTACTTAATGAAAGGTGCTTTGCATACTTTAAATAGCTGATTACAAAATTAATTACTATGGTAAATATGGCAGTACTGAACTTATACATCAGTAGGAGCTAATAAAGTGCTCTTTTAGTGATTTGCGAAATGCACTTAGTGATGAAGCCTGGCTTAGATACGTGGGAATTGCATTCCATGCATCTGCTCCTTTGAAAGAGAGTGCATTTCCTGCAATTTCTATTTTATAGTTACTGTAGGTTTGTGTATAAAATCATTGGACAGTCGGGGGTTATAACGATAGTGTATTTGGTGGGGAGTGATTGCTCTTTGAATGGGTGATGTACAGGGTTTCCCAGATGTCTGGACTCATAAGGAAAATAAACATTATGTTTTTAAAGTGAAACAAACACATTTCTAATGTCAGTTTTACATATTTCAGGAAAGAAAATACACTCATGGCTCAGTATACTAGTCAAGAGAAGGTGGGACTGGTATTGCTACATGTTTACGGAAAAAGCCAGAGGGAGGCATGTCAGTTATTTCACGAACATGTCTCCCTCTAGCTTTTTCCGTAAACATGTAGCAGTACCAGTTCCACCTTCTCTTGATTGGTATACTGAGCCATCAGGGTATTTTCTTTCCTGAAATATGTAAAACTGACATTAGAAATGTGTTTGCTTCACTTTAAAAATATAATGTCTATTTTCCCTATGAGACCAGACTTCTGGGACACCCTGTATGTCAATTTTTATTGATAACTTTAAACATATTGACAGCAACACTAAATATGTATAAGCCATTTAGTTTTAAAATATTTAGCTCTTTAAACATTGGGAAATGTGACTGCCTGTTGTCATTATTCGTGAGAGTTCGCAGACATTTTTTATGAATTATTTCCAAAGGAAGTATTATGTATTTCTTTGAGCTACCCCATGTTGTAATGCAATATAATAAATAAATGTGGATGGATGAATGAATAATATAGGGTAAGGAGTGCGTTTTGAGGAAAGGTCTTTTTAGGTTAAATAATATGAAGAGAAATCTTGATATTTTGGATTTGATATGTTGTACATGACTTTTGAAATTTAGTTTCGAGTACTTTAACCTCATTCATCCTTGCAAGAGTAATATTCCCAATCTTTAATTGACAGTTCGCATTAATATGTCTCGTGGTAATAATCATATCAGATGAGTTTGTCAGATTTAATAAAAGTTTATTAGCACACATCCATTTATACACGTTTTCTAATTGCCTGTTCGTTTCAGTAATCAGAAAGTCTGAGTTATGATGAGAAGTAAGTGTTGGTATCATTTGAGTATTGTACGCAATTTAATGTAGTAAAGTGATGAATATCGTTAACGTGAATTAGAAATAGTAATGGGTAAATAATGGATCATTGCGGAACTCCACTATTGCAATTTCATCCGGTACTAATTTGTATATTTTCACCGGGATGGTACTGATGTCAGAATCTTTATTTTTTAGATTTTTTATTGCTTGAGAGGTATCGTATGGTAGGATTGGATCAAAGAAAAATGAGTTTGGGTTTGGTTGTGGCATGGATTGTTAGTAGTGAGTGTCAGTAATTGAGAACAAAGTTGCAGTATTGGAACCGATATTTGCAAAGAAGTTGTTTAATACTGTAAGTTGGCTGTCTTTGGGTTCACTGTAAGAATTTACGCCTTGTATGAAGAAGGGCAAGGAATTTATTTTAACATTCTTTGTGTTAAATAACTCTTTCAGAGTGTTCCATAACCTTTTTGAATCAATTTTTGAACAATAATGATCTGCTTTTGTTTTTTAATGACTGCATTAAGTCTGTTACGGTTATAATATCAATTTTCCATAGTTTAAAGAGTGTATGGTTGCGTTTAATACTCACTGTGTTTCAGAATGCTTGAAATTTTGTTCCAGTGTCATGCTTACTTTCGGTTATTATAATCCAGTCAAAAGCCATTATTTCTCTCATTTTTATTATAGCTGTAAGATCTACAGTATAATCAACTTTTATGGATTTGCAAAGAAATGGGTGATTAGCATGGTGTATGTAGGAAAGTGATCTGTGGTATATAATATAATTATACCAGAGATGCACTCAAGTGGGTACTGCACCCAGATCTGATCTAGCAGAGTCAAATTTCTAATGTTAATGTGAAGTCTAGTTGGCCTTGCAATAGCTAATTTAAAACCACTTGTAGTCAGGATGATGTAAAGGAAGTTTGCGTTATTATTTGAATGTTCTTTTGCGAGATCAATATTTAAATCAATATTTAATATTTTAAATATTTTAGCTCATTCTTCTAAAGAAAATTGTAGCATTTCATTCAGATTCGAAGGATTTCTCTTGCGGACAAATTATTTTTCAAATCAAACCATAAATTCTCAATTAAATGCAAAAAACTTCACTTTTTTCTACGTGAAGGTCAAAATATGAATATAAAAACCCACTCTAATAGACAGAGTTTATTTCCACAACAGTTTCGATGCCCACTGGCATCCTCCTCGGGTGGATTCGTTTTTCTGTATCCACCCGAGGAGGATGCCAGTGGGCATCGAAACTGTTGTGGAAATAAACTCTGTCTATTAGAGTGGGTTTTTAGTTTCATACGTCATGAACACCATATTAAAACAATTGCTTTATCGAGAAACAATTCTTAAGGCCATACAATAAGAACATTAAACTTAATTCTAAATTCATTACCGCGCAAAATTAGCTAAAATTAACAGTACGAATTTAACTTAAATTAAAACAAAAATCGGATCTGAATTTCGAAAATTCAAGATTTCGATCGATCGTAGTTTCGAAATTTCGTGACCGAACTACCTTTTCACTCTCAAATTAAAATAAATGAATTTCAAATTAAAAGAAATGAATCTCAAATTAAAAGAAATGAATCTCAAATTAAAACAACTGAATTTCAAATTAAAACAACTGAATTTCAAATTAAAACAACTGAATTTCAAATTAAAACAACTGAAGTTTAAATTAAAGCAAGTGAAATACAATTTAAAATATATGAAAGTCAATTTAAAACAGAGATTGTATAAAATCTGAATATGCATCGAAAGCTTTTATTTTATAGCTGGTGGGAGTACTTGGCATCTGAAACACGTTGGCAACATTCACAAGTCCCTAGCAACCGTTGCTATCCATGACGACTCTCTCAGTTACCAAGGACGTCCTCTCTGACCCGGCCAGCTCTCACTCGCTCTCACAGCTGTGTATTTCAAGGTTATTAAAAGAACTGAGTTACGCTTTACTGTGATGATTTGGATTATTTTTACAATATAAATTTCTACAGGGTGATCCAAAAGTCTCTCCACAGTTATTTCACGTCCATGATTGAAAAATGGGAGCTAGGCTATTAGGCCTTTTGTTTAGGCTACATCTATCAAAGCGTAGGCTATTAGGCTGTTTCTTACTGCGGAGAGACTTTTGGATCACCCTGTAGAAATTTATATTGTAAAAATAATCCAAATCATCACAGTAAAGCGTAACTCAGTTCTTTTAATAACCTTGAAATACACAGCTGTGAGAGCGAGTGAGAGCTGGCCGGGTCAGAGAGGACGTCCTTGGTAACTGAGAGAGTCGAGTCATGGATAGCAACGGTTGCTAGGGACTTGTGAATGTTGCCAATGTGTTTCAGATGCCAAGTACTCCCACCAGCTATAAAATAAAAGCTTTCGATGCACATTCAGATTTTACACAATCTCTGTTTTAAATTGACTTTCATATATTTTAAATTGTATTTCACTTGCTTTAATTTAAACTTCAGTTGTTTTAATTTGAAATTCAGTTGTTTTAATTTGAAATTCAGTTGTTTTAATTTGAAATTCAGTTGTTTTAATTTGAGATTCATTTCTTTTAATTTGAGATTCATTTCTTTTAATTTGAGATTCATTTCTTTTAATTTGAGATTCATTTCTTTTAATTTGAGATTCATTTCTTTTAATTTGAGATTCATTTCTTTTAATTTGAAATTCAGTTGTTTTAATTTGAGAGTGAAAAGGTGTATTTATATTGCTTATTTTCCTTTGTAAAAATAGAAATGAATCTCAAAGATTTTTGCCTGAAAAGCTGTCATACTTCCCACCGGCATATTCAGATGTATTCAGATAAGAATACTGTAACTAAACTACTTGTCACTAAAAAAAAAAAAAATACAAAATTAAACGTTAATGCCAACATTGTATAAACCTATATGGATGTAATGTATATCTTACGTAATGTGTACTTTCTGAATTATTATTATTATTATTACTAGTACAGTTCCCGTCGCTTCGCTGACGGTTAGACAGGCTAAACTACAGAAAAGAACGCAGCCGTGAAAATTTTGAGCTTCACATTGTGTCAACATTTCTGAATCTGGTATCTCCCAAAACCTCCTCACACCCATTCATGCAACTTGGGGGCTAACCCCATCCCCCATTACCCCCACCCCTCCCCATTACCCCACCCATCCTCCATTACCCCACCCCCACCCTTCCCCCATTACTGCCCGGGATAAATTTCACAAACAGACAAACAGACAGGCTAAACTACAGAAAAGAACACAGTCATGAAAATCTTGAGCTTCACATTGCCGCCCGTAATACAATTTCTGAATTTTTTTCTCACAATTTTTTCTCAAATTTCTGAAAGTGTGACGGACGGACGGACGGACGGACAGACGGACAGCTCTCTTATTATAATAATAGATTATTATTTTAGAAAGTCGATATCAGCCTATGTCTTCATAAAGGATTTACATTTAATTGCCAATATTCTGAATAGTTTTTGTTTTCAGTACTGAGTTTCTTAATAATTCTAGATAAGAATTTGCAGTATGCTAAGAATACTGTCTTCATTTTTTATTCTGCTGACGCGTTTCGTTCATATACTTTGAACATCTTCAGAGCTTTATACATAATTTTAAAGTAAAATGAGTTATATATAGAGTTTTTATTGTAAATTTGATACAATTTCAAATTAATTTAAGAATATTCGAAAGTTCATTAAATTTTGTATTAATTTTTGGTTTTTTCACTTTAATGTAAAAGGCTTCGGCAATTTTTAGTTTTTGTACGTTATATGATTACTCAGTCATGATGTCATTATGCCCGGATGTTCAGGCATAATGCCTTAAATGCCTATTTTTGCCTTTTTGGGGGATTTTGGGGCGAAAATGCCTATTTCATAATTTAAGCGCCAAATGTGCCTATTTTAAATATTTTCTGAAATAAGATACTGAAATAAACATTTAGATTAATAGTGTTTTGTTTTGTTGGCAACATCTGGCAGCTGAAAAGCCATACTACAACACAAGATTCTCAGTCGTAACCTAAACGTCAGTGAATACACGTCGCAATGCCTAAAGTCAGTGCATCTTCAAGTAAGAAGTTAACTAATCTTGTCAGAGAGTTTGGAAGTGATGCTTTTTCCACCGATGGCTCTGTCTTATTTTGCAAGATATGCGAAACATCCGTAAACTTTGACAAAAATTACTTTGTCTCTCAACATATACAGACTGCTAAACACAAATCTGCTGCTGAGAAAGGTAAAAAACAGTAATTTTTTAAAATCCTGTAGTGCTGATGTCAATATTATGTTACTTTGTATATGTTACTATTAAGAACATGTTCTACATCGTTGTTATACGTTCTCATTGTGAGTTTACTTTTTGAAAATAAATGCCTTTTTCGTGCCTTTTTTGCAGTTTTATTTTGCCTTTTTGCCTGCCTATTTTAAGGTTTTTGGTGCTTAAACATCCGGGCTCTAGTGATGCGTATAAGATTTGAAAGTTTTGTGAGATATTTTTTAAATTTAATATTTTATGATCTACTCTGTAATGTTGTTAATTTTACTTGGACAATATTTATGTTGGTATGCTCTCTCTTTAATGTGGTTTGTGGTGTAACCAATGTAAGTCGACGTACAGTCAACTACAGAACATGTAAATTGGTACACCACATGATGTTGCTTATCAGGTTTTTGTTACGTGTCGAAAAATGGCTTGATAACACTGGGGAACAAATTTTAACTTTTTTTTTTGTTTCTTGGACGTGAACAGGTCGGTCTTATAGAATGTTTTCCGCTGATTCCGAATATAGCCGTAGAATTTCTCTATCACCCAAGGTTACTGAGAAATTTGTATTTTAATATTTATTCAAAAAGTGTATAGAAGTTAGTAAAAATACTTCATAAAAATTATATTAGTGGCAGATTGGCATTTAAAATATTCTTCTTAAAACTTCTTTGTCACTGATTTTCTCTTGTAGTTTTCATTAGGAGCTTCTCGCATCAATGTCCAGCAGTAATCAGCTAACATTGCCGGATCCCACCTCCCTTGGTAGCGTTTCTCCATAGTAGCTATATCTTGGTGGAACCTTTCTCCATGCTCATCGCTTACGTCGCTGAGGTTTTCAGGGAAGAAATCTAAATGGGAGTGCAAGAAATGGATTTTTAGTGACATATTACATCCCAATAACCTACAGTATATGCTTCAATCATGTCCTGCACTATTTTTTCATAGTTAGAGGCTTTGATGTTCCCTAGAAAATTTGTGACAACATTCTTCATGGCCTCCCATGCCACTTTTTCTTTTCCTCTCAACTAGTCTCAAGGCATCATCAAACTTTTGATCTTTCATGAGCTCTCTGATTTGGGGACCAACAAAGATCCCTTCTTTTATCTTTGCATCGCTAAGTCGTGAAAACTTTTTCTTCAAATATTTGAATGCCTCATCTTCCTTGTTCATTGCTTTGACAAAATTTTTCATGATGCCAAGTTTGATGTGAAGTGGCGGTAAGTATATTTTCTTGGGGTCAACTAATGGTTCATGAGACACATTCTTCAGTCCTGGGATACATTTTTGACGAAGTGGCCAATCCTTTACAAAATAATGCGAATCTCTGGCTCTGCTGTCCCATTCACAAATGAAGCAACAGAACTTCGTATAACCGAGCTGCATTCCCAGAAGAAGCGCGACGACTTTTAAATCCCCACATATATACCAACGAAACTGGTCATAATTAATCTGCTGAAGGATGAGTTTCATATTTTCGTAAGATTCCTTCATGTGGACAGCGTGCCCTACAGGAATGGAAGGGTATTTATTTCCATTGTGAAGTAGTACAACCTTGAGGCTTAGCTTCGAAGAGTCAATAAATAAACGCCAATCTTCAGATTTGTGCTCATGACCGAGAGCTAACAGCAGTCCATTTACATTATTACAGAAGCATAAACCACCTGACAAGGAGAAATACTGCATCAGATCTTTTTGGCGAGTGCGGAACGCCGATATGCTTGTATCTTTTGCCAGCAAATTCCATTCACGTAACCTGGAGCCCAATAATTCCGCTTTCTTTTTCGGAAGGTCCAAATCTCTCACGAGATCATTCAGCATAACCTGTGTTATCATACGTGGTTTATTTGATTCAGGTTGATGAAAGTCTGTATCTTTAGTGTCATCAATTTCCATTGGTTCAACTTCAGACTCTTCATCCAGTGTCCATGACTTTGGGGGAGTTGGAATTGGGTTATCATCGTCATGTAGTACTGGTCTCATGGCAGATGCAAGATTTGGGTATTGAATTTTATGTTTATTTTTGGCAGAGAATCCTGAAACGTTAGTCATACAAAAATAGCAATCCGTTAGGTGATCCTTGGGCTCTCTCCAAATCATTGGTATGGCAAATGGTATAAATTTGCGGGTACCTTTAATCCAACCCCTAAGAGTGACGGCACAGGAAATGCATGAGATATGAGGTGCCCAGGATTTGTATTGGTCGCCTACCTTACATCCAAAATAAAGTTCGTAAGCCTTCTTCACGAGTGGGGTCATCGTCTTCCTCTGTGCCATTATGGTCAGTTCTCCACATATGTAGCAAAATGTGTATCTGGGATTAATACAGTTTCGATTCATGCTTGCGGAAAATTATTGAAATCACGGAAAACTTTTTGGAATGAAAAACCAATTTTTTCTACTATGAAAAATTTTAAAATTTGAGCAAAACTTGAAAAAAATTTCTTTCTTTTTATTAAAAATCTGTTTGTTTAAATAGCTATATTTTTTTAATGCAAAAAATACTATTAAATGTAGTTAACCTGGAAAAAAAAAGTAAAATTAAATTAGTACACTTAATTTTAACTAATATTTTGGGAAAACTCTGAGTAAATGGAAATATTATTTTCTCGAAAACTATGGGAGATAGAAAGATTCTGAAACCATATTTGGAATCAGCATCAAATGTTCTATAAGAAATACCAAACAGTTTTCAAGAAACAAAAATGTTGTTCCCTAGTGTAATTTTTTGTTTTTATAGTATATGTTAACATTGATAGTTTTTTCTTTATCCATTGGTTTTATGTGCCTCTTTAATATGTTGTTTAGACATTTTTCTTCATGTTTTAGTCTTGTTGGGTTTCTTGTTTCGAAGTAAAATTTTATACCTGTATTTTTATTTTTATTTTCATCCTCCTCCTTATTTTTGTTATATAAATTTGTTAGAGTTTGGTTTATGATATTATCGATTAAAAATAGCGGAAAATCACTGTTTATTAGATTTTACTTTATTCTCTCAATTTCTTGATTAAATAGTTGCCAACTTGAGCATATATTGAAAGCTCTGTGCACGAGTGTTTTAATTATTTATAGTTTATATTTTTCTGGTGAGTATGAATTATAATTTAAATACGTTCCCTTGTCTGTTGGTTTAACACGTACACCAGTCGTTAAACATCCATTTTGACCGATGAATATATTAATGTCGAGAAAAGTGAGTGTATTATTCAAGGAAGGTTCAAATGTGAATTTTAATTTACTTAGTTCATGAAGTCTCCGAATAAATAAAGGACTGTGGTTATTGTTTATAAATAGTATCAAGGTATCGTCGACATATCTTATATACAGTTTTGAGTTGTAGAAGTTGTTTTCTTTCATTATTTTATTTTCTAAGTTTAACATATAAAAGTCTACGAAGGTAGGTCCTAATGGTGTGCCCATAGCAACACCATCTATCTGTATGTAGGTTTCATCACAGAATCTAAACGGAGTTTTTGTACAACACAAAATAAGTAATTGTTTCATATCTTCTTTTTTTAAGGTTGGTGGAATTAAATTTTGATTATTGTAAACATTGTCCAAAATTATTTCTATGGTTTCCATGACTGGTACATTTGTAAAAAGTGATTCCACGTCAAGAGGAACAAGTTGTTCAGCGTTGGCTATTTTTAAGTTAGCTAATTTAGCTAGTGTTTCGGTTGTAGAATTTACAATAAAATTTTTGTTAAAATACGGTCTTATTATCTTATTTAAAAACTGAGCGACATCATGTATAACAGTTCCGCTCATTGAGATGACAGGGCGTAATGGAGGATTAGTAGAGTTTTTATGAATCTTAGGTAGTCCATAAAGATGAAAATCATTGTAACTTCCTGATCGTTTTAGTAATTTGGAGACGTTGTCATTTATTGAATTAGCAATTTTATTTATTTAATTTTTTTTGTTTTAAGTGTTGTGTTAATATTACATTCCGAAAATTTATTATTATTGCTGATAATATCTCTTAATTTATTATTATATTCATTCTCGTTCAATATAACAGTACTATTACCTTTATCGGATTTTTTTTATTATGATTTCATCATTGTTTCTAAGAGATGATATCGCGTTATATTCATTTTTTGTTAATTTTCCATGATTATTATTTTCAATAAATGAGATTGAAAAGGTTTTTAATTTCGTTTTAAGTTCATCATCATTAATCACATTTATTTTACCATTATGTTCATTGTATTTAATTTGTTCATAAAATCTTTCGGTTTCAATTTGTTTTTCCATCTTTTTAGATGGTTTCCTAAGGCCAAAATTTAATCCTTTGTCAAGTATACTAGATTCGTGTTCATTAGGTTCATAATTTGATAAATTAGTCACTATTGATTCTTTGTTTTTCTGCAATGGTTACACCACAAACCACATTAAAGAGAGAGCATACCAACATAAATATCGTCCAAGTAAAATTAACGAACATTACAGAGTAGATCATAAAATATTAAATTTAAAAAATATCTCGCAAAACTTTCAAATCTTATACTCGTCACACAACGTACAAAAACTAAAAATTGCCGAGGCCTTTTACATTAAAATGAAAAAACCGAAAATTAACATAAAATTTAATGAACTTTCGAATATTCGTAAATTAATTTGAAATTGTATCAAATTTACAATAAAAAATATATATACTGTATAAAGCTCTGAAGATGTTCAAAGTATATGAACGAAACGCGTCAGCAGAAGAAAAAATGAAGACAGTATTCTTAGCATACTGCAAATTCTTATCTAGAATTATTATTAAGAAACTCAGTACTGAAAATAAAAAACTATTCAGAATATTGGAAATTAAATGTAAATCCTTTATTATTATTATTATTATTATTATTATTATTATTATTATTATTATTATCCCTCTTCAAGATGTTCCACTCTCATTTTCATGGCAACCGCCTGGTCCAAGGTTTCAAAATCATGTGTCACTAATGCAGTTTTGATACTCAAAAGAAGCCCAGCCAGAAACACCTACAGTAGCAATGACTTACAGCTTTCCGTGGTGGTATTCTGACCTACTCTTGTTAATTCCCTTCCTAAAGTCTCAATTTCTAATGAAAAATCATTAGCATAGAGTTGGCTTTCTTTTAAATTTATCAACTCCCGATAGATGAGGTGTGAAATGTTTCGATAACTTCTTTACATTTTTTACAACTGTCCAACTCATTTTGGGTGAACAAATAATCTTCTATTTGGCCTTCTGCCAACAACTGTACTATCACCAATTTGTCTTCATCGTTCCAATTTTCTACGATACTACGTTTACTGAAATTGTCGAAGAATTTTGTGATGCACTGACCTTTGGTTAGTTTTGGCAGTGGACGCAACAACATTGAATGAAAACTCATTTTTGTTAAGTTAATATAGTTCTTATTTACACAATTACACCATAAGGAAAATAAATTCACACACCTACTTTTATTAGTTATTTCTTATACTAGACCTACGTAAAACCAATTCACCCAATTGAAATAAAGGTACTTTTGCATTATCCTCCCAACACTAATTTTTTTTTATAACGGCTAACGCCTGCGGCTGGCTGTTTTTACCGTAACCTAACCTAACCAAACCTAACCTAACCTAATACCAACACTAATTTTTTTTATAATGGAGGGAAAATAAAGTACCATAACCAAAACCAAACCAACATTATATAAAAAAATTAGTGTTGGGAGGATAATGCAAAAGAACCGAAATAAATATTAAGGGTAGTTTTTTTATATAATTTACTAACTTTTTATGAATTCTACCTAAGGTATCATCATTATTCACCAGCTTAGACGATTAATTTTAGAAATTTTTTAAAATAAAATTATTAGAGTCAATCATTTAGGCCTATTACTTTTTTTCGAAATCACTTGTTAACTGAACAATGTAGGCCTATATTATTTACAAAACTATTGTTTCTTTTGATCACTTCAAGAGTACAAGAGCTTAATTTAGGAGTCTACGTGGTTGCCTAGCGGTAAATTATACTAGAAAAATATATTTCTTGCTAGAAATGCAGGTCATGGCATTTACTGCATATTAACTGCCTTTTCAACCAGTGAAACCTTCGGAGACTTCGTGGAAATAAACGTGAATCCTGTCACTGTCGATCAATGAAGGATTGTCCCATAATTACTTGTAATTACCCCTAAATACCTGTAAAGCTGAGTAATAATGAGGACTTTAATCTGGTTATTTGATTATGAATTTGGTAGCGAAAGTCAGCTTAACATTAAGTAGAGCTAGGTTAGGCCTATCAGCATACGCGGGAATGTTGGTGTAAGCCTATCTCATACGAGAGTAGGTCTTGAATTCAGCGGATGTCAACCACAGCCTCGTTTCGAGTCTGAGCCTACCTTTGTTCACAATACTTGCTTAAACTACCAGAATTTACCGCTCCCACTGTGACGATACAACTACACGGGAAGTTAGGGTTAATATTTGGCTGGACACAGGGGCTAACGAGAAATGAGAGGTTGTGTTTCACTAGCACTATTTTTCATGCTCTTTACAATGGTACTAATCATTTTTTGTGGAAATGCAAGATTATAAAAAAATTTACAAGTTAAATTTTTATAATGAATATTTCCTGTTTTGGTTATAATGTACTTTTTTTTCATAAAATATTTTTCCTGATTGGGCTATTTTTTCGCTACTCTGCGACTTAATTAGTTGGTTGGTTTCTGTTCTGTCTATTTTTTTTTTCTAATTGGATTCAGTTTGGTCGTGTTTGTGATAGAATTGTGACGTGCTGTTCGTGTGGTTTCTGACTTTGAGAACTTGATTCGTCATGTGCCCTAGATGAAGAGAAAGCATTGGATGTTTTTAGCAATTACGGCGTTATTCTCTCATCCTTAACTTGCCCGAAATGTGACAGTGAGTGCCTAATACGAAAGGATCAGAAGATAGTTAGGTGAAATAACCAATATTAACCTGTTAGGCCAACTGAATGCCCGATTAGGCCAACTGAATGCCCGATTAGGCCAACTGAATGCCCGGTTAGGCCAACTGAATGCCCGGTTAGGTCAAATGAATGCCCGGTTAGGTCAAATGTACACCCTTGATGATTGGTTAGGTTAAGTAATGATATTTTCGTTAGTTTAAACGAAAATGACGAAAACGAAAATGACATGGCCTGAAGTTGAAATAAAAAATACATTTTTCTAGTGTATTTTGGTGTGCTCTGTGGTTAGGTTAGGTTAGGTTGGTTAGGTTAGCTAGTTTTTTATCAGAATTACATTTACCTGGTGTAGTTTTCTCTGCTTTGTTGGAATTTGACACACATTTCTTGTGCAAATGAGTAGAAACACTCCGTATTTTTGAATGGAAAAAAAAGTTTCTATTCATTTGCACAAGAAGTGGGTATCAGATTCGAACAAAGCAGAGAAAACTACACTAGAAAAATGTAATTTTGATAAAAAATGTAGTCCCTGTGTCCAGCCAAATTAAAGAAAAAAAATTATGGCAACCTCAGTTAGGCTTCATTCGAGCCACAAATGAGTTGCACTCGGATATGAAACACTTTGTACAAAATTAAAGATTATTCAAAACTTAAGTCTCAGATATGAAACAAATATAATACTCGTATCATATTTCTCACACTCTTCAGGGTGGGAGAAAAGTCTTTATTAAGGATTTTATTCATCCAAATAATTTGTAAATAATAAATAAATTCCAATGATGTCACTGCAATGTATGCAATACTTTTCAAAGCAATATAAAAGGCCAGAAATGATCCTAGGCTAAAACAGGAAGGCCCTAGGTCCTAGCCCCAGTCAGCGCCATGTCAGTAAGGTTGGAATACAACAATGAACAAAAAGTGTATCTTGTATCGTGGGCTATTTCTTATAATAACTGTGAAGAAAGTTTGCGTTTATTTCAAGAAAAATATAATAAACCACCACCAAATACAACCACGCTTCGATACTGGAAGTTTAAACTTTTGGAAACAGGGAGCCTGATAAAAGATCGTCTAAGAAGCCGAAGGCCAGTAATATAACGTCGACAGGAGACAACAACAAAGAAAATGTCCTGGACAGTTTTCAGGTCGATCCAACAACTTCAACGAGAAAAGTCGCACAGGAATTAGGTATTTCCAAATTTTCATTAGCAAAAATATTAAAATCACAGGGGTACCACGATTACAAACCCATTTACTCTTAGCTCATATACGACCATGATTCTGATAGACGGTTGCAGTTTGCTGAAACAATGAGAAAAAAGTTCAACAGTGATCCAGATTTCCTTGGAAGATCAAATTTTCAGATGAATGTGTCTTCGGTTTAACGAGTAAATGAAACAAACATAACGTCAACTACTGGGCGAGAAAAATGCCAAAATACGATTGGGTAAACCCGTTAAAACGGCTACACTAACAGTTTGGGCGCGTTGGTTATTCAGGAGTCGTTTCCTTTTACATATCGAGAGATACGATGGATGGAAAACGCTCTTGCCACTGATTGAGAGACAAAGTTTTGCCACAGTTTACTAATGGCGTTGGCAGGAATTGTTTTTATCAACATGATTGATCGCCGCCACATTACTCTGCAGTTGCCCGTGAGATTCTGGATACGAACCTTCAAGGAAGATGGAGTGGGCGGCGAGGTCTCATCGAATGGCAAGCCAGATCATTTGATTTAACTCCGTGATTTCTGGCTTTGGCCTTATTTGCGTGACAAACTATACACTCCACGTTTCATCACTCAAAATATGAATACCCTTGGCCGCAGAATAGATGAACAACTGAAAACGATCCTACTCGATAGGTTCAGAAGAAAAATGAAGAGTTTCACAGAGAGAATCCATAAATGTATCAAAGCGGATGGAGAACCCTTTGATGATTAAATTATAATTTAACAAAATGTTTGTATGAATAAAATTCTAATTGACTTTTTGTTTGATTTGTTTCATTATTTGAACACTTATCTGTAAAATGTTAATTAAATAGTTGTACGTATAAAATCTTAAAGACTTTTCTCCCACCATATATGTATATATATATATATATATATAGTCCCTGACCAGCCATGCGTGGCTGGCTACGAGGGCAGGAGGAGATCAGAAAGCAAATTCCTCCTTCACCAAATCCCGCAAATGAGACGGGATGCTGCTGAGGGGTCGACCGTAGGTCGATCCTGAACGGTCGTTCGAACTCACCTAAAGTACTGTATATATTAGGGTCGCCCAAATCAAGGGTTAACTTCAGGAGTGAGTAGGGAGGAGGTGAAGGTGGCGTTGAAAGGAATGAAGAAGGGGAAGGCATTGGGACAGGATGGGATACCAGTGGAGGCGTGGAATTGTTTGGGAGATGAGGGCATAGATCTATTGTGGGATCTGATGCAGAAGATATATGAACAAGAGGAAATGCCGGAGGAGTGGGGGGATAGTACACTCGTACCTATCTACAAAGAGAAGGGGGACATCCAGGATTGTGGAAATTATAGGGGAATAAAGCTTATGTCACACACGATGAAGGTTTGGGAAAGGATTATAGAGAAAAGGTTAAGAGAAGAGACAACCGTGGGGGAAGAGCAGTTGGGTTTTATGCCAGGTAGGGGAACAACTGATGCGATTTTTGCACTGAGGCAGTTGATGGAGAAACACCGGGAGCGACAAAAGGGACTGCACATGGTTTTCATCGACCTAGAGAAAGCATATGATAGAGTGCCACGCCAGGAGGTTTGGAGGTGTATGAGAGAGAAAGGTGTGCCGGAGAAGTACGTTAGGTTGGTGCAAAGTATGTATGAAGGAGCAAGGACCCAGGTTAGGAGTAGTGTAGGTGTAACGGAATGGTTCCCCGTGAGGGTTGGTCTACATCAGGGATCTTCTTTGAGCCCGTACCTTTTTGTTTTGATTATGGATGTGTTGGCCCAGGGGATAAAAGATCAATCCCCTTGGTGTATGCTCTTTGCAGACGATATTGTTCTGTGCAGCAACAGGAGAGAAGTAGTAGAAAGAAAATTGGAGGAATGGAGGAGGGCTTTTGAAGACAGAGGGTTGAAAATCAGCAGAAAGAAAACGGAGTACCTGAGGTTCTACGAAAATCAAGACTCAGAAATTAGTTTAGAGGAGCGAGGTTAAAGAGAGGAGCGAGTCGATAAAGGTAAGTTTACGTACTTGGGATCGACAGTGGCTGAGGACGGTGAGCTAGACACAGAAATAACACACAGAGTGCAATCTGGTAAAAATTGGAAGAAAGTTTCAGGGGTGTTTGTTGTGTGACCGAAGAATAGGCGCAAGGGTTAAGGGAAAGTGTATAAGACTGTGGTAAGACCGGCTATGATGTACGGGGCTGAGTCTTGGGCTATAAAGAAAGATCATGAGAAAAGACTAGATGTAACGGAGATGAGAATGCTGAGATGGATGTGCGGAGTGACAAGGTTGGATAGAGTAAGGAATGAAAGGATAAGGGGCACAACAAAGGTTGGAGAAATCTCGAGGAAGATACAAGAAAGTAGACTGAAATGGTATGGACATGTGATGAGAGGGGACGAAGATTATGTGGGTAAGAGAACGATGAATATGGAGGTGCATGGCAGGAGAAAGAGAGGCAGACCGAAGCGAAGGTGGATGGAGAAGGTGAGGGACGATTTGAGGGAGAAGGGTTTGTCGGAAGAAGAAGCCCAGGACCGGGCTGTGTGGAGGAGGCTGGTCAGAAACGCCGACCCCGCATAGAGGCGGGAACGGGCGAAGAGAAAGAAGAAGAAGATCAGCATATAGGTACAAAATTTTTTTTTTTAACTTTAGAGTTCGGAAGGTTGAATTTTGTTCTTTATCATAAGAAAACTTAGCATGCCATTTTTTTAAAGAATCAAATCATATTTAGGGGTCGCGCACGGCAGTATAAAAATGCAGAGTAATGTACTTTTAATCAATAGTAAAATATCCCATTTATTTCTTGGCAAAATTTGCAGAAATTATTATTGAAATGTGACTTCTGGCATCTGAAAAACTGGCAAGGAGAAAGCTGTAACTCAAATCCTCAGTTAACTACATGCTGAGGAAGTGCGTATGTGGTAGTAATTCGTGCTTCATTTATTTCACGGTTAGGAGTTTCACGCCCTAAAATTTTCAATTTTTTTGCAATCATGGCTAGTACTGGTTATAGTACTCGTTCTAAAACAGATATATGGCTTGTTGGTCCAACTTTACCAAAAATATTGCAATAAACTCCCTTCTCAGCAGCAAGTTTTGGTACATTTTTTTACCATCATTCAGAGATGAAGCTCCATTTGAAAGATAGTGTTAAGAACACTTTGATCAGTGTTATGGGTTTCTGGAAGAAAGCCAGTATTCCAACTGCGCATGAACATGCTCTTATTAAGCGGTTGTTCAAACTTCATTCTGAATGGAAAGCATTACAAAAAAGTAAGTCCCGTCGATCTCAAAAGAAAATTTCCAATGAAACACTTTACATCACGACTCAATGAACTATTTGACATTGCACACGAGAATGCTCTGTCTACAATGAAAATAGAAGAAGATAAGAAATTTATTATTGCTCAGCGTAGTGGAAGGAAAGGTCACATAGCTGGCATTGATAAAGTGACAACAATCAAGGAAAGAAATAAGATTATTAGAGAGCAAAATTTTATTAGCCGCAAGAGAATAAATGAAAAAGAAATACAACTAAGTAAAGTTGCAACAATAGATTCAAGTACCAGTAATGATAACAAGTCGATCCATTCGAGAAATAGTACATCTCAAAAATGAAAAAGTTTTTCTCAGGGTGACACCCAACCACAATTGAAGAAAGCAAGACCTCAAAACATAATGACTCCCGAATTAGCGCAAACTCTAGACCAAACAAAGACCAGCAAGCGAGCAGCAGCTCATATCGTTGTTGCTACGGCAAAAAGTTTAGGATATGATGTAGAGTCACTATCGATCAATAAAGATTTTATTCGCACTAAAAGGATGAAAATTAGAAAAGAAACTTCAGCTAATATCATTGAACACTTTGCTCCAGAAACCCACCTAGTGGTTCAGTGGGATGGAAAAATGCTACCTGATATCACAGGAAAAAAGTCTGTCGGTCGTTTGCCTGTGGTAGAGACTGGTAAAGATATCGGCAAGCTTCTTGCAATCCCTAAACTTACCTCCGAAAGTGCAAAAGCAATTGCAAAGGCTGTTGTTGAAACTGTAAAAGAATGGAACTTAACCAACCAGATCAAAGCTATGTCGTTTGATAGCACGGCAAGTAATACAGGAAAGAGAGGAGGTGCTTGCATCCTGACTGAACAAATGTTGGACAAAAATCTTCTGCACCTAGACTGTCATCATCAGTAGTATGACCGCAATATGGACGAGTGCAGAACAATTGCAATGTTGATAAAATGTTGCAAGGTACCAAACCCCCTTCCCCCTTGTTGCAAGGTGCCACCACCCATGGTACCAGTGCCACAAAAAAAGGGTTATCCAAGCAAGGGGGAATCACCCAACTGCCACAAGCAAGGGGAATCCACCAAGCTGCCACCCAAACCTGACTTGTTTAGAAAGGAGTGTATATATATATATATATATATATATATATATATATATATTAATAACTTTTGCTGTGCCAGATTGCGCTATATATTTGTACATATTAATGGAGATGTTCTTGCAGCTATGTCACATCACTTAATGAGTGCTCTTGACCTCACAGCTGGCTTAGAAGTGTTAAACCACCAGTTGGCTTAAGCCGTCAGTCGGCTTAGAAGGCTTTATATATACAGGGTGTCCGAGAATTATCTGTACAATATTTGGCTGTTATTAAAAGTCAACCATAAAGTGTAGAAATTCCAGTGTTGTCCCATTTTACAGAGAATCTCATTAAGTTTTTTCTGACAAGTTTTATAGAAATTCCAGTGTGTCCGAACATTATCTGTACAATTTCATCTTTTAATAAAATTCTTGATAACACACGTAAAATTCTTAAACAAGATTATTTAGAATCTGTATTTTCTAAAGTTTCTTTTATTAAAGTAACGTTGTTACAAACATTCGATATGTGCACCATTAGTGATTCGCAAAACATCCAATCGATACTCCAAATGTTGCCATGTATGCTGCAGCATATCCACATCAATTCGCTCAATAGCAGCTGTGATTCTTGCTTTTAAATCATCAATGTCTGTCACCCGCGTACATTTCTAAAAAACTTGTCAAAACGTGGTATCAGAAAAAACTTAATGAGATTCTCTGTAAAATGGGACAAGACTGGAATTTCTACACTTCATGGTTGACTTTTAATAACAGCCAAAAATTGTACAGATAATTCTCGGACACCCTGTATATATATATATATAATATTATATATATATATATATATATATATATTATTAAATGGACTGCCTTGGATATATATATATATATATATATATATATATATATATATATATGTGTGTGTAAAAATGAACAATGAATAGTCAATATTCATTTTTACATGAGAACCAAAACGCGAGTTTGGATAGAATTTTTATTGTTGCTTTCTATTTTTGTTTCAGTGTCACAACCATGCGACCTACCATTTCTATGGTTTGGTCGTGTCCATATTTCCATTTTTATTTGGTATAGTTTGTTATAGTTGATTGTGGTTGTCTTGCATCTCACCCTCGTCCCTAGATTATGCATACACATTGCATATAACAGAATTGGAACCCGTAGTTGTACTTCTTAGTCCTTAATACCCACTCTTTGTCTCTAATTCGTTTCTTTTAAATCCTCCCAATAATGACTTATACACTATGACGTCATAAAATAACTTAAATTTCCTTCACGGTTTCCATACCTTGAACACTGAATCACGTGTTTAGTATTTGGACATCTTCCATATTCAATGTATGGTAAATTCTTTAATATAAAAAACTTCATTCTCTATACGTCATTATTTATTTGTGGTGTTATGCAGTATAAATATTATCATTCAACCGCATTCGCCCATACGTCCATATCTTATCTTGACCATTATCCCATATCAATTCTATTAAATATTCATTTTTACTCGTGTCAGTCTATGAAATGCAAAACTTTATGCATTCGTATCTGTTCGTTCGAAAACGCGCAAATATGTTCTCGTGTATTATTTTTTTATTTTTATTTTTAATTATTTCGCCTCCCGCAATGAACTCGAAAATGCTTAGGTAAGTGATCAAATTCCGCTAACTACGGCAGAAGCGAACGCTTCTAAGATAAAAATCTCCTTTCGCTCTGATTCAAATTTATAACATATTATAGCATAATATAACATATTATGTTGTATATTATGTTATATACCGTATGTGCCAATGTACTTTGTGTTGTACTAATAACTATATATAAATATAAAAACACTGTAAGAATTGTAAGTGACTAATGTACTTAATGAAACTGTAATTAATGATAATAATTTATAATGTAATTAATGTACTTTAATTAAACGATAATAATTTAATATAATGTAAATAATGTACTTAATGATGTAATGTACTATATGACGTAGTGAATGTACTTTAATGGAATTGTAGTTAACGATAATGAATGAATTAATTGGTAATTATAATCATAGTTATAGTAGACCAATATTACAATGTACTCAATGTCCGACCCGACATTATGTCGCCATAAGGAATGTAGACTTGGCGATACTGTTATTACACTGGTATGCATCAATTTTGCTGTCAAGGGTTTTGTAAGTGATTCTTATAGAGTTTTTCCTGCTAATTTCGAATCTGCAATCCGTTTTTCTCAATCAGCTCAGGTTATCCGGCTATGGCCTCATAAGTAAAATAGAATTTTTCGTGATTTTGTCAAAGCGGAATTGGAACAGTAACATCTATCATCACTTGTTTCACTTGTATAATATCTTTTTTTACTTTTCAGGCATATAGATAAAATATTTCATAATGAATAGAGCGTGTAAAAATGATCCCAATAGATTCTGCTACATATGTGGGACGGTTACCATGCCAAATAACCAGTCCCAAATCACTAAATTTGTGAAGACAATGTATAGAGCATACTTTGGAATTAAGCTAGGGGACCAGGACAAAAATTTCGCCCCTCATATGTGCTGCAAGACGTGCATTGAAAATTTGAGAAGATGGAGCAAAGGCAGAGCGAAATCTTTGCCTTTTGGAATTCCCATGATTTGGAGAGAAGGAAAGGATCACGTGACAGATTGCTATTTCTGCATGACAAACCTCCAAGGTGGGCTTATAAATTTATTTTTCTTAAATATTTTGAAATCCTCGTATGAAACTTGACATAATATTCACCATAATGTAATATTCACCATATATAGCATAATATTCACCATAATGGTAATCATACATTTACATATACATATTGTTATAGAAAATACATTTACACATACATATTGTTATACAAGTTACATTTACATATACAATGATTGTATATTTTCTTTCTTTTTCATTCATATTGTCCCCGAAGGGACAATATGAATGAAAAAGAAAGAAAATATACAGACTCCATCGACCTATTTCATATCTTACAGACCGCAGCCTTCCCTCACGAGCCGCCACTGTCTGAATGCTTCTTCTATTTCATATGCAAGTTTTATATCCATGTTTCTGTGTTTCTATTTTCAGGAGTTAAGAAGAATAAACACATTGTTGTATACCCTGACATTCCTTCTGCTATGAGACCTGTACTCCATGGTCCTGGAATTCCAATACCCGACCCACCTCAAACCCTGGACTTCGATGATTCTGATGATGAATCAATGACCAATGCCAATGACCAGTCCCAGTCGTATATACACCTCAAAATACCGCTTCAAATGAGCCGAGGCCTCTCAACCAGGCCAAACTTAATGATCTTACCAGGGATTTAGGACTTTCCAAATTAGCTGCCGAGATCTTGGGCTCACGACTTCGAGAGGACAACTTGCTGGCTCCGGGAACAACATTCTCCTGGTATAGGAAACGAGAGGAAGAATTCCGCAAGTTTTTTGCAGTGCACGAAAATACCTCTTCAGTGTACTGCTGCAATGTTGAGGGGCTAATCGAATCCTTGGGCCTGCCATATAACGCATCAGAATGGAGGCTATTTATAGACTCGTCTAAACGAAGTTTGAAAGCAGTACTTCTCAACATTGGGAATAGGGTTGCATCAGTCCCTGTAGCACATTCCGTACAACTTACTGAGAGCTACGATAACATGAAAATTTTACTGGATGCTCTCGTATACGACCAACATAACTGGAGGATCTGTGGAGATTTGAAGGTAATACTAATATCATAAGTAAACTATTGCTATTGACTATGTTGTTTTTCCAAAGGTTATTTGAGAGCGTATAAGAACACTTAACTTCCCCACAGAAGTGATACAGTCCAATGCATAGATTTTTTTATCTGATAGAACAAATTCTCTAAATTCTTTAAATATTTTCATTTTTTTTCAGATTGTGGCATTTGTATTGGGAATGCAAGGGGGATACACGAAATACCCATGTTTCCTCTGCAATTGGGATAGCCGAGCGGATGAGAAGCACTATGCACAGCGTGAATGGGCATCCAGAGAGAATTTTGAACCTGGGTCGCATAATGTCGTTTCAGTGCCCCTTGTACCACCAACAAAAATTTTGCTCCCACCACTTCATATTAAGCTGGGCTTGATGAAAAATTTCATCAAATCAATGAATAAGGAGGGTTCAGCATTCCGATATCTCGAGAGCAAATTTCCTCATATATCTGATGCTAAACTAAATGCTGGGGTTTTTGATGGTCCTCAAATTCGAACTTTGATCAAGGATACTCAGTTCGAAAACGCAATGACTCCAACTGAGAAGAATGCCTGGCAGGCATTCATATCAGTTGTCAATGATTTTCTTGGCAAGCGTAGAAGTCCAGAATACGAGTCCGTTGTCGAAAACTTGATGGAAGCTTTCAAAGCTCATGGGTCGCGCATGTCCATAAAAATGCACTTTTTGTGGTCCCACTTGGACTATTTTCCTGAAAATTGCGGGGATTATAGTGAGGAACAGGGTGAACGATTTCACCAAGATATCAAAATAATGGAAGAGAGGTACCAGGGAAACTGGGATATCAATATGCTGGCGGACTATTGCTGGTGTTTGAAGCGAGACGTGCCCGAAGAAAAACACAGACGGAAAGCCAAAAAAACTTCATTCCTTCCTCAATAAACTTTTTTCCATATTCATTGTATGAATAAAAGTATTTATTCACACAATGTTTTCATTTTTCACGAGTGTTCTTATAATATTACTCGTATCTACAGTGTTTAAGCTAAAAAAATCAATAAATTTGGGGATAAAATTGGACTTATAATAAATGGCCAATAGAGAAAAAACCTGACCTGATTGAGGAAAACCAATGTAATTTTCGAATTCAGCATGGTCGAATTATATAATATGAGTTGAAAAAACCCTCACAGCAGACAAAAAAATTTCATATGCATACCACTGTTATTATTTTTTTAATTATTATTTTACCGTTGGGATAAATTTTGATGTGCTTTCTACTTTGCCAAATAATTGGTGACTTGCTCTTTTTAAAATTTCTTAATCATTTTTAGATTTAGCTTAGTAATGAATTCTGAGAAACTCTTTGCAATGTTCATATTTTGTATACATTCTCTCTTCGTTATAAGCCTTAAGCATTTAATTGTAAATCTTAAACCTTTAATTTTTACTCATATGCATATTTTAGTGTAAAGATGCATAGTTCAGTTTCCACTTTTAGTTAACTTGGCAGATCATGATAACATCAGATCTGAAAATACGCGGTTTAAGATAAAAATATAGCTTCATCTTCAAATATCTTGTTTATTCATTTAAACATTACCACAGCTAAAAGATTTACTTTATTTTTAACTATTGTGCAAAATAATACAACCTATTCAACATTTACTTTTCGGGCACAGAAATTGGGGTGTGTGAAGGAACATAGGGGGACGAAAGTGTGTCGTAACACATATAGGAAATGCTACCAGGTGCCTGGCACCTACGATTCCGTACCCTTTGGGTACATAACACCCTCATATGCCATTATTTGTACTTTGTGTATAAATCGCGACCAGCCATGCATTGATATACGATTGATGTGGAAGAATGCGTCTGATAATAACGTCCTTCTCCCCACGCGAAGCCGTTTCAATTTGATGTTTGCACGTTGCTCAAATTTCGACATTTTCTGCAAAATCGCCAGACGCCACAAACACGCCCTCACACAAAGCAGTGACACGGCGCACTGGTGCGTAGTTGAATGGTGTTTGTTGGCATCTGGCAAGTGGCCAAGGTGACGTCATCAGCCATACGCACTGACATCACCTAGTGACACGCGTTCATTAGTTGTGGGACTATTTACCGAACTTTTTGATCACACCTCGTATATATATATATATATAATATATATATATATATATATATATATATATATTATATATAATATATATATATTGCCTATTATTTTGAAGTTTATATATAAGTGTGTATTTTCTCATACATACAGTATATTAAATGTGTATATAGACTTCTCCTGTACTATTATTATTTTGAGGCTTATATATAAGTGTGTATTTGCTCGTTTATATATTAAATGTGTATATACATTTCTACTGTACTAATATTATTATTTAAGAATGTATATATATATATATATATATATATATATATATCCTTCGTTTAAAGTGTGTACTTTTTGCTGTATAGATTTCTTCTGAACTATTTTTTAATGTATATTTGTCTTCTATATATTTCATGTATGTTAAATTATCTCCAATAATTCGTTTAAATAAACAGAATGATATAGTTGTGTTTTATTATTCAATAAACAGTAGAAACAAGGGCTTTCCGGGGTATATATACATATATACACCTTACAACCGTACTTTACAACCTTACAAAGGTTTCGCGCGATGATTTCTCATTTCGCGAAGGTCAAGCTTGTCGCCCCTTCTATCGAGTTGGCCTGGTGAGTAGCCGGTTGGATTCTTGCGCTCTCCACCTCACATAGCCAGGTACGCCCGGCTCATAGGGGATTGTTCTGAGCCAGGCGTCTAGTCTTCTTTTGAAGATTTCCACTGCAACTCCCTTCGTGTTTCTCAGGTCTTTGGGCAACTGATTAAACAGTTTTGGTCCTCTCACTACAAAACTATTTTCTTTCAGGGTTGAGGATGTTCCCTGTCTCGCCTTCAATTTGGGAATACGACACAGTCTACTGTTTCTACTTTCCACCGTTGTTTGGGGAGTTATAGGGTTCAGAGTAAGATTAGGAAGTAGTTTCTCCATTATTTTCCAAGTGTAAATAATGGTGTATCTTTCTCTTCCCCTTTCCAGTGAATAGGGGTCTAGTTCTCGTAACCTTTCCCAGTAATTTAGTTCTTTGCACCCATTGATCTTGGCTGTGAAGCTTCTCTGGATCCCTTCCAACTGTCTAATGTCTTCTTTTTTATATGGGGATGTTAGGACCGAGCAGTATTCCAATTTGGATATGATCAGGGTTTTCAGTAGAGGAATCATTATATTCCTATCCCTTCGTTTAAAGGTTCTCAATATCTGACCCGTTATTCTCTTTGCTCTGTTTACTGCTATCTTATTTTGTGTTTCAAATTTCGCATCATCTGTCATTACAACCCCTAAATCTTTTGCTCTGGAATTTCTCTGAATTTCCTGTCAATTTGGGGTATAATATTCCATGTATTTTAGGTCTTCTCTTTTTGCGTACCGTAATAGCTGAAATTTCTCGGTGTTAAACTTCATAGTGTTGTCTTTCGTCCACTTGTAGATTCTGTTTATGTCGGTTTGTAGAGACCCTATGTCTTCTGGGTTTCTTATTTTTCTACTGATCTTTGTGTCATCCGCAAAGGATGTTACTGTGCTGTCTCTGGTAACGTCCTCATCTATGTCAGTTAGCATGATTATGAAGAGTAGTGGAGCTAATACTGTTCCTTGTGGTACCGAGCTGAGGACCTCTGATTCTGATGAAGTTACTCCTTGTACTGTAACGACTTGCCACCGCTCACTAAGGAAACTATCCATTTCCCTACTTTTCCTGTTAGTCCCATATATTTCAGTTTATGTATTATGATTACGTGGTCACACTTGTCGAACGCTTTAGCAAAGTCTGTGTATAGTACATCATAGTTTTCATTACTTTCAAGTGAATCAATAATGTTGTTGTAGTGTTCCATTAGTTGTGATAAGCATGATCTGCATGACCGAAACCCGTGTTGGTTGTCATTGAATGTTTTCTTAGTTTCCAAAAAGGTATAGATTTTCTGTCTAACTATTCTTTCAAATAATTTAGTGAGATGGGATGTAAGCGATACTGGCCTATAGTTTTTGGCCTCGGATCGATCTCCTCCTTTATATATTGGGACTATGTTCGCGCTCTTCAGGATGCCCGGTATTTCTCCCGTTTCTAGTGATCGTCTCCGTATCCAGTATAGGCAGGGGTGCAGTGCCAATTTTATAGGTGCCGGAGCTCTGGTGGGCCTGACAAAAGCCTGCCATTTCCTATCCTGTTTCTATATATGCCACACGATGACTAAGTATTTCGTGTTTGCACTCACTCACTAAACCGTTGATAACACTAGGCAACAAATTTCAACTTTTTTTTTGTTACAGACACGTGAACTACTGATTCCTACTAAAGCGCTGATGCTGATTTCAGATCTGATATCAAAATTTCTCTATCACGTCCAGATTTTGTGTAACCGAAAACCCCTATTTTTCATTTTTTTTCTCACCCGCTTCTATTACGAAAGCCGTCTAAGCTACTTTTCCGTGCCACGTTTTATGTTAAGCATACTTAATTAGTGAACAGGGATGTCTTTCCTCCTTTATTCTGGCTTAAGACAGACAGCGGAATTCCGCTGGCGGAGTTACCACCCCTGCGCCCAACCATCCACCCAAAGCGCGTTAGTATTTGTTGTTACTACTGAAAGGCAAATTCCTGTTCTTAAGTGAAACTTTGGTGTGTCCTCTTCCTTTGTCGCTTGTAGGATGACGAGCTCTCCTTCTGCAGGAACCAACAATAATCCCCCATCATATTTGGGTTGAAATTACCTTGGTATCTGTTTTCCATAACTGAGATCTGTTGGTGGAAGCGCTCACCATGCTCGTCACTTACAGCCCCAAGGTTGGCCGGGAAGAAGTCAAGATGAGAATGTAAAAAATGAATTTTCAAAGACATTCTGCATCCCATTATTTCATAAGATTTAAGCATGTTTTCTACGAGTTTACGGTGGTTTTCAGCTTTGTGGTTTCCAAGAAAATTTTTGACAACTTCAACGAAAGATGTCCATGCTCCTAGTTCATTCTCATTTAGGTTAGATGGAAACGATGAGTCGTGGATGACACTGCGGATCTGTGGTCCAGTGAAAACTCCAGCTTCTAGCTTAGCATCTGTCAATATTCCTTTGAATTTATCCTTTAAATATTGGAAACCACTACCTTGATGATCCATACCCTTCACGAAATTTTTCATAAGGCCAAGTTTAATGTTAAGTGGTGGAAGATGTACTTTCTGAGGGTCAATAAGTGCTGGGTGTTTCCCATTGTATTTACCAACAACATGTTCAGTTCTAGATGGCCAATCATGTTTTTTGTAGTGGTTCTTGTCATCTCTGCTGTTCCATAGACACAAAAAGCACATATGCTTTGTGTAGCCCAACTGTAACCCAAGAAGTAATGATACAACTTTAAGGTCGCCACAAATATTCCATGTGTGGTCCTTATATTTGATGAATCTTAGCAGCAGTTTCATCGATTCATAAGTCTCATTAAGGCCAGTGGCATGTGCTACAGGTATTGAAGGTTTTTCATTGCCGTTGTGCAGTAATACAGCTTTAAGGCTAGCTTTACTAGAGTCAATGAACAGTCTCCATTCTTTTGGATCATAGCGACAGCCAATCCCTTGCATCAGACCACTGATATCGTGGCAGAAACAAACGTTTTCTTCCTGTAAGTAAAATGATGAAAACTGCAAATGGCGATGGCGGAAATGGGAAACTTTGGTGTTTGGTTGGAGAAGATTAAATTCTTGAAGTCTTGAACCAAGCAACTCTGCCTTTTCTTTTGGTAATTCCAAATCGCGCACTAAGTCATTTAACTCCGCTTGACTTAACAAATGTGGGGAAATATTTGCATCTGGAACATATATGCCATCTTTCCCTGTTTCTATATCACTAGCAGAATCTTCAGATGAACTGCTGTCTGTTATCGTTGCTGGTGGAACTGGTGGTGGATTTGTTTCATCATGTGGTACTGGTTTCATTGCTGATTCGCAGTTTGGGTACATGATCTTTGAATTGTTTTTCTTTGTGAAACCAGCAATCTTTGTCAAACAAAAATAACAATCATTGAAGTGATTTTTCGGCTCACGCCAAACCATGGGGACTGAGAACGGCATAGCTTTTCTTTTACCATTCATCCAAGCTATTAACATTGCATTGCACTGTGCACAGCAAATATGTGGTGCCCAGTCCCTCTGTTGGTCTCCTAACTTACAATCAAAATAACACTTGTAGGCAAGTTTAATCTTTGTTGTTATGTTTCTACGTTGTGGCTTAGGTGTATATTGTCCACAGACAAAGCAGAAGTTGTCTGGGTGATTTACACAAGCACGTCTATTTGATGCCATTTTGAATTACCATACAATATCTGAAAAAACGTAGAAAGTAATTATTACGATGTGCAAAATAAAAAGAAATACACACCGTAGTACAAAACAAATGCTATAAAAACACACAAGTCACCACAACCTGTCACTTGCTCATCAGCAGAGAGCTTCAAAAACCGTTCTGCTTGACTGTCACGTTGCGACTGACCGTTGGGCCGTTGCCCGTTACTATGCTCTTGACTCAGTGTTGCCAACTCGGGATAAATTTTATTTATCAAAATTGTTCGAATTTGTATATAGTTGGCAAAAATTTGCTTTAACCTTGAAAAGCAAGTTTCATATTACTGGCATTAAGCCGATTAAAACCAAAATCTGGACGTGGTAGAAAATTTTACTAAAAGTGATTTGCATTTTACACAAAATCTAGACGTGATAGAAAAAATCTAATTATAGATTTGAAATCAGCATACCGAAATTAACTAGGAGCACCTATTTGGTCTTCTGTAACAAAATCTTTGTTGCCTAGTGTAATTAATGGAGACAATTTTTTTGTTGCTTGTTATGGTAATTCCTCCAAACTTCCTCTTGCAGAGGTGCCGGAGCGGCGCTCCGGTGAGCTCCGGCAGCACTGCACCCCTGAGTATAGGGGCTCAGCGATTGCATTCTTGCAGTTTTTGATCAGTGTGGCATTCCATTTATCCGGTCCTGCCGCTGAGTGTGTTCTTAGTTTCCCTATGGCTTGTGTAATATCATCCGTCGTAAAGTCGAAATCTGTTATACTTTCCCCTTGTGGTTCTTCTTCAAAGAACGCGTTTATATATATATATATATATATATATATATATATATAAATAAACGATATTAAATGACAACTGCGTTGATGGGAATATATAAACGATGCATGTGTGCTTTAATAAATATATATATACGAGGAGTGATCAAAAAGTATCGATAATTTTATTGCTACGGACAAATGAATGCAAAGAAATAACCGTTTACATATGTGAGTCTTCCTGCCCTCTGGCGTCTGCATTCTGAAGCAAAATCTGCTACCATGAGTCAGTAGTTCGTTGGAGCGCTTAAAAAGAGGTGTGTTTTTGCAGTACGTATAAATCTCTGAAATGGAGCAACGCGCGTTCGGAGACGAACGAAATGATTAAAACAGCTTTTGAAAATGATGCTCTAAGTGTAGCTAACGTTTACAAATGGCACAAAAAGTTTAAAAATGGAGAAACATCGCTTGAAGACAAGGAACGCAGTGGCCACCCTTCCACTTCTCGTACGGATGAAAATGTCCAACAGATTCGATTTCTGGTACGAGCAAATGTTTCTCCATTTTCAAACTTTTTGTGCCATTTGTAAACGTTAGCTACACTTAGAGCATTATTTCCAAAAGCTGTTTTAATCATTTCGTTCGTCTCCGAACGCGCGTTGCTCCATTTCAGAGGTCAAGAGCGCTCATTAAGTGATGCGACATGCCTGCAAGACATTTCCACTAATATATACAAGTAAATAGCGCAATCTGGCACCTCAAAAGTTATTAATATATATATATATATATATATATATATATATATATATATATATACATACACACATATACACTCCTTTCTAAACAAGCCATTTACAGTCAACTGGCGGATTAAGACTTCTAAGTCAGCTGATGCTGTCAAGAGCGCTCATTATGTGCCTTGGTGTCCAGGCGAAGGATGGTCTCTCTCTCTCCTCTCTCCTCTCTCTTAGGTTAGGTTTGGGTGGCAGCCTGGGGGATTCCCCCTTGCTTGTGGCAGCTTTGGGAATTCCCTCTTGCTTGCATGACCCTTTTTTGTGGCACTGGCACCATGGGGTGAGGGGGGTTGGCACCTTGCAATAAGGGGGAAAGGGGTTTGGCACCTTGCAACATTTGATCAACATCGCAATTGCTCTGCATCGTCCATTTTGAGGTCATACTACTGATATCGTATCCCTGAGATTATAGTTAGAAATGTATTTGGCGTCCTTTTTGGTCCCTCATCAGGACCTGATATTGCTTTATTTAAGCGATTACAGCTGGAATGGAGTAACATTGATAAGAGTAAGCTCGAGCCAGTGATTGGTGATAAAGAAGTGACCTTAGACATATCTAAATGGAAGGAAATAATTGAATTCTGTAAAACTAACCTAGAAGAACGTCAACCAAGAGATGATTACCGAGAAACCTTAGAATTAACATTGTTGTTTCTGGGAACAGATTCCAGATTATCAAAACGCTTCCAAGATTCTTAAAAGCATGAAGGTTGTCAATGATATAGCAGAAAGGGGAGTAGCATTGATAAAGGACTTTAACGCCTCTGTAACGAGAAATGAGGAACAGACACAGTTTTTGCTTCAGGTCGTTGTGGAACATCGCAAAACATTCCCAGATGCAAGAAAGAAAAAATTAGTTGAAGGTCTACAAAGTTCAACCAGGCGACAATGAGTTGTTAGCACCAACGGAACCCCCCCTCCATTGAGAGTATAATACTCACCTTTATGGATGAGGGGGACCTGGAGCTGAACTCAAAAAAGACTGTAAGCTAAAATCTTCTGGATTCTTGCAGCACCTCCAAAACATTTCCCATTTGTATACAAATTGATATTCTGAGTATTTGAGGGAATAAGAACAATATTATGTGTTCCGAACTTAACTTTTTGAAGATTATGTTTATAAAGCTACCCAAATATATATATATATATATATATATAAGCAGTCTTAATTAACTGAGATCGAATTGTTATTATTAAATTTTCTAAAAAATTCTCATGCAGCCAGCGCCCGGGACATATTTGATTAATAATTAAAAATATGCTCCCCGCTTCGTCCTCTGACTAAGGCCAATTACATTCTGATGGACGGACGGTCACAGTTGCCTCACTCGTAGCCTGTTCTGGACTGACTACATGAATCTCCATTTGGGTTGTACTGTCCTCCAACCCAAAGTATCGTACCTGGCATGCCAAAATTATCGTATTTTACTTGAATTATCGTACCTATATATTACGTACAGTTCCCTGCAATAGTTCTGCTCCACCCTCTCCGAGATGTGACAGTAACGCAGTTCCTCTTTCCCCCATACCTTCCCTCTCTCCCTCTCGTCCTTCCCCTCTCCTTTCGCTATCTCCACCTTCTCTCTCTCTCTCTCTCTTTCTCTCTCTCTCCTTGTTATTTTCTTTCAATTTATCTTCATTCTTATTTTCCATTTTCCTTCCCTTTCACCTTATACTAATACATGACCCTTCTCGTTACCCCCTTGCTCCCCGATTATTACTTCCTCCCATGTCTCTCATTCCTCTCACACTATGCACTACTTCTGTCATTTGTGTTTTTGCTTCTTTCCTTTTTACGTTCCCTTCCTAATCCATTCTCTTTTACATAATAACTGACTTAATCATTCGCTCACGCATTTAATTTTTAATAAACTTTCTCTATAAATACTCAAAAAAATATTAACAGCTTCCAAAAATGTTCGTGTATATCACTAATCTTATTTATCTTTTGAATAATACACCAAAAACGACGATATTACGAGATCAAACCGTCTACAGTATATGGAATCGCACAATAGCTGAAATTAATCATCATAATGTAGAAGAATACAACACTTATTTGTAAGTTAAGTGTTAATATCGAATCACGATATGACAAAAAGTATTGCATCACGAATGATCCCAAAATTCGAAGAAACTGTAATTCGGCGTGTCAGATTACGATTCGAAAAGCATCTAATTTTAAACTGTGATTTGGACCCAGAGACGAAATACAGGGTGTACATAAAGTCAGGATCTATTTTTGTAAAATAATTATTTTTTCTATTTTTCTTTTCAGAAGCCCTTAGAATGAATACAGAAGAGCGTGTGGCAATAGTAATTTGGCGAATCGAGGGAAAGAAATACAATGACATCTGAGAGAAGTTTAGAAGGAGATTTCATAAGCCGGGGCCAATAGACAAGACAATACGAAAATTGGTGAACAAATTTAAACGAACGGGATCTGTAAATGATGAAGCAAGATCAGGACGACCGTGTATGTCAGATCTTACCGTGAATGCAGTACGCGGAATTATCACTGAGGAGCCACGTACGTCCGTTCGTGCTGCATCACACAGACTCGGCCTCCCGACGTCATCTGTGCACAAAATTCTGAAAGTTAATTTGCAGAAGAAAAGCTATCATTTGCAGGTTTTACATGATTTACACGAGGAAGATTTCCCTCGACGAAGTGCTGTGTGTGCTGATCTCGTAGAACAAATCTGGAGTGATAATTTAATGGACAACATTCTCTTTAGTGATGAAGCCACTTTCCATACGTGTGGAAAAGTAAATCGCCATAACTGTCGAATTTGGGCAGATGAAAGACCGAATGATTTCGTCCAAAATTGGGAAAGAGACTCACCTAAAGTTAATGTCTAGATGGGTTTAACAAAATCTAAGGTTTATGGTCCTTTTTTCTTTGCTGAAGCTACAGTTACGGGGCTTATTTATCTGGACATGTTGCAGCAATTCCTTGAACCTGAGCTGATTGGGGATAGGATTGTTAGTACCGTCGTCTATCAACATGATGGTGCTCCTTGTCACTATGCCAAAATTGTTCAGGATTATCTAAATGGACGTTTTCCAAATCGCTGGATCGGACGCGGAAGCAACAGACCTTGGCCAGCGAGATGACCAGATTTAACCCCTTTAGATTTCTTTGCATGGGGCTTTATCGAGTCGCACGTCTATCAGACGAAGATTACGAGTCTTGAAAACTTACGTACACGTATACGAACTGCTGCAGATAACATAACCCCGCAAATGCTCCAGAATGTGTTTAGAAATGCTGCGGAACGATTTGAGCTGTGCAGGGATACTGATGGGCGTCACGTCGAATCCTACTCTTAATTATTTAATAAATGTTACCACTTTATCATTTTATGATTGAATTCCATATAATTTCCAAGTGCTTCACAAAAATAGATCCTGACTTTATGTACACCCTGTATATTAATATATATGTAAAAATGAATAATTTTAACACTCATTTTTTTATATAAAGTCCAAACTCGCGTGACTAACTATATATAAAATGCAAGTTTGGAAACATTTTTAATTTTCTTTCTATTTTATTTTTGCTTAGTAATTGATGAATTATTTCCTTTTTAAATTACGTAATAATTTTTTAGATTAAGCTTAATCATGTAATCATTTGGCCAGTGTGTGCGCGTGCGAATGATGAAACATTATTCATGCCTTTTATTAATATATCATAATATAGATATGGTCCTAACATTGTTTGGCTGGACGCGATGTAGTTAGTGGTGGTGTAGACACGGGTGACAGTGGGGGCAGGGGGTGGTGCTGCTGATATGACGTGCCAACTCTTGACTCATTGCCAAATGTCTTTAGGACATAATTATTTCCATTCATCACTCTGGTTTACATATTAATAAGGAAACATAAATGAATAATTAAATATAAATTCAAGAAGGGGATACATATTAACAATGAAGTGAATAAAAAATGGTCTTTAAAAACTAAAAAAACCTTCGGACGTGATGACAGTGTCCATGGTGTTGGCAAGCCTGTCATCCTGAACGAACTGAAGTTTCACTGTATAAAAACAGAGCCGTAGGTAGGCATTATTGCGTCCTGAGCAAATTCCACGACTTGCACTACCCATCTCCCCTTTATTTATTTATTGATTCATTTATTTATTTATTTATTTACATTTTATATTGAACATATTGTAGATTCAGATATTATTCAGATTGGTGGGTATCTGTAGGTTTCATACGTCACTGCTCAGAATATCTCCCAATTGGCAAATGGACGACAGCTGAATGGATACTACTTGTATGGCATTGTTATATCCGGAACAAATGCTATTTCTAGATCAGTAACACTGATATAGTAATAAATAGCCACTGAGAGAAATATTATTCAGAAACAAAGAATATTTTGTATTGAGGCAGTATCATAAATGCATATAATTGTTTTGTATTGATAAGTTCCATGTTACAACTTAAGTGTTGAACCACTGCAGCTGTGACTCTTGGCGGTCTCTCACCTCAAAGGAGAGAATTACAGAAAATAAAACTATTACAGTAGTTCATATCAATAAACATAGAGCCATTTAAACGATGATATTTGACAATTTTGCAAAGGTGTTACACATTCATAATTACCATTGTATTTTAGAGATATTTTATACATGAACACAACAAATTTAATAACTTGTCCACCCACTGTTGTTGTCTATGACTTCCTGCAGTCGATGTGGTACAGAATCAACATGATTATATACCAGCTGTTGATTCCTCCTCAGCACTTCCCACTCACTAAATGTGTGTTGTAAAAATTGGTTCGTTGTTCGTTCTTCCGCTGGTTCCCACACATTTACAATATTGGCCCATATATTCTCAATGGGATTCATATCACAACCCTTACTTGGCCAATCCAAAAGGTCGATATTTCTTTGCTCAGAGAACCAGCGTGTGACGACCCGAGTTGTGTGAGTTGGGGACCTGTGTTGCATAAAAATGATTCGCTCAGGAAATGGCAGAGGATAAGCACGCACAGAAGGAAGCATAACCTCTTCGAAAATTTCCATATACTGGTCTGCAGTAAACCTCCCTTCTATTTTGGTGAGCTCTCCTACACCATACAGATGAATCCATACCCACATGTTACAAGTGACATGACCGCTACGTGCTTCCTCATAGATGTGCTCTTGGGTATATCGAGTATTATTCCTCCTCTAACAATGAAGATGGCCATGGAATGTGGAGGAAAAGGTATTTTCGTCGGTAAATATCACTCGACACCAAAAGTCAAGTCCTTTTTCAACATGTTGCTGAGCAAATCGAAGTCTATTTTCTCGATGTTGCTGATTTAACTTCTCTTTGATAGCCGGGGTCCGATGGTTTAACCCAGCTTCATGTAGCCGCCGCCTAACTGTCACTACCGAAACGTCAAGCTGCAATTGTTCCCTTATCGCAACAGCATTGGTAAAGGGATGGGCTTCGGCAACATCGCAGATCTTCCGATCATCCGCAACAGTTGTCAGTCGAGGTTTCCCCGTTTGTGGTGATCTCGTAGATTCCCTTCCTCTTGCTACTTCTTCAACTATATATAAACAGTGTTCCTAGAAATTCCAAGTTCTCTTGCAATTTGAGTTGGAGACAGTCCGCTCTCCTTCATGCCGATGATTCTTCCCCTCTCAGCAATTTTCTGGTGGTGATCCATTCTGCAGAACAGTTGCTTCGATGAGATTCAGGAATAGTGTGAGCTTATTTTCAGTCACCATACCTGTTAACACCTCTGTCATGACGTCATGTGGTGTCACGTGATATGTTAAAAGTCAGGTGGAATTGGTGGAATGCGAAACAGTTTTGAAAATGGTAATTAAACTGCTACACCAGCGGTACCCAAACTTTTTTTGTGATTACCCCTTTTGGTTAATCGACAAGTGGAAATTACCCCCCCTTGCAAAAAGCAGAGGAAACATCATTTTACTGAGCATGAGAATAATTATTCATATTTTATAAACTTAGTACTCGTATATTTCTATATATACAGTGTCTTATGTATAAGATAAATACATATGATATTGGTCAAAGAATGGCTACATCATTACCTAGGTCAAACAGTTAATGTTTTATCACTCACCAGACGTTCATTTCCACAAACTAAACATCTTCACAATCCGGTGCACTATTTGAGAGAAACATATGCTCATATTTATTCTTTGTGCTTAACAAGCGATACTCGTCCCTAAAGTCTGTTAAAAACTCTCACAGCCCATTAGCCACAACCTCAATACAAACCTCGTCATGATATATATTAATATAGTGGTAAAAATACTTAAGATTCTCCATGATGACAAGATTTACATTTTTAACCGTAGGGTACTGAGGAGTCGGTATGATGTAACATGACATAATATCGCTTGTCACAACACGCATCAACAAGACTCACTATCCACAACCGTTGCTTATCTTCTGAACGTGTTGCTTCTACTTCGCGGTATATGTGAGCCTTTATAAAGTTTAGGTCTACAACATTCTTCAATACATCGTTTGTACTACGAAATCCTACAATCCCCTCAACAGAATAACCGTAGAGTATTTGAATATCTTGGTCCTTCGCACGGCTCAATGTAACCTTAAAAGTATCAAAGGAGGGTGAAATAGGAAGTTTTTCAGTATCCACCACATCTTAGCACTTTGCCGAATACCACTTCATAAACGTTGAACACGCAATATTAAAGGTAGCCATTACTATTTGTCTACGCGGGAGAATACACGTCTGAGCTCAAGGGTATGTAGAGGTCAACTGAGCACGCAGGGATAGAGATATGCTCAGGTAGTGGCAGGAGTCACGTGGCCGATCTTACAGTGGGCGGAGCTTAGCGTTTTACTGTACACACACACACGCACGCACGCAAAGGAGAAAGTGAAACCTTAATTGAAACAAATATACGTGATAAATAAACATATTAACAATACACATATATATATAAATACAATCAAGGATTAAAGTAACCAAAGGGCTCGGTATCATAGGTACCAGGCACCTGGTAACGCTTCCTATAGATGTTACGGCATACCTTCGTGTCCCTAAGGTCCTTCACACACCCCAGTTTCTGCGCAAAAAAATTGTGCGTCCCCACAGTCAGTTGGGGTAGCTGGTCACCCTCATCTCCAAGAACACTAAATCCTTCAACGAGTCAAAGTTAACGACTCGACGGTTCGCATGGTTAACCGTGATACCCTTAGCCTTCACGATATCCTTCATATCATCCCCTACCCTCACCCGTACCCCATAGGTTTTTGGCCCTGTTGACACAAACGAGTCTGCGTATCCACCATCACCATACTCGTCCTTGATCTCATCAGTTAGCTCTCCGATCCCAATAGCAGGCATGTATTCACCTTCCCTCGCTGTGAATATCACGCTATCTGTGTCAGGGTACAATACCCTCCGTCCAAGAGAATGCAGTAGACCCCAAAGTTTGATGCGGGCGTAGGCCGTTGTGAAACTGGCTACAGGTATGTTTGTAACCCGTGAGGTATCTTTGGCCAGTTCGGTGATGTTGTACTTTATTATGTAAGTATTATCTACATGCACGATCTCCATAACCTCTTTATCGGGAGCGTTGACATAATCCCAGACTTCACTATAACTTTGTACCAAATGGACATTCCGTTTGCCGATATTCTGTGCAAATTCCCCCCAAAAACTGTTTAGGCACAACTTTGCACTAAAGCGCTTGCCAGGATTCTTAACAATTTGGGATCGGTCAAGCTGTATACCTTCATGGGCACGGTAACGCCGAATATAAGCCGTTTTTTCATCTTCGGTATCAACCTCTCGCGGATATCCTGATGCTTCTACTTGATCCTTCAAAAAAGCGTTTATATATGGTGTGAAGGTTGGGTAGCTTCTGAAACCTCCACACCTCATGTATCTTCAATATTCTATGCCCATGGAGAACAGCTAGGGCCAGCTCAGGGCTTGTATATACGCCTCTGATCTTACGCTGGTTGGTTGTATGGTCACAATCACCGTTGTTCTCTTCTGCGCACTTTACGGACAGGGGAAACATAAGCTTGTTATCTATAACGACGGGTAAGATCGGCAGCCATAAATCGCGAGGGGGGAGCACGTCTACGAAAGAGAGTCCAAAGTAGCGCTCATTCAAGTTAGCTGAAAAATCCTCGATGGTTGGTATGATGGGACCTACCATTTTTTCAGGCGCATCTACGGGGTACGGATTGTTCTTCATCACGTAGGGGTATAAAGAGCAGAAGTCATAGTAATGGAGTTTCACGCCCTCCGTAGGCGGAAAGTATAGCTTGAATGGGTTTGTGCGCCCTCCAAACAAGCTGTCACCGCATTTGAGGGGGTTGAACACCATTGAACGTTTGATGGCCCTTATTTCTTCACGGTACTGGGCATCTGTTTCCATCCGTGCATCATACTCATTCTCCCACACGATTTTGTGAGTGAACTGGGGGCCTATAAGTTGATCACGGTTACGGGTCCATGCGAGGCTGTCGGCGGGGGATCTTCCATAAAGGTCCCCTGTGTCGGCACATTCAGCACGCGAGCATCAGTGTCACCAGCAGCTGTTAAAGGAATACACATTCTTCTCACCCAAAAACACGACCATTGACCTTAACGGGTACTTCACCCGTGTTGCGGGCATGTTTCATGGATACCCCTGTCTGTTGCTGTAGGTGTATGAGCCAGTAAATAGCCTTGTGCCCATAACTACGGGGGTTGTTTCTGTGAATGATTGCTAAGGTGTCTTTAGGCATGAAGTTATTCTTGAACACTGTAAAACATAATGAGACGATCGTGGTCGCGACATGCAGCGGATCGCATTTGAAACGGGTTATGTACATCCTTCTAAAGGCTTGAAAGCATACTCTAAGTACACGTACGTTATTTTCGCAATAACGTTCACATTCATCGGCTATATTGTGTGGATTAGCTTCATTAAAACTGTTGTAGTAGCGGTCAAAATCTTCATGCTCACTATCACTCATGTTGGTGTAGTTAAAGTAATGTTTGGGGGGAGTTACTCCTACGTAATTCAAAGTTTCGTTAGTGAGGAAAGGGAAATACCCTTTTGAAACTTCAGCGGCTACGCCCATGACCTTGGGCAGCTTTGCTAATTTACAAGGTGTGAACAGCAGGGTGTCTTTAAACCGTACATTACCTCTTATCTGCATCTGTATTAGTTTGTTGCCTCTTTTCAAGGGATCACCTGTAAATATCGCAGACGACTCGTGTTCAAGCAGCTCCTTATAAAGAAACGGTGTCAAATTTCGCCTCGTTATGGGCAAGAATATACACAGTCATTTTTTTGAACTTATCCGCTAATTTGACTTGACAATACAGGATACAAAGATTTTCACAGGGCTGTCGTGTGCATTCGTTTTAAAAACGTTTGTCCGTTTTCCACATTTGTGACACTCATCACACTCGATCTCCATGCACTCATCACAGATAGTCTGACTTACGAGTAAATGTGGAATGACCTCTTTGGTTTCAGCGTTCGTGTAAGTTTCTATATCGTAGTACACGGTTATACAAGGGCTATTTTTAGGCTTAGCATCTTTCATATAACATACATGCTTCACTCCATCCGCCTTATATTTTTCATGACATGTAGAACAGTGAATTTCATCGCATTTATGTTTGAAATTCCCCCAATTATCCATCATGTGAAACATACCGCACTTACAAATCCTCATTTTCCTGCAAGTGCCATTTGATTTATGGAGTTCAAAGCATTTATTATTGAAAAATGTACGTCTACACACATTACATTCCCTCTTCTCGGTTTCAACTACACGACTTTCACATTTGGGGCTTTTACACTGCTCACATACCATGTAGCAATCCTTACAATGTTTCACCATATCATCAGCAAACTCGAGACAACCCTTACACAAATCATGATGCCTTCCATATTTTCGACTTTTATCATAACTGGCGTAGAGAGCCCTTATGTTACGGATGGGGAGATACGATGTTCCTGACAATCCTAAAATAAGTAGAGGTCTTGTACGATCTCTCACGCTGCTTTTAAAAACATACACAGTCCTACGACGATCATCCATTCCAAATACGACTATACGTGCATTCATTTCCTGCTCGGCCCTTCTCAGTTCTTCAGGACCCATATTACACTCAAACTCAAGCTTACAATCTGAAGCCAGTTTACGGGCACGCTGCACAACCGTGGGCACCAAATTTTTTGCGTCCAAGTATTTAGCACAGTGAACATATGAGCTAAATTATTGCTATAAAACCACAACCACGATCGACGTTTAAATGCTTTCTGTAAATAACCGGAGAATTGAAATTAAGAGTATAAGGTGTGGCACTATGACCCGCAACCCGGAATACTCTGTCAATATCTACCATGAAGTTGTCCATATTGAAGGATGTACCACTTTGAGAGGCTTGCATTATACGCCCAAGATATATTCTATGTCTACAGCCCAAACGTCTGAACGGTATTACCACCCAAAAATCGTCCCCTCATCTGACCCGAACCTGAAGGATAACCTCGTCCGGACTTCACGTTCGTCGCGGTTCTGAAGGGCAAACTCCACAATACGTTCAACTACGCGCCGCAGTCCGTTGGTATACAGGGATCCAGGGTCAACCCTGACCACGTACCGATTTCTAGTCAGGGCAGGGGTGGGGGTAGCGGTGCGCACCAACTCGAATGTTATACCATCCTCCACAGTATGAGAAGCTGCTGTGGAGGAAGTACCCGGAACTGAACAATGGGGCATATTTGAGGAAGGTACTATTGTGGGGGTTGTGTCGTAAGACGTAGAGGGTTGGGGCTCTATTACTGGGGTCTAACAACCGGAGCAATCCTGGCACGCTTTATACCTGACGTGGAGGGCTCTTCATCATGCTTCCGCTTTGAACTGTCGCATACTACAGGTGTCGCTGGTGAGGGTTCGTCAGCGGAGAAGGGTTCTGTAGCTGCAAGGTCATCGGGTTTGTCTGTGATATCGATGATGGGGTGCTGTACATCGTCGTCATTCACGGTTCTGTGGAAGAAGAAAACAAAATATAAGGAACAGCACTCAAAATTTGTAATATTTTGTAAATGACCCACTTAGGGGTGTGACATGTTAGGGATGGAATCTGTAGAAAAATTCAGGTTCACAAGCACCTCCACATGTATTATATCTGGCCCTACTAGATGTGGAAAAACTGTATTTATGCTTAAAATCATTAAATCAGGAAATGTTCTCAAAATTTGTGCATAAAGTAATATGGTGCTATTCGATGTATCAGTCAGTGTTCAACGAGTACCAAGATGAAATTTTGTTCCACAAGGGTGTCTATGACGTTAATTCGTTAAAAGGTAATGAGCATACAGTTACTGTAATTGACGATCTCATGTTGGAAATGGATAAAACGTTTGCCGAGACATTTACAGTGTTCTCCCACCACCTTAACATGAGTGTATTCTTCATCAACCAGAATCTATTTTTCAAAAATAGATACATGTGCGAGTGTCGCTAAATACACAATTAGGGTATTAGCCAATCAAATGTTCCCGAATCAACGTAAGGTTTTTTTGGAGGTTTATAAAGAAGCCACAAGTCAGCGTTATGGATATTTGCTCTGTGATCTTCACCCGCGAAACACGTTTAGGGTAAATCTAAGAACGAATATATTCCCAAGCGAACCTAAACGGTGTATATTCCAGAATGACAAATAGGCTGAAGAAATATCGTGAATTAATAAAAATCTATCAACGATTACCCCGGGCACCGCAACAGATGTTTGTTAAAAATATCGACTCCGACTTTTTAAAATGCATCTGTGAAATCTCTCTTTTTGTTATAAAATGTAATGTGCCAATGAAACCCCCTCAGAAGGCTCGCTTACGTCGTTACAAGAACATAATACGAGCGCTCGCTCATAAAAGTCAAACTGTGGGTAAGAAAAAGCGAATTATTGTACGAAGAGGAGGATCATTCCTACCCATCTTATTTTCAGTTTTGGGTCCTTTAATGACTAGATTAATATAATGAAGAAGGTGGTTGTGATTCCGCACGAGGTGTATGCTTCATTGCAAAGTTCAAAGATTCCAGACTCGGCTCTAGAACCCTGTAAAAGTAGGCTTAAAAGAATGGAAAGCTAGTTGCTATCCCTATTAAACAGTGAAAAGTCACCTGATGAGTAAAGGCTCTTGTACCAAGGGGCTTTGCAGAAATTTCTTTATGAGTACGAAAATTATTAGAAGCTGCCCGTGGTTATTAGGCACAGCGCGAGTAGCTCTGAGCATGGCGACACAGGACCTGGGCCCGACGTTAGAGATGACCAACCAAAGAACAACGGAACACAACACATCGAACATGTGTTAAAAACAGTCTCCCACATACATTGAGGAATAAAGACTTAAGTCTTTATAATCTATTGAGTGAGGACCCCATCTTACAGTGGGACGATACAGGCGAGGTCATTTTGAAGGAACAAGGGTACAAGGATCCAATATCGTTGATATTGTTCATGATCTGGTGAGAAAGTGGGACAGACCCTCACCAACAGGATAGAAGCATATTAAAGCAAGACCACAACAAATAAATGTCCACAAAACATTGATAGGTAATCTGAATAGGTTAAAAGACCTGGATCAAGTCTCGCGTGTGTCACAACTGAGTACGCCATCGCCCCCAGCAGGAGCGTCTCTGAAGAAGAGAAAGAAAACAAACGGCCAACCTTATCCACGTGTCTCTAAAATACACAAATGGCTAACATATTAAGTAAACGTATTATGACATTTCTAACCCCGCCTCCTATGGTGGCGTTAATAGACTGTACAGAGGTGTTTACGGAGTAGGGAAAAAAGATGTTGAGCGGTTTTTGCGGGAACAGGATGCTTATACACTTCATAAACCGGTGAGAAAAAGGTTTAAAACGGCCAAGACAACCGCGGATTCGATTGACTCTATTTGGCAAGCGGATTTAACAGACCAGTGTATAATGACGGATACCGCTACATCCTATTCATAATAGATGTATTCTCTAGATATCTGTGGCTAATTCCCCTGAAAAATAAATCGCCTGAAACAGTTGCTAAAGCCACCAAAACGTTGATGTTAAAAGAAGAAAGGGTTCCTGGCTATTTTTGTACGGATATGGGGAAAGAATTTATAGGTCGCGCTTTTCAGAACATGCCGACAGAGTTTAGTATCAGTTACTACACTAGCAGTTCTATACATAAGGCCTCTTTAGCTGAAAGAGTTCAACGTACCATGAAGGAACGCATGCATCGCTATTTTACACATAAAAACACATACAGATATATAAACGTTCTCGGGTCATTGGCATCATCATACAACCGTTCACACGACCGTACGATTGGCACAACACCTAAAGAAGTTTTAGAAAGAGGTGCGCTGCCAGAGGTGAGAAGAGATGGAGCACCGCCACCGCAGTCTACAGTTTTCAAAATCAATGATTAATTATGTAAGGCTATCACGTTCGGGAAATAAATTTTAGGCAGCAAAGGTTCAGGAAAGAGAAAAAAAAAATGTACCTGGTGAAATGGCAATAATGAAGCTTAAATAGTATGCAACATGGCGCCTAGCCACTTCTATGTTACACTCCCGTCCTCCTCTTCTCTGTCTGTACATCCTAACAACACTCTGGCCAACTTTGTGACAGAACTCCACGGACCCATTGAATTGAAGCGTGATTCGTATGAGGTGGATTTATGTGAATTCCAGTTAGTCTCCAAATTTTTAACTCTTGAAAATGAGCAAATCATATTTCTGATCCTAAGAAGAATCGATGAGTGCGAAAAATTAGACATAACCTTAGACGATACTATGCGATCAGTACTGTTCGGTGAGGTACAGTACTATAGCACAAATGTTTCGCTAGGAATCGGCCATTATGTTACAGCCATGGACATTATGACGGGGTTAAACAAGAGTCATGAAAAGTCGTACCTGACAAACGACTTACTTTTTGAAGTCGTAAACATAGACACGCCTGCATGCACATTGAAGTTAAAGTCAACGCTTAGTAGAAATATTAAAGATAAAGAGCTGTTCACAATTGTGGCCGAGGGCCGATATAGCGCAGCTCTCCAAAGAGATACCTTTCACGAGGGACAGCATGACTTGTCCAGCTTAATGTATCAAATGAAGATGGAGAAATTGGGTGAAAGCTTTCCACCTCCAGACATGTGCTATATTTATAGCAATATCGTAGAGCACCAATTTGTTGGGGACACCCAGGCGCGCCTGCTGCGCATTGCACACATCCCCAACCATAGAGGGAAAAGTTTGAGCATTACATATGACAAGCCCTATTATGTGAATGTTGCGACTAATCTATTAACCAACATCTCGATATATATAAGAACGATTGAGGGAAAAATTTCCCATTCGGTGATGGGAGCTTAGCAGTGAAACTACACTTTCGCCGTTTATAATGACCCAAAGGCCAATCACAGTCTACCGAGGAGTGAGATACCAGCGTGGGAGTGGGCTTGGATCCATTTTTTCATCCATACTACGCACCGCTGTCCCACTGTTGAAGAGGGGTGCCAGGTACGTAGGGAGGAAGGCGTTACAAACAGGTTTTAACGCGGCAGAAGATATAATGGGTGGAACTAAGCCTAAAGAAACTCTAAAAAAACATTTAAAACGTATACGGGACGAAATCATCAAAGATGCAAAGAGAAAAATGCGTTGTGGCGGAAAGAAGAGAGCTGCCAGGAAGAAGGGGTTACCATCACTTGGCGCTAAACATAAAAGGAAATAAAAAAGAAGTGCTCTAAGCGTATGAAACCTATGGCTGACCATTTTTTTAACTGATATATGCTGAGGACCCTACTCTCACGAATCGTAGGCTGATTACTAGTTATCGAGACAGGTGGCACTATTTCTGACTCGTCATAGCGCGCGTTTCATCCATCCTTGTAGTTTACAGTGCTGTAAATCGGAACTATCCCTCTTTGATATGCCCCCCACTCAGGTCTCTATTGAGCATAGCGACTTCATTACAATTAACCCATTAAACACAATTAGTTCGCCGAGTGGCCCTATAGAATTAGTGATACCAAGCTCAGGCCCTTACGTTTTTGACCCAAGCTGCATGCACATGTACGCTCAACTGCGTATACCCCATTCTGATCGAACGGATTGCGATGATAGTTACTCAGCGTACCCTGAAACCAACTGTTTACACTCCATATTCAGCCGGTGTGAGGTGTATTTAAATCAGGTTAACATCACGGCAGGAACAGGGTATTATCACCTACGAGCCTTTTCAAAAGAAGCGAAGGACACCTTTTTAACCGCCGAGGGTTTTTATCAGACTAAAGCTGAAAGTGGTATAAAGGATAAATTTAAAAATTCTAAAAAAAAGATACACGAGTGTTTTGGCCGTCTTCATATAGATTTCACATTCCAGGAGAAATTGCTTATGAACGGGATGGATATGAGGTTGAAGCTTACCCGCACGAGCCCTGAGATCTGCATAAATCTGGGGTCTTTTGCTTATACGCCGTGTGAAATTAAGTTCGCCAAAACAAATAGAAATTGAGAAAGACAATACACGCCACAGTAAAATACCCAATTAACAGGGTACAGATCAAACTATACACGGTGCCCGCCGGGTTGGCCTCGAAGCAACTTGAAAACGTTGCCCTTGGAGTCCTACATAAAAGGATATTAATTGGAATGCAGGACCACGCCTCGACGAATGGAAAATGTAAAAAGAGTGCCTTTAAATTCGAGAATTTCGGCCTTAGAAATATAACTCTATACGTAAATGGCGTTGCATTGGGAGGAGGTATGGATATGGATCATTCATCAGACGCTGTGTTCCCGCTTTGCGCGAGAGCATATAGTAATCTGGCCCATATTCTTCGATCAATTTAACCTTTATCCGTTTGATGTTACGCCTGACTTACCTGCTCGTGTAAATATGCACTTAAGTCCACAACAGAGTGGAAAAATCTCAGTCAGGTTGGAATTTGCCAGGCCTATAGACGCACCTATAAGTGTGCTAGTTTACCTCGAATCACAAGCACTAATAGAAGTAGATCGTTTCAGGAACGTGATCACAGACTTTTAAAATGGACGCGAATACACACCAGAGAGTGATGAAAAGTGACCGAATCACATGCTCCAAATTTATCGGTGTGTTTGCGAAGAATGAAATATTGATGTTGCCAACTACGAGAAACTGGTACGGGATTATCTTTAACACCGACATTGTAGGGGCTGAGGGGATTCATTGGTTTGCAATCTATTTTAAAAATAGGGAAAGACTGTACTATTTTGACTCACACGGCGCTCAGCCTTGCAATGATTCTGTGCAGTTTATCGAGCAGATACATGTACCTGAGATTGTGTGGAACCCGTATCGCCTTCAAGGATATTATAGTAACACGTGCGGCATATACGCCCTCTCATTTCTCATGCACATGTCACGTGGGAAGGGATTTATAATTTTTAAAAAATTATTCGATTTGTGCGACACTGAAATGAACGATAAAAAGGTATGCAAACAGATAAAAAAAAAGTTCCTATATGTTAACACCCGCTGTATTGTGTAAAGGTGTATATCTCTATTGTGTAAAGGCCTATTTGTAGCCATTAAGGCTTATTTAATGGACACTGGTACCACTTTGTACATGTTTTCTACCATTTAATTAATTAAATGAAAACACAATGTACGATAATAAATATCCACTCTAAGAGACAGAGTTTATTGTGGAAATAAACTCTGTCTATTAGAGTGGGTTTTTATTATCATATTTTGACCTTCACGTAGAAAAGTGAAGTTTTTTGCATTTAAAATACAATGTTTTGTTCTTAACCCCCCCAAAATACTTACATTAGTTCCTCGGTGACCTGGCATTCGTTGGACCGGATGTGAGCCAATACCTCGACCTCTGTGTTCAGGTCGCTGGATTGGCTGTGCGGAGAAGCATCCATAGCATTTATTCCCCTTTCATCAAAATGAAAAGTAGCTATAACATGATCAAGTTCCGCATCGGTCTCGATCCCGGGCCCGCAGGCAATTCTTAAAAGTTTAGGTAATTTTAAAATCCTATCTTTAGAACTGTCTATAAATTTTTAAATTATCAAGAAAAGTACAAATAAAAACACACCATATATATATATATATATATATATATATATACGAAATAACCGCGAAGGAGACAGAATGAGACAATAATTAAAAACAAATACAGTAATTTACAGCTTAAAAGTAAGCATCGGAAAATTCTTAATAGTTTTTAATATTTCTATTGTAAGTTTTTAATATTTCTAAAATCTTACCTGTACAAGAAATGTGCAAATAAAGCACCATATATATATATATATATATATATATATATATATATATATATATATATATTTCGAAATAACCACGAAGGAAACAGAGAATAATGAAAAGCGAGTACGCTAATTTACAGCTCAAAAGTAAGATTAGCTGGGTGTGCTATGCTCCGTCTGCCTGCGACGGGTCTCGAACACGCAGACAATTCTTAATAGTTTTTAATATTTCTATTGTAAGTTTTTGTTTCTAAAATCCTACCTGCACATGAAATGTACAAATAAAACACCATATATATATATATATATATATATATATATATATATATATATATATATATATATGCCGAAATAACCACGAAGGAAACAGAGAATAAAAATATTTTTCAAAACACAATTATTGTGGCCTTTTATAAGTTAACGCCGATTGAAACGTTCTATATAGGCCGAGAATAAAGCACACTCTTTTCAAATTGCATTTATTATGGCACTTATAAGTTTACACTGAATGAACCGCAGAATATAATCACAAATTAACTACTTACATTTTAATATCGTCTTCATTGAACGGTTCTTGCATTTCGTCACAATTTTCTGAAACAACTTGCGTAGATAGAAATTCATTCCGATCTGCAGCTGTGAAAATTAGGCGCGTTGCCTCAGCATAGAAATCTTTATCTTCAAACAATTCGGGGGAGTCGTACAGTTGGCTCATGGTTAGTATTTCAAAAGCACTAAGCAAGAAAAATCAATGAAATGAGGCTCTGAGATGAAAGGGCCCCCTTTGATTGTGATCAACCCACAACACACGAAACGCTAACTTTCTATTGGCTATCGGCGAATTTTGGACGGGGCTTGACGCGTAGGTCTGCATAGCAGCCAAAACGAGGTCCTGGGCTCTGCCCACAGGGCTGTGATTGGATGCCCCATGAAATCTGGGACGTGTCAGATATTCCCATTCGTATCGAGAGAGAAACTCTTTGTTTTTTTTTATCTTGTATTCGACCGAGAGAGAGAGAGAGAGAGAGAGAGAGAGAGAGAGAGAGTAGCTGAGGATGGTATGTGAATCGGTTTATGGGTCTGAAATATAAAAGTGGAAGGTAATTCCAGATTGAATTACCCATGAAGAAAACCGCTGTAAAAGTTTATTGGGGTCCCTGCGTTATCGTACGATACAATAAATAAATTTTAAAAAATAACAGAGATGCGTGGTGGATGCAGGTCATTAAACACCAAAGTTTATGACGTCGGGAGAATGGAAATAAGATTCCATCGAGGCGTTGTTTATTATCGAGATTTTAAATCCAATGTTATCTTTCGGTTCCTGGCGCCGCTAAAACTCGCTGTAGAACAAGTGTTTCAAATTTTATTTTTAAAGGATAATTTTTAATAGACGTATATATATATATATATATATATATCACCTTATTAATTCACGCATGAGGAGAATTAATACAGCTTACCATTCCGCAATTTTCAGAACGTTGTTTAATGTAATTGTATATATATATTTTTTTTTCTCTAATAACATGTTGATTATACGTTTCGTATATTATTTTATTATATATATATTCCCCGTTCGTATTTATTATGCTATTATTATTTTTTATTTAATTTTTTGTTCGTATATACTTCATGTGAAATCCAGTTAGCCACCAAATTTTTAACTCTTCTTGTACTAATTAGTAATTTCTGTAGTAAATGATAAATATTATTTTTCACAAGGTGATTCTGTTATTTCGGTAAACCGTCTTATTCCGCCCCTGTATATTCAGAAATCAGGCATAAATGTGCGACAAAATCCTAGAGATTTGTTTGAGTTATACAATAAATGGAATTAATGTGAATTAAAGCAATTTGATGTGTTTGCTATTAATAAATTTTGGATCTTTTGTGTACGTTTCTTGTACTAATTAGTAATTTTTATAGTTTTCAGAATTTTTTTAGATGAACTTTTTCCAGAACTGTACATACATAGGCTTTCTTTGGTTAACCCTTCGAGTGCTTCCGCCCGAATTGTTCATTCTGACGAATGTTAATCTTTTCACCCCACCCTAGACCTACTTTTTAACGAGGATGTGTATATATATATATCAAAACTATTGACTTCTTAGGGAAACGGAGCTTACAGATGAAAAGATGGACCAACTCAACAGCAAACATTTCCGTTTATTTTTTATACTTCAGACGTTTCGACAAATCTTTTGTCATCATCAGTGAATTATAAGTCTTAAAACCTTAAAACAAAAATGAGAATAATGAAAATTACATCAATACACAATTAAAATCATTAAAATTACATCACTACAAAAATTAAAATCATTAAAATTAAATTAAAATTACCTCAACTGGTAAATACACAATGTTTGCATCAACCTCCATATTGGCAGAAACTGAGAGAAAACTGTGTGGTCAGTAAATTAGAAGGTATGATATGTCTATGAAAATCGGTTTGTTAGTTAAAAGAGCTGTAATTTGTAAGATGAGCTATTATTATTAATGGAAGGTTTGTTTCTATAGATGTACAAAGATTCTAAAATTCAGAGTTCTGTAAGGTTATTGGATCTGGTTAGAATTTCGAACTGAGTTTTGTGAAGGGGATGGTTGTTTCCATTACTATGGTTTCTAATTGCGGATTGTGGTGGGCTACTGAGGGGACGGTTAGTACGGACTGATAAGCCCAAATGTTGAGAAAGGCGTACCTCCAGTTGGAGTTGAGTACTGCCAATATACGCAGCCTTACAGCTGTCGCACGTGTATTTGTAAACAACATTAGGGCATACAGTTTTGGGGAATTTGTCTTTGAACTTTAACAAATTTGATAATATAAGTGGTTTGACGAGGGCGAATCTAAAATTCATTTGGGGATAACTAGACTTGAGCAGTTTGGACACTTCACCTCGAATCCGCAATGATAAATAACCATAAAAAGGTAATTTAATATATCTGGTTTCTTTTTGTACTGTAGTTATGGGGAGTTTAGTATTAAAAGTGTTACTTAAAAATTTCTTTAATTGGTTGTCAAAAAGATTAGAAGGGTAGTAATTATTAATAAAGTACTGTCTTAAAAATTTAAATTCTTCGTTTAATGAAAAGTAATCTTAGCAAATCCGGTAACTTCTTGTTAATAATGTTACAATAGCACTAATCTTATATTTATAAAACCTACAACTTAAATAATTGGTTCCCAAACCAGTAAAAGTTTGTTTTATAAATAGTGAGGTCTGGAACTTGTTATTAACCCGTTTAACTAGAACATCCAGGAAAGGTAAACTATTATTTGTTTCGTTTTCACATGTGTACTTAATATTACTATGTTGTTTATTAAGATAATGAAGAAAAAGTTTTACGTGTGGAGGATATTTAAATATTAAAAAAGTGTCATCCACGTATCTTCTGTAATATACGAGTTTAAAACTATTAGGACAACTTTTCAACCAAATTTCTTCGTAATGGCAAAGAAATGCATTTGCTAGTGTTGGGGTCAACGGGGAGCCCATAGCTATCCCATCAATTTGGCTGTAAAGGTTGCTATTAAATAAGAAAAGATTATCACAACACGCTATTTCGAGGAGGTTTTTAAATTAAGTCTGAGTGAGGCCATTAATAAGAGTATTACCAGTAGTGAATAACTTGTTTAGTATGATATCTAATGTTTCTTTTAACGGGACATTTGTAACGGTTTCATATATATATATATATATATATATATATATATATATATATATATATCAGAGAGAGAGCGAGAGGGAGAGAGCGAGAGGGAGAGAGCGAGAGGGAGGGAGAGGGAGAGAGGGAGAGAGAGAGAGAGAAGGGAAGAGGGAGAGAGAGTTACAAGGAGTTACAAGGAAAAGAAGTACCTCAAAAGGCCTTGCGACCCATATCGAGTGAGAGAGAGGGAAAGCGAGAGGGAGGGCGAGAGAGAGCGCGCGAGAGAGATCCCTGCTAGGGCACCCTGGCTACCAACCGTGGAAGGACGCGCCGCCAACGGGTCTCGAGCCCGACGCATATAATCGTGTGTGCGTAATATTTTATGGGCGTATAGACGGGTGTGTACGTGACAAAACGAAGTATACACTGTGCCAACTAGCTGATAGTGGAGGCACTGGCTGATTAAGCCGATTTTCTGATTAGGGGCCTATAAGATAACGTCCGCTCGGCTGAAGTCTTAATATGCGCTTGGCTCCTGTCAAGCGAACACCTCTCTTCCTCTCTCTCCTTCTCCTCTCTCTTTCTCTTGTGGGATAACTCCGCCTGCAAGTTGCATAACCATTGTTGCTCTTGCAACAACCCCCTCCCCCTTTGGGGGTGCCTTGCAACAAGGGTGTTGGTACTGGTACTGGTTTCAAGGGGGGCTTGCACTCTTGCAACATTGACCAACATTTTCAATTGCATTGCACTCTCTCCTTTTGCGCTCATAATACTATCGTTAACTAAACAGGAGGAAAACTAGAAGTAAAGGTAATATGGCAAACGAGATGAACACATGAATCACATACAGTATATAGTGATACTTGGTTTAGGCCAAATATATATTTCGTTGTTCTTCCATCCATTATAAGCTAAACTTATAGACGTAACTCAATTACTCACGTAAGAGTACAATCCCCGTACTGTAATGTAGATCACAATAGCAAAGACAATACTGGGAAGTATACTTGCCTACACACACACACACACACACACACAACACACACACATGTAAAAATGAACAATGAATAATCAATATTTATTTTTTACATGAGAACCAAAATCGCTTAACGCGAGTTTGGATAGAATTTTTATTTGTTGCTTTCTATTTTTGTTTCAGTGTCACAACCATGCGACCTACCATTTCTATGGTTTGGTCGTGTCTATAGTTCCATTTTTATTTGGTATAGAATTTGTTATAGCTGATTGTGGTTGTCTTGCATCTCACCCTCGTCCCTAGATTATGCATACACATTGCATATAACAGGATTGGAACCCGTAGTTGTACTTCTTAGTCCTTAATACCCACTCTTTGTCTCTAATTCGTTTCTTTTAAATCCTCCCAATAATGACTTATACACTATGACGTCATAAAATAACTTAAATTTCCTTCACGGTTTCCATACCTTGAACACTGAGTCACGTGTTCAGTATGTGGACATCGTCCGTATTCAATGTATGGTAAATTCTTTAATATAAAAAACTTCATTCTCTATACGTCATTATTTATTTGTGGTGTTATGCAGTATAAATATTATCATTCAACCATATTCGCCCATACGTCCATATCTTATCTTGATCATTATCCTATATCAATTCTGTTAAATATTCATTTTTACTAGTGTCAGTCTATGAAATGCAAAACTTTATACATTCGTATCTGTTCGTTCGAAAACGCAAATACGTTCTCGTGTATTTTTTTTTTTTTTTTTTAATTATTTCGCCTCCCGCAATGAACTCGAAAATACTTAGGTAAGTGATCAAATTCCGCTAACTACGGCAGAAGCGAACGCTTCTAAGATAAAAATCTCCTCTAGCTCTGATTCAAATTTATAACGTATTATAACATAATATAACATATTATGTTGTAAGTGTACAGGGTGTCCATAAACTATTCACCCCATTATAAGCCTTAATAAATTCGTTATTATAGAAACTATCTTAAAAAGGTTTGCGGCAATTAATAACACAACTCAAGAAATTTTAGTTTTAATTCAGTAAACTTCCACGTGAGCCCCATTGGTAGCACGCAGAACATCAAGGCGATAGATGATTTCGTTCCAGACATTAAAATCTTGTCTTGCGTGATGGAAGCTAATGTCTCTTCAATCCGGTGTCTTAATTCTGTGATGTTATTAACCTTCTTTGCATACACTCTGTCCTTTGTGTAGCCCCATAAAAAGAAATCAAGAGGCGTGATATCCGGGGAACGAGGAGGCCATGGAATAGGGCCATCTCGCCCGATCCAACGAGAAGGGAACTTTTCGTTGAGGAACCTCCGCACTTCTAATCCTCAGTGTGGCGGTGCCCCATGTTGCTGAAAGAACACACGGGGCTGCATATCCTCAAACTGAGGTGCAGCATACCATTGAAGCATATCTAGGTAATTTGTAGCCTTCACAGTGTTCTCATGGAAGAAAAATGGTCCAATCACACGGTTATGGGAGAGAACACACCAAACGTTTATCTTGGGACTGTTGCGTTCGTGTTCAATAAATTCATGCGGATTTTCTGATCCCCATATACGGCAATTGTGTCTGTTGACTTTACCAGACAGATGGAATGTCGCTTCATCACTGAAAACGACATTGTTCAAAAAATGCTCATCTTCATCAATACGGTCAAGAATGTCAACAGCAAACTGTACCCGTTTGGGTTTGTCATTTGGTAGAAGTTTCTGCAAGGTTTGCAATTTGTAGGCATAAAGTTTCAACCTCTTGTGAAGCACTTTATGCGCTGTTGAACGCAGTATTTGCAGTTCTCGGCTTGCTCGGCGGATCGATTTTGTAGGACTTTGGATAAACGCCTCCTGAATTCCTGTATCTTATCTTCAGACACACTAGGCCTACCAGCTCCTTTCTGATGTAGCACACTGCCAGTTTCTTGAAATTGTTTCAGCCATCGCTTGAGTGATTGCTTTGTTGGTGGAGTTTTCTGATATTCCTCCCGAAAACGTCTCTGTACAGTAATTGGAGATTTGGTTTCCCACATCCACAGCACACACATTGCTTTCTCCTTCACTGTCGCCATTGTGCCCCTAGTGGATGTTTTGCGAAATAAAGAAATAAATTTATTGAGTTGTGTTATTAATTGCCGCAAACCGATTTAAGATATTTCCTATAATAACGAATTTATTAAGGCTTATAATGGGGTGAATAATTTATGGACACCCTCTATATTATGTCATATACCGTATGTGCCCATGTACTTTGTGTTGTACTAATAACCATATATAAATATAAAAACACTGTAAGCATTGTAAGTGACTAATGTACTTAATAATGTAATTGATATAATGTACTTTAATAAAATTGTAATTAAATGTAATAATTTAATATAATGTAATGTACTTTAATAACGATAATAAGCGAATGTGAATTAATTGGTAATTGTAATCGTAATTGTAATGAACCAAAATTACAACGTGCTCAATGATGTACTTAGATTGTACTTATGTACTACTAAGAAATTATATCGCCTTCAGAAATGTATACTCGGCGAAAATACGATTAGTTTTTATTTTGTTTTTTTTAAATTTTTATTTGGAATCTTTCATCTGATCATGCGTTTAAAAGGGGGGAACTTAACCTTCAACTGCATTCCCCCAACATTTAGACTTATATGATACATGTAATTGTAAAATTAACTTCACTCTTCTTTGGTCACTACTACGAGACTCCCTTGTTAGCAGCCTCGCTGCGAGGAGGGGGCAGAGGCCCCTTGCCCTCCTTAGTTTTTTTTAGATTCCGGCCTGAGCCATGGTCGAAAGAGGTCGAACCTCTACCCATGTAAATTCACAGCACTACCTGTACATTTTTAGAAGTAAATTACAGTGAGAGAAACTTTTTATTTTTCCCCTTCGAGTTTGGCTCTCTTCAGAGAACTTAGAAAAATAAAGTAGAGAAAATAGTTCCCGATAAGTTATAAAAAGAAAATCGGCGAACCTCTCAGAGAAAGTATCAGAGTATTATAGAAAGAGAAGAATTAACAACTGTCAACCCTATAGCGAGAGAAAGAAATTAGGATATTATAGAAGAAAAGTATCGCGAGAAAATATCCGTTGCTGCCTCCCAACCAGAATCCCGTCGATTCGAACCACCCCAGGGCCATGTAGGAAGGATTTTAACATTGGCGACCCTTTAACCAGGATAAGAAACTGACGACCCTTGCATCCAGGATTCTTCCAGTCTTCCAGACCCTGGAAATCGAAGCAAACATAAGCACATAGAAGAAGAATTTTAAGAAGAGGATTTTAACAAGTGGCCACTCTTTGGCCAGGATAGAAATTACCCTGCATCAGGATAAAACTGGTAGCGACCCTACTACCAAGATAATAAGACCCACCATTTGACCGGCGTGTCACGACTTCCAGTTCGTAACATCCACCCTTGAACCAGTGTGTCACGACTCCAAGTTCTCCACGCCTAGTTTTCATCCAAGAAGAAGTAGCCAGCAAGACGTCTTCAGGACACGTCTCTAAGGATTTCGCCTTAGAAATTTTGTTAAGTACAGAGTTTGTTTTTTTAAGTAATTTGTAAACATTTGAAAAGTCAGTATTATTGACAGTAAATAATTAGTATTGAGCCAGAATTAACAAACACAAAACACAGTGAACACCCCAGACACCAGTGATACATTTTTTTTAGTGAAACAGTTAAATTTCACAGAATTATTGTCACAGAATTAATTGACAGTTAATGTCAGAGAGTTAATTTCAGAGAGTTAATTTCAGTTATTTTTACTATTATAGTTAGTATAGAATAATTTTATTTTATGTACCAAACATAATAGTACTGTACCTTCGCGTACATTCGAGTGAAATGATGTTTACATTTTTTATTTTTGTTTACAATTTTTTTCACATTATTGAATTGAATTGACTTGCGAATTAAGAAAGAGAAAGTTTATAGAGAGTTTATAAAGTTTTAGAGATACTTGAAGCAGTTTCTAGTTCCAGTTTCAGTTTTCAGATTCAGCTGGTTGTATCCAAGAGGGATAACCAAACCCCAGAGAGTTATATACTTGATAGCAGTTCAAGTAAGTCGGTTGCACCAAGAGGGACAACCAAACCCAGAGAATAATAGACTTCACTTGATAGCAGTTCAAGTGCAGTAATTTTCAGTTTTCAGACAGTTTCAGTTGGTTGTAACCAAGAGGGACAACCAAACCCCAGAGATTAATAAACTCCACTTGATAGCAGTTCGAGTGCAGTCAATTTCAGTTTTCAGTCAGTTTTGAAGTTTCAGTCAGTTTTGAAGTTTCAGTCAGTTTTGAAGTTTCAGTCAGTTTTATTTAAAGTCAGTTTTATTTAAAGTTAGTTTTATTTAAAGTTAGTTTTGAAGTCTCAAGTCAGTTTTGAAGTCCCAAGTCAGTTTTGAAGCCCCAAGTCATTTCACTGCAGTCAATTGAATTCAACTGTTTTTAGTTGTTTAAGAGAAATTAGTTTGAGAATGTAATTTAAGATAATTTAAGTCAACCTTCCTTTTAAAAGAGAATTTAATTCAACCTGAATTGGCAGGTTGTGCCTTTAATTTAACCTTTTTTTTTTTTGTAAGAAGGAAATTGACCGATTTGTCTCTTCTTCCATGCCATTGTTGCGTATATAAATATATAGGTAAAATGACATATTTTATTGTTTGCAACCAAAACCGTTTTTACAAATGTTTGTAACGAGTTTTATAATTATTATGATTCTATGATGACAGTAATAGTGTAATAATTAATCGATCATGTACCTAATTTATCCTGCTCTGTACGGTCGGGAAATTTACCCGTATGACCACATATACCCTAAATTTCAGTTGTGTTTTTAATTTTTTTTGTAATTTACTTTTAATTAAACTTCTACACAATAAAACATATGTATTTTTCTATATGCAAACAAGTTTTCAGACTAAAATATCAAATAATTCAAATTCTATCAACATTTAACGAAAGAGTCTGATTTTTCTACTTAACATGCAAAAATTATTAAACCTTTTTAATATTCTTTTTTATATAAAAATAATTTTTAATGTAAAATTTACCTGAAATTATTAAAAAAAATTGTTCGAAATGCTTTCCTTCCATTTCAATAGTTTTTTTTTTATTCTTGGCCGAAATTTATCTGACTCGATTTACTTTTATTTTTAAGTATATTGTATATTTAGTTCATTAAAATGCATAATTGATTTCTATTTTTAATTTGTATTCTTAATTTTCTTAATTCAATTATCGTACCGATACTTGTGGTTAATGTTAATGGTTATATAGTTCATATATAGCTAGGAATGTTACTAGTTGAATTTAATTCCATCTTCAAAATTTAATTTTTAATACCGCTAGAGTTACTTTCATTAATTGTAAGTTCTTTTAAGTGCGTATTTATTTTAATTACCTTAATACGCGCAACTGATTAATTACGTAAAATCGATAATTCCGATTGAATTTTATTACTTTTGACACATATTCGAATTCATTGAAACTTATACGCATACACCATCATTAATACTACCTGTAATTAGATTTTAATAATAATCGACCTTGAACTTAAAGGATTTTATAATAATAATAATAATAATAATAATAATAATAATAAAAATAATTGACTTAAACTTAAAAGATTTTATAACCCTAAACCCATCTTAAATTATTATACATTATTTTTAAATTTTGTTAATTCAAAAACCTTCCAAATCCCTACACATACACACGCATGTAAACTTGTTCAAATGTGTACGTTTCTCCACAAACACTACGTACAAAAAAAAAAAAAAAAATTCTGCGGCTACTGATTACACTTTCACCCATTTGGACATATCACCAACCACCACACTTTGTACCTAGTACACAAAAATACACTTTAGACCACAGGTCTATACATCATCTATTACGTAATTCGATTTTTACCTACAATAGTCAAAAAAACTAATTTATGGATTGTACGATCATGGTAACTTTGAAAATTCCTGAACTTTAAAATTTATATTTTTCCCTTTTACCCACTATTCATTATGTATGTAATTTTTTCCCACAGAAAATAAATTTTTGTTAAAAATTAAACAGAATTAAAATTTTTGTTGAAAATTTAAAACTATCATTGATTGTTTAAATTAAAGGGTTGTCTAAAATTAGATTTGATTTTCTATTTACTCTGCATTGTACCCAACCACCCGAACTCACTTGTTCTGTATAAAATTTGTAATGTAAAAGAAAAATTCGTCATCATCTAACTTAAATTCGTTAGGATGTTATCTTTATGTTATTGTATTGTATTAATTGTACCCTATTATATTATTGTATAAATATCATTTTAAAGGGGAGAGCAATGTAAAAATGAACAATGAATAATCAATATTCATTTTTACATGAAAACCGAAATCGCTTAACGCGAGTTTGGATAGAATTTTTATTTGTTGCTTTCTATTTTTGTTTCAGTGTCACAACCATGCGACCTACCATTTCTATGGTTTGGTCGTGTCCATATTTCCATTTTTATTTGGTATAGAATTTGTTATAGTTGATTGTGGTTGTCTTGCATCTCACCCTCGTCCCTAGATTATGCATACACATTGCATATAACAGGATTGGAACCCGTAGTTGTACTTCTTAGTCCTTAATACCCACTCTTTGTCTCTAATTCGTTTCTTTTAAATCCTCCCAATAATGACTTATACACTATGACGTCATAAAATAACTTAAATTTCCTTCACGGTTTCCATACCTTGAACACTGAATCACATGTTTAGTATTTGGACATCTTCCGTATTCAATGTATGGTAAATTCTTTAATATAAAAAACTTCATTCTCTATACGCCATTATTTATTTGTGGTGTTATGCAGTATAAATATTATCATTCAACCATATTCGCCCATACGTCCATATCTTATCTTGACCATTATCCTATATCAATTCTATTAAATATTCATTTTTACTCGTGTCAGTCTATGAAATGCAAAACTTTATGCATTCGTATCTGTTCGTTCGAAAACGCGCAAATACGTTCTCGTGTATTATTTTTTTTATTTTTATTTTTAATTATTTCGCCTCCCTCAATGAACTTGAAAATGCTTCGGTAAGTGATCAAATTCCGCTAACTACGGCAGAAGCAAACGCTTCTAAGATAAAAATCTCCTCTCGCTCTGATTCAAATTTATAACATTATAACATGATATAACATATGTTGTATATTATGTTATATACCGTATGTGCCCATGTAGTTTGTGTTGTACTAATAACCATATATAAATATAAAACCACTGTAAGCATTGTAAGTGACTAATGTACTTTATAATGTAATTGATATAATGTACTTTAATAAAATTGTAATTAAATGTAATAATTTAATATAATGTAATGTACTTTAATAACGATAATTAACGATAATAAGCGAATTTGAATAAATTGGTAATTGTAATCGTAATTGCAATGAACCAAAATTACAACGTTCTCAATGACGTACTTAGATTGTATTTATGTACTACTACGAAATTATATCGTCTTCAGAAATGTATACTCGGCGAAAATACGATTAGTTTTAATTTTGTTTTTTAATTTTTATTTGGAATCTTTCATCTGATCATGTGTTTAAAAGGGGGGAACTTAACCTTCAACTGCATTCCCCCAACATTTAGACTTATATGATACATGTAATTGTAAAATTAACTTCACTCTTCTTTGGTCACTACTACGAGACTCCCTTGTTAGCAGCCTCGCTGCGAGGAGGGGGCAGAGGCCCCTTGCCCTCCTTAGTTTTTTTTAGATTCCGGCCTGAGCCATGGTCGAAAGAGGTCGAGGGGTAGAGGTCGAACCTCTACCCCTGTAAATTCACAGCACTACCTGTACAATTTTAGAAGTAAGTTACAGTGAGAGAAACTTTTTATTTTTCCCCTTCGAGTTTGGCTCTCTTCAGAGAACTTAGAAAAATAGAGAAAATGGTTCCCGATAAGTTATAAAAAGAAAATCGGCGAACCTCTCAGAGAAAGTATCAGAGTATTATAGAAAGAGAAGAATTAACAACTGTCGACCCTATAGCGAGAGAAAGAAATTAGGATATTATAGAAGAAAAGTATCGCGAGAAAATATCCGTTGCTGCCTCCCAACCAGAACCCCCGTCGATTCGAACCACCCCACGGCCATAGACGGAGGGGTTATCACACACACACACACACACACACACACACACACACACAATGTTTGGTTACCTTACAAAACTGCGACATCTTCACATTTTCAAGTGTAGATCGCGAAACTTAACTTATTTTTGATAACCGACCTAACTTCACCTTCGTTATATCACCTTTTTCATGATTTTTAATAATTGTTATTAAAATAATGTCTAAAACTTCGGTGACACTGCTAACGTCTCGATATGCACGTTTGTGTTGTGATGGGCTCTGTCTGTATCCTAAAGATTGTCGCAGTTCCATAGATTGAGTTAGGTTAGAGTAGTAATGAAGGGAGAAAAATGCATGAAGAAGGCGCAAAGAGGAAAGAGCGTCCCCCATTCCCTTTCAGTGATATGATTAATTACTTGAAATATTTTTAAAAGAGCAATCATAAATCATAGAATGAATGTTACAGGTTGAGTGCTTTAGACAAATATTACACACATATCATTAAAAGTATTGAATTAATTAGAGTAGTATTAAAACTAAAGTTTATAACTTAAACTTGAGGAAGAGGCTTCAACATTGAGATTGAATGTTACTTTTTAAAGGAAATGTATTGGCATCATATATTTATTTATTTTGAAAGCTTAACACTTATTTTAATTAAGATGAAACAATACATAAAGCATTTGTAGTGTATTACATATTATACTCGCCTTTATTTTGTATCAATAGGACTTAGGGAGTGAGGATTGAATGAGGAGGAAATGCTTTTTATTTTTTGTGGAAAAGGGTGTCTCTAGCAGGAACAACGTATTTAGCATCGAATCATTAAAAAGCGAGATCATAAAGCGATTTCTTGTTTTTTAGAATGCTCAATTGTTTTTTCATATTATTATTATTATTTTCCCCATATTTTCTTCAGCGAATTTCTTTCCGCAACAATATATGAACGGTTATGTTTGATCCCTGCATTCGAATCCTTAAAATGATCATTATTTGTTTACGAGATGATAAAGTTAGAGAGAGAAAACATTTTAAATTTACTGAAAGAGAATAAACATCATCATCATCAGTGTTAGGCCCATTGCTATTCGTAATTTACATTAACGACATAGATGTAGGCTTGACCAGTAATGTGTCAAAATTCGCGGACGAATTTTTCAAATGACTAGGATAAAGCGCGTCAGGGCCTGGACCTTTGCTAACTTTTAGCTTATCGATATAATGCGCAATCTCACTCTCGTAAACAGTTATTTCATTCAAAATAGTCTCGCTACTAAATGGAACGATATCGTCCACGTCGGAGACATTATTTACGTCTTCTACGGTAAAAACTGTCGGAAGCCAAAGCGCTATTAGCGTCCACTAGAGGGCCTATGTTATCTTTTATCGGCTTACGATTATTGACGGTCAAAAAACTTTTTCGGATTATGTTTACTATCCGCAGCTACAAGTATCTCTAAATTACGCTTAGTATTCCTAACAGATCTTTTGACCTGACGTCTAAGCTCGCTATATCTTAAAGTTAGCTACCGTGCCATTGCGCTTATTAAGTCTATACGCATGGTATGAGTGTTTTTTTGAGTTAAGACTGTGTTTGCATGGTTTGTAAGCGTTCTTATTTTACTTCTTTTCATCTTTCACCCCTTTCCTATTCTCTTCGACTATTTTTCCTACTCGTCGGCAGTGGCCGGCGGATGATGATGGTGAGTCTTTCTCTCTTTTTCTGAATGAATGTTAACCCATGAATGATAGGTTTTGCTACTTACTTAACCCCTTATTCTCTTCTTTTAATTCCTTATTCTCTTCTTTTAACCCCCTACTCTCTTCTTTCTCTTGGGCTAACCTTAGAGTGGATCTTAGGGTCTTTGTTAGCCTTGGCTTTTGTAGATCTGTAGATCTCATCTCATCTCATACCATAATTCAACGCATATCCGTCTGCCCGTTTGTAGGTCTATGCGTCTCCTTTTCAGGTCCAAACGGCTGGACCGATTTTCATAAAACTTGGTGACAATACCCTCTGAGATCCCTAGTTTTTTTAGCAACTTTTTTTCAGATCGGCTGTCCCCAAAATATTTATCCTAATTTATCCCCCTAAAAAAATTATATGCTAAAACATGAACACAAACTTCAAAATTTTGGTCCATTGATCTTGGGATGTGGAACTTAAAATTTTGATGGTTACTTTCTTTAGTGAATTTGTTGATTTGCTGTCTTTTCTGGCTATTAAAAAAATATAAAATTTTATAGAAGCATGGACTAGTAGCCTTCCCTATCATTAAAGTCTACAGGTAAACAAAGTCCCAACACGCTTCTACAGAGTTTCATACACTTTCGTAGAATGAAGAAAATCAAGTTGGTCAATAAATTTAGAAAAAAAATGTAGCCATCAAAATTTTTAGCTTCGTATCGGAAGCCGTGATAGGTAAAAAAAGATGTGACACGTTGTATTTGAAATTTAACTGCTTCGTGAGCTTCAAGTAAAATCTGTGAAGCTGCATTTAAAATTTAAGTGATTCGTGAACTAATTGTAAATGTTAAACTCTAACTTGCTTAAAATTTTCTTAATTAAAGTAATTTTGATTGCATTTTATTGCTTGACTGTGTTAAAAAAATTCTGAGAATGTTCTGAAAACTTAATCCAGACAAAGAATCTTAGGGATTAAACATGGTAAGAAAAAGGAAGCCATCACTTAGAAGAACTACATTAATACATTAAATATGTATTGCCCCAAGGGTAATAACAGCCTTCAGCAGGAATTAGTAAAAATATCCCTCCCAGAGGGCAGGATTTTTTGCTAGTTTGAATAATTGGCAGGATCATTATATCAATTTTCTCCATCTTCCTACTATATAAATGTTGGATCCATTCTTATCAAATCCAACAGCTCAAGAAAAATGGCAGTGCTTCTGTCATAATCGTCCTCCAAACGTTCACAAACTTAGGTACAAATGAATCTACCTAACAGAACATTATGGTAACTTAAAATGAAGGATGATAAAGAAATGAAGAAGGTGCAAAGTGAAAATAATATCCCTCTTTCCTTTCAGTTATATGATTAATCACATAAATTATCTATAATAATAATAAAAGGACGTGTGTGTGTGTGTGTGTGTGTGTGTGTGTGTGTGTTCCAGCCATAACTCCAAAATGGAAGCAGTTACAAACATGAAACTTCACACACGTATTGATTAGGTCCCCAGGTTGTGCACCTGGGTGTTAATAAATTAAATAATTAAAATTACTGGGCCCGAAGGCCCCAGCACCGTGATTAAACTACAGAAAAGAACGCAGCCGTGAAAATTTTGAGCTTCACATTGTGTAAAGATTTCTGAATCTTAAGATTTTCATGACTAGTTTTACTGACCAAATAATTGAACCCCCAATTACTGTCGGTTCATTTATTTGGTCAATAAAACTATAGAAAAGAACACAGTCATGAAAATCTTGAGCTTCATATTGCCGCCCGTAATAATTAATACTATAAACACCCAGGAATGTCTGTCAGTCTGTCACGCTCGAAAAGAGAAGATTCTTGATATATATGGGCGATATTTGTATTTTAATGCATTAGAAAAAGGCGTAATGAATTCTACTTTTAATTATAATTTTAAAAAGTGTAAAAAATATTTGCTTTTGCGTTCAGTTTTGAGCCGAAATTTAATCTGCGGCTAAGTTAAAAAATTTACCAAATGAGTTCTTTTTATGCACTTTCATACTGGTGCTGCAACCATTACAGACTAAATATTTTTACGAGGAACTTTTGTGAAGCTTAACAGTTCCCCCCCCCTCCAGTAATTGGGGGTCCGAAGGCCCCAGCACCGCAGGTCTAGCTAAATGGACCCGTAGGGTCCATTTTAGCTAGATAAGAATGCACCTATGAAAATCTTAAACTTCACATTCGAACTCATTGTATTAAGATTTGTGAAGCTTAAGATTTTCATTGCTGCGTTCTTTTCTATAGTTTTATTAACCGAACAATTGACCCAAGGCCCCAGCACTGCAGGTGTAGCTAAATGGGCCCATAGGGCCCACTTTAGCTAGTAATCTTATATAATATAATAAGAGAGCTGTCCGTCCGTCTGTCTGTCTGTCTGTCCGTCCGTCACACTTTCAGAAATTGTGAGAAAAAATTGTGAGAAAAAAATTCAGAAATTGTATTACGGGCGGCAATGTGAAGCTCAAGATTTTCATGACTGTGTTCTTTTCTGTAGTTTAGCAATGGGGGGAGGGTGGGAGTGGGGGGAAGGGTGGGAGTGGGGGAAAGGTTGGGGTGGGCGGAAGGGTTGGGGTGGGGTAATGGGGGAATGGGTGTGGTAATGGGGAGGGGTGGGGGTAATGGGGAGGGGTGGGGGTAATGGGGGAGGGGGTTAGCTCCCAAGTTGTATGAATGGGGGTGAGGAGGTTTTGGGAGATACCAGATTCAGAAATGTTGACACAATGTGAAGCTCAAAATTTTCACGGCTGGGTTCTTTTTTTGTAGTTTAGCCTGTCTAACCGTCAGCGAAGTGACGGGAACTGTACTAGTCTATATTATAATAAGAGAGCTGTCCGTCCGTCCGTCCGTCACACTTTCAGAAATTGTGAGAAAAAATTGTGAGAAAAAAATTCAGAAATTGTATTACGGGCGGAAATGTGAAGCTCAAGATTTTCATGACTGTGTTCTTTTCTGTAGTTTAGCCTGTCTGTTTGTCTCTTTGTGAAATTTATCCCGGGCAGTAATGGGGGAAGGGTGGGGGTGGGGGTAATGGGGGATGGGTGGGGTAATGGGGAGGGGTGTTGGTAATGGGGGAGGGGTGGGGTAATGGGGAGGGGTGGGGGTAATGGGGGAGCGGGTTAGCCCCCAAGTTGCATGAATGGGGGTAAGGAGGTTTTGGGAGATACCAGATTCAGAAATGTTGACACAATGTGAAGCTCAAAATTTTCACGGCTGCGTTCTTTTCTGTAGTTTAGCCTGTCTAACCGTCAGCGAAGCGACGGGAACTGTACTAGTCTACAGTATAATAATAAAAGGACGCAGTTACAACCATGAACCTTCACACACACATATTGATTAGGTCCCTAGATTGTGCACCTGGGTGTTAATAAATTAAATAATTAATTTTTAAAAATTAAATGACGTCATCAAGATCATTACGTCATTACGAGTATATATATATATATGAAAATTATTTCACGAAAGTAACTCGTGAAAAATATTTATGATGAAAAAAAATCACGAAGGAAAGGAAACACAGAATGGTGCTCAAGCGCTTTCGTCTAATGACACCCTCAGGAACACTGAAGTAAATAAAGAGTCCGAGACTATACATAGGTCACAAAAAATATATATATATAATAAATATAGAAATAAAAATTGTGGGAGGAGCATACAAATTTGTAAGGACAAACTACCAATTTTAGTACTTTGCCCTTCTTATCTAAGTCCGTTCTGAACGAATTCTAAACAACAGGATCAAATGGATCGTTTACAACCAATTTTATAGATAATGCCTGAATTATATATAGGTCAAAAAAAAAAAAAAATTAAAAATTAAAAAATAAATTCAAAAATAAAAATTGTAAGAGGAGCATACAAATTTATAAGGGAAACTACCAAAGTTTTAGCACTCTGCCCTTCTTGTCTAAATCCATTCTGAACGAATTCAAAACAACGAGATCGAGTTGAAAAAGACCTTTGCTCATGTTAAAGTTATTTGTAAGTTGGATGATAGCAGACTCAAGAATATTTCTATTAACAATGTTGCTTGAGTAAAACAAAATTGAAGCATTATTCCAATAAGTACAGTGGGATAACTCTGACAGATGGAAAAAAAAGGCACTGGACGACTGTCCCGTTCTAACGGAATATTGATGCTGTTTTACACGCGTGTGCAAATCCTTTCCCGTCTGACCAATGTAAAAGGAATCACATTTTTTACAACCAATTTTATAGATAATGCCTGAGTTATTGGTTGGGCTATTTTTAACTATGATATTTTTCACAATATTGTTATATGAAAATATTACATTAATATTCAAAAGTTTAAGTACATTAGCAATGCCTCAAAAGCCTGGGAAAAATGGAAGTACTAAAATATTCTTTGACAAAGTGCGTGTGTTATTATTCACACGATAGAAGGTTCGTTTTGCCTTGTTAAGACAAGAATCCTTAAACGCAGGTGGGTAGCACAGATCACTTCCAATACCTTGATTTTTTCCAATTCGGCATCGATGTATTCCGGACTGGCGATCCTAAGAACGCAGAGAAACATTGAAGAAAATATTGCCTTCTTAATGGGGGTGTCATGTCCAGAGTAAAAGTGTACGTAGAACAAATTGTTTGTTTTTTCCGATAGATACTAAACTTAAAACTTGGGCTTTCCCTATGTACACGCACATCCAAAAACGGGATTGAGTTGTCTTGTTCCACTTCTAAAGTAAACTTAATGGAGGGAACTCGATCATTTAACTGAAGGAGGAAATCATCCAGGTCACGATTCATGGGCCAGATACACAAAATATCGTCGACGTACCGCAACCATGGGATGCCAACCCCAGGATTCTCGGAATGTAAGTAATTTCGAAAGACTCCATATAAATATTGGAGAGGAGGGGCGACAAGGGGTTGCCCATGGCCATTCCAAAAACCTGTTGATAATACTCGCTATTGAAAGTGAATTTACAGTCTTTGATGCAAAGTTTAATGAGTTCCAAAACGATGTGTGCAGGTAGTGGCAGGTCGTACTTATGTAATTCTCGGGAGAGAAAGTCAAGTATATCGTCAATCGGCACTTTTGTAAACATTGAACAAACGTCAAAACTGACCAAACTATCGTTGGTTTCAGTGCGTACATTATTCAATTTTTCAGTAAGATCCATGGAATTTTTTATATGTGAATCAGAGATAGTTCCAGGAATGGGGAACAAGACTTTTACAAGCCATTTGGAGAGTTTATAGGTAATAGAACCCACAGAGCTAATAATAGGGCGCATAGGGTTGCCAGGTTTGTGGGTTTTAATAAGACTATAAAGGTAGGGAAGAGAAGGTGAAGTGGACGTGAAAAGCGGAATTAAGTCCTTATGATCTTTGAGAATGCGTTTCAAACCACGATTGAATGATTTGATGACGTCATCTTGCTGGTTCTTCCTAAGTTTTCTGTATGTGGCGTGGTCCTGGAGAAGCTCGTTCATCTTTCTAATGTAGTCCACTTTGTCCATAATAACTATGGTGTTAGCCTTGTCTGCGTTACTAATATGTAGTTCACCATCTTTTTTTAATTGTGAGAGGCTATTGCGAAAACGTTTAGGGAAGTTATCTTCGTAAGTACTATTCGCAGCACTATAGACAAGACCTTTAAGTATGTTAACCAAAGACTGAGGAAAATTACACTGACCTATATATAATTCAGGTATTATCTATAAAATTGGTTGTAAACAATCCATTTGATCCTGTTGTTTTGAATTTGTTCAGAACGGATTTAGATAAGAAGGGAAAAGTGCTAAAATTGGTAGTTTGTCCTTACAAATTTGTATGCTCCTCCCACAATTTTTATTTCTATATTTATTATATATATATATATATTTTTTTTTGTGACCTATATATGTATAGTCTCGATCTCTTTATTTACTTCAGTGTTCCTGAGGATGTCATTAGACGAAAGAGCTTGAGCACTATTCTGTGTTTCCTTTCCTTCGTGTTCTTTTCATTAAATATATATATATATATATATATATATATATATATAATATTTAGGAGAAATCCAATGACAAGGAGAAATGTAAATGCCATGAAAAGTCTTCTTTATTGCGCAACGTTTCGAGCAATACGCTCATCTTCAGGCTGTTTAATAACAATGTGAAATTAAAATCAATATTGAATGAAAAACAAAACAGAAAATTTCTATAACCTATTCGTAAAGACAAATTTTAAAAGACTGAGAAAAGAGGGTTAAATTCTAAGTTATACAGATTTACATATAAAAATTAAGAAGTTATTTTTAAATACATGTAGTAAATGTGAAATTAATACACTGGAAAAATTACCAATAGTACACTGGAACAATGGAGCTATCTACCTTACACTGCAGGATCCGAGGCTGACTAATTTGAGCAGAGGCAAAGAACGGGAAACACGAAGGATGGCGAGGGCGATAGGGGAAGGAGGGATTATAAGGAAATGGGGAAGGAGGAGGGATCATAGCAAATTGAGAGGGACGGCCGATGAGTCAACATTCAGACTAGGGGACAATGCTTTAATGAAAAGGGATTCTAAAATTCTTAGTGAGTTGGGACAAGTATTACAACCAAGAATTTTAAAATTGTCTAAAGTGACATCAATTTTGCATTTAATGCTGTGTTCACGAATACTCGAGGCTTCCTTAGTTTTTAAAATTTTACCTGTTCGGCCAGGTAAGGAAGCCTCGAGTATTCGTGAACACAGCATTAAATGCAAAATTGATGTCACTTTAGACAATTTTAAAATTCTTGGTTGTAATACTTGTCCCAACTCACTAAGAATTTTAGAATCCCTTTTCATTAAAGCATTGTCCCCTAGTCTGAATGTTGACTCATCGGCCGTCCCTCTCAATTTGCTATGATCCCTCCTCCTTCCCATTTCCTTATAATCCCTCCTTCCCCTATCGCCCTCGCCATCCTTCGTGTTTCCCGTTCTTTGCCTCTGCTCAAATTAGTCAGCCTCGGATCCTGCAGTGTAAGGTAGATAGCTCCATTGTTCCAGTGTACTATTGGTAATTTTTCCAGTGTATTAATTTCACATTTACTACATGTATTTAAAAATAACTTCTTAATTTTTATATGTAAATCTGTATAACTTAGAATTTAACCCTCTTTTCTCAGTCTTTTAAAATTTGTCTTTACGAATAGGTTATAGAAATTTTCTGTTTTGTTTTTCATTCAATATTGATTTTAATTTCACATTGTTATTAAACAGCCTGAAGATGAGCGTATTGCTCGAAACGTTGCGCAATAAAGAAGACTTTTCATGGCATTTACATTTCTCCTTGTCATTGGATTTCTCCTAAATATTAAATTGAAGCTCTGTAGAAGCAACCCGCATAATTATATATATATATATATATATATATATATCGAAACCTATGGCAAAATTATTGAATACCCGGTTAGGTTCATTGAATGCCAGGTTAGGTCATCTGTACGCCCTTCATGATTGGTTAGGTTAAGTCGTGATATTTTCGTTAGCTTTAATGAAAATAGCACGACTTAACCTAACCAATCGTCAAGGGCGTACAATTAACCTAACTGGGCATTCAATTAACCTACCCGGGCATTCATTTAATCTAATCGGGCATTCAGTTGACCTAACCGGGCATTCAATTAACCTAACAGGGCATTCAGTTTACCTAACCGGGCATATATATATATATATAGCGTTCAACATCCACCCCGGCAACGCCTGGTCCCTCCGCTAGTGTTTAATAAGGCCACTGATAGATGACATCTCGAACTCAGCGGGAGGACGATGTACGGAGTTTTCAAACCTCACTCGAAACATTCACGGGAACGTTCGACGTCTTCCAGTGTTGAGGATGTCGGTAAATCATGAAGTGAACCAGGTAATGTCATATTAAATATCTAAAAGTTGTAAAATTCTGTCGCTTGTATTCTTTTCTGAATAAAGAATTTTTAATTTTTAATTTTGGATATATACAGGGTGTCCCAAAAAAAGCTATATACTCTTTATAGCATCATATATTTTATAATTTAAAAAAAAACCAAACAATATATTGTTATAGCAATTGCCAATGAAAGGTAAATTAGTAATCTAAGTGATCAAAATGTTATAGCGAGTTGTTTGCATATAAAATTTAATTAACTACGCCAAGTGCTCAAAATGTTCTCCGGCGGCATGAATGCACTTTTAAATGCGTCGACTAACTGATTCGCAGACATGGACTAATGTGGATGCTGTGATGGTCCCGCACTTTTCCCTAATTGCATCCTTAAGGTGTTCGAGTGTTGCAGGTCTTGTACCATAAACTGCATCCTTCAGGTAGCCCCACAAGTAAAAATCAAGTGAAGTCAAGTCTGGTGAACGTGGAGGATACTCAACGCTTCCTCTTCGTCCTATCCAACGGTTAGGCAACGTTTCATCGAGGTACCTTCTGACATCACAATGATAATGAGGGGGGCTCCATCTTGTTGAAAGTAAAAGTCGTCGTTTCCAAACAACTTCCGAACTGCAGGTATAATTTCTGTCCGCAGCATGTCGAGATATGCGGCACCGGTAACTGTCCCATTAAAGAAAAATGGTCCAACCAAACCCCTGGATGATAAACCACACCATGCTGTTAATCCTGGTAAATCAACATGTTTATCCACATAAACGTGTGGATTATCAAGTGACCAGTACCTGCAGTTGTGTCGATTTACTGTGCCATTCAGCTTGAAGGTAGCTTCATCAGACCACACGATTTTGTTGGCAAACTGTACGTCTTCGGCTTCCATTGACTGAAACCATTCACAAAATTCGAGTCTGCGATCAGGGTCATCTTCAGTCATGGCGTGTAACAGACTTGGAATGTAGCTTTTCCATTTTGCCGACTTTAAAATCCGGTGAACACCTGATTCGCTGATTCCGGTCTCACGGGCGCATTGCCTAACTGATTTCTGTGGTGATCGATTAAATTTTTGCAACACTAAAACGGAGTTTTCATCACTCGCACTTGATTTGCGTCGTCCAGATGTTCGCTTGTGCATATCTTGAGCAGATCCCTCTGCCTCAAACTTGTCACGGATGCTTGTAATGGAGAGACGTGTCGGTGGCTTTGTACCAAATTCCCGGATCCATTGCCGCTGGATTTCGGACACATCTCAAATTTCCAATACCATTTCAGAACACTTTTTCGTTGCAACAGTGTCAAACGTTTACGCAACATGGATTCTTTTGCTGAACTGAATAAAGTTGAATGCTGTAGAGTTTGTATCGTGGAATGAGTGCGTAGGCTAAGTCCGAAGCAAGCTAGTGAGTGACTAGACTACTTTCGGTCCATAGGCTTCGCCATTACAAGGCCTTTGATAAAACAAGGCCAGGCTTAGTCGACGCATTCAAAAGTGCATTCATGCCGCCGGAGAACATTTTGAGCACTTGGGTAGTTAATTAAATTTTATATGCAAACAACTCGCTATAACATTTTGAACACTTAGATTACTAATTTACCTTTCATTGGCAATTGCTATAACGATATATTGTTTGGTTTTTTTTTTAAATTATAAAATATATGATGCTATAAAGAGTATATAGTTTTTTTGGGGGACACCCTGTATATATATATATATTATTATATATATATATTTAGGTACAGGGTGTCCGAGAATTATCTGTACAATTTCTGGCTGTTATTAAAAGTCAACCATGAAGTGTAGAAATTCCAGTGTTGTCCCATTTTACAGAGAATCTCATTAAGTGTTTTCTGATACCAAGTTTTGACAAGTTTTTTAGAAATTCCAGTGTGTCCGAACATTATCTGTACAATTTCATCTTTTAATAAAATTCTTGATAACACACGTAAAATTCTTAAACAAGATTATTTAGAATCTGTATTTTCAAAAGTTTCTTTTATTAAAGTAACGTTGTTACAAACATTCGATATGTGCACCATTAGTGATTCGCAAAACATCCAATCGATACTCCAAATGTTGCCATGTACGCTGCAGCATATCCACATCAATTCGCTCAATAGCAGCTGTGATTCTTGCTTTTAAATCATCAATGTCTGTCACCCGCGTACATTTCTAAAAAACTTGTCAAAACGTGGTATCAGAAAAAATTTAATGAGATTCTCTGTTAAATGGGACAAAACTGGAATTTCTACACTTCATGGTTGACTTTTAATAACAGCCAAAAATTGTACAGATAATTCTCGGACACCCGGTATATATATATATATATATATATATATATATATATATATATATATATATATATATATATATATACACTGTATATATACTGTCTATATACAAATATATACTTATTTGTTTATTTAATTTAGGGCTGAGTGAAATTTGATAAAAAGAATTATTTCGTTCCTGCAAACTGAAATTTTATTGTATTTTTGTCCATAGAAAATGGTAAAAGCAATAAAAAATTCTGAAATGACTCAAACCGACCCATGGTAAAACCCCATCAGACAAAATTGGCGACTGCATAGGAAAAGGCACAGTGCGTGGTTATGGTTAGTTAAGTATGACTGTAATAAAAGTTCAGAGAAACTATAGAAAAGAGTATGGGGAGGATCCACCATCGCAAATGTCACTCACTATACACTGTATACAGGTGCGTGGAGGAGTTTAAGAAAATATATTCACAGTACTCTTATCTCAATATAACGTTTGAAGCATGGAAGCTTTGTAGTAAAAATTAATGGCATTTAGTTTATTTATTACATAAAAGACTGAAAGTGACGAGTAATAGTAAAGTGATAACAAATAATAATAGTAATAATAATAATAATAATAATAATAATATTAATATTAATAATAAAAATAAATGCAATATAAAGTTTACAAAATGTTACATAATTTTAAATTAAATGATTTATTGTATATTTAGTAGACAATAAATGAAGGTCAATAAAAAATATAAAGAAGAATAAATTACGAAATTAAAATTGCTTAATGAAATTAGCATATTTTAAATAGTTGATTATAAAATGGGAACTTCATTACCATGGTAAAAATGGCAGTGGTGAACTTATACATCAGAAGGAGCTAATGAAGCGCTTTTTTAGTGATCTGCGAAATACATTTAGTGATGAAGCCTGCCTGATATGCGTGGGAATTGCATTCCATACGTCTGCTCCTTTGAAAGAGAGTGCATTTCAGGCAGTTTCTATTGTATACTTAGGTTTGTGAATAAAATAACTGGGCAATTATAACGATGGTGTATTTGGTGGGGTGATTGCTCTTTGAATGGGTGGTGTATGTTGTTTTTTATTGATAACTTTGAACATACTGACAGCAACACTGAATATGCACAAGTCATTTAGTTTTAAAATATTTTGCTCTTTAAACAGTGGGGAAGTGTGACTTTGTCTGTTGTCATATTCGCGAGAGTTCGCAGACATTTTTTATGAATTACTTCCAAAGGATGTCTTATATATTTCTTTGAGTTACCCCATGCTGTAATACAATATAATAAATGTGGATGGATGAAGGAATAATATAGGGTAAGGATTGCGTTTTAAGGAAAGGTCTTTTGTAGTTTCAATAATATGAAGAGAAATCTTAATATTTTGGATTTGATATGTTGTACATGACTTTTGAAATTTAGTTTTGTATCTAAATTAATAACAATTTAATTATCACTTACCCTTGCAAGAATAGTATTCCCAATTTTTATTGATAGTTTGCATTAATAAGTTTGTGGTAATAATCATATAAAATTACTTTGTCAGGTTTAATAAAAGTTTATCAGTACACATGCATTTATACACATTTTCTAACTGCCTGTTCATTTCATTAATTAGAAAATCTGAGTTATGATGAGAAGAAGTAAGTGTGGTATCATTTGCGTATTGTATCAACTTAATGTAGTAAAGAGATGAAAATCGTTGACATGAATTAGAATAGTAATGGGCCAAGAATAGATCACTGTGAGACTCCACTAGTTAGCATCGGCTTGTCGGATAAATTATCTTTTAATATGATGTACTGATGATGATTTGACAGATACGAGTTAAACCAATCGAGGATATTTCCTCTTATTCCGCGCATGTGAAGTTTATTCAATAAGATTTCATGCGAAACTGTATCAAATGTTTTTGACAAGTCAAGGAAGATCAAGGCAGTGTTTTTTGCTGTTTAAGTTGTGATACACATTTTCTAATAGCATGTTTATGGCATCTTCCGTTGTATGTCCACCTCTAAACCCAAATTGTGTTTTAGTTAAAATATCGTATTTGATTAAGAATTTAATAAGTTTACTGTACACAATTTTTTCAAATACTTTACTTAAATTTGGCAATACGGACGGGGCGATAATTGGATGGAGTGTTTGGGTTTCCCGACTTAAGTACAGGGCATACTCTGGCTGCCTTTAGAGTTTAGACTGTCAGGAAATATACCTAGTGTTACTGATTTATTAATTACCTTAGCGAGTGGTATTGCAGTTTCATCGGATACTACAGTAATTTATATATTTTTACCGGGATCGTATTGATATTTAAATTTTTTTTTGCTTGAGAGATATCAAAATGTGTTTGGATTTGGTTGTGGAATGTATTGTCGGTAATGAGTGTCAGTAATTGGAATCGAGGCTGCAGTATTGGAGCCGATATTAGTAAAGAAGTTCTTTAATAAAGTGGCTATGTCTTTGGGGTCACTGTTAGAATTTCCGCCTTGTGTGAGGGAGGACAAGGGATTTGTTTTAAACTTCTATGTGTTAATTAACTCTTTCAGAGTGTTCCATACCTTTTTTGGATTGGATTTTTGTTCATCATTTTTTTACAATAATGATCTGCTTTTGCTTCTTTAATGACTGCATTAAGTCTGTCACAGTAATTTCCATAATTACAGTATTTCCATAATTTAAAGATAGTATACATTTGCGTTCAATACTCACGATGAGTGTTGGAGTAATCTATTGGTTGTTTTTGTATTTAGTTTCAGATGTTACTTTTGAATTGAGAGGAAAGTTTATGTTGAATATGCTTGAAATTCTGTTTCAATGTCATGGTTACTTTAGGTTATGTTAGTCTATTCAAAAGTTATTTCTCTCAGGACCCTTAATTTGTTATTATAACTGTAAAATCTACAGGGTGTTCTAAAAGTCCCGTCACCCCTTACAAAATGTACATATTGTAATACCAATTTTATTTTTGTGTGATTAATTGAATTTATATGTGATTCATTAACATTTTTTTTCTTTTCCAGGTATTAGAGTTGTGTGAACAATGGCAGACCAGTCCACTTACACTCTGGAGGAAAGGATAGTGATGAGCATATGGGTTCATGAAAGGTCACATACTGGCAAAACGATGCATGATATCCAGAATGATTTCAACACAAGATTCAATAAGGCTGCACCACCAAACAAGACGGTATTACGCTGGGAGAAAAAGCTGTTTGAAACTGGGTCCATCAAGGACAGACCATGGTCAGGAAGACCAACAACGCGAGCAGAACAATGCGAAGGTGTGATTGCATCGGTGGCTCGTTCACCGAAAAAATCACTTCGGAAATGATCACAAGAACTTGCAGTCCCCATGTCCACAACGAGAGATCACATGACAAAAGATCTCGGCATGAAACCATACCGCCTATCATTTGTTAATGAATTAAGCGATACAGACGCATGCGATAGCATAATCCTTTTTACGAAAATGATGGTGTGTGTGCACACATACACACACACACACACATATTCTTGATCAGTAACTGTAGTTAATAACTGTATTTACTGTAATTAAAGTAATTGTTGCTGGTGACTTGTTTCTTAAATTACGCCTACCACATATAAACATATAAATACAATTAATCACACAAAAATAAAATTGGTATTACAATATGTACATATTGACGGGACTTTTCGGGACTTTTCGAACACCCTGTCCAGTCAACTTTTATATGATAGTTTCCTTTGCTGAGAAATAGGTGATTAGCATGGTGTATCTAGGCAAGTGATCTATGATATTTAATATACTTTATACATGAAATGCAGTCTTCTTAGGGATTCATATTTAACTAATCATACCACGCATTATTCCTTTTGGATCACCTGAAGATCAGGGCCCCCAGCCTTCTTTAGTTAGCCTTATAAGGTTAACTAACGAAAATATCACGACTTAACATAACCAGTCGTTAGGTCAACTGTACACCCTTGACGATTGGTTAGGTTAAGTCGTGATATTTTCGCTAGTCCGCCTTATAAGGCTAACTAACGAAGGCTGGGGGCCTTGATCTTCAGGTGATCCTTCATTTTCCTATACTGTCGCCATTTTTGTCTGATGGGGTTTCAGCATTACAGTAAAATATATTCTTCAGGGTTGCCATAGACTAAAATAAATTTAAAAGCCTACACTAAGAATGGAGCCAACATTTCTGAGTTATTTGTTTCTCAGACGAAGCTACATACCACGCCAGTTGCAAAGTTAACGAATTTCATTACCAAATTTGGAGACGTGATAATCCCCATTTCTTTGTATTTAAATTTCAAATCCAAACAGAACTTTATGGATACCCTATATATTACAGTATAAGAACCTTAAGAGAAATGATGTCGATGAAATTGGAACTCACACATTTAATAGGAATTTTCTGTTGCCTCTTCATGAGGGAATTGTTTTTCACTTCTAATTTACAAAAACAGCGAAATAGTTTCTTTAATTTAGATACTCTATGAGATTTTTTAACTCTCATTAGGACCAATGGGGTCGAAACATTGAAGGAGATGATATTATTCGTTAAAAGTTCTCAAATATCAAATACAATGTTTCATTCATGTCATTGTTTCATTACAGACTTTTTATAGCACCATTTTGTAAGATTTTAGGCCTGGGGTCATATAGACCCCCATGGTCCAACAACGTAAGTAAATTGAAAGTTCCTACCAAAGGTTAAAGCATTATGCATTAAAAACACTTGAAAGTATAGTCATTTTCAATTTTATATTATTAATTTTCATGTTATGGTCATGCTATCCTGATTATTATTCTGACGTAATCTGGCGTAATCTGGAGATGTTTATGCAACGTTTTATTTATTTCTACTCCTTAATTAGGCGATTTTAATGATGAAAAACACATAAAATCCATATATATATATATATATATATATATATATTATATATATATATATATATAATAAACAGGAACACCAGAGAAAATACAAACATCCTTCAAGGTTTAATAGTACCAACGTTTCGGAATGCACTAATTCCATCTTCAGGGCTAAAACAATAAAATTCCAAATCACATACAAAATACAAATTGCTTAATAACAATTTAAAATAAATTTAAAAAATTATAAAAAGTAGCTAAGAAAATGTAAAACCTAATTCTCTCATACGTAATCACTCGCACAACAATAACCACCCAATTTCACAGTCTAATTTCACCGTACTTGCTGCCGGAAGCTCTGACCTTAAGCTTAAAATTATGGAGTCTTTGTTTATTTATAAACTAAAACCAGACCTAAATTCTGACGAATCATCGATAGATCTGCTATGTTTTGGTTAAGGTACTAGTTTATTTTATTTACATTTCAGTTTTAATGCTTTTACTTTTTTATGATTTTAACTTTTTAACTTCACATTTATTTACCTTTTAGTTTTAATGTTTTACATTTTCTTAGCTACTTTTTATAATTTTTTAAGTTTATTTTAAATTGTTATTAAGCAATTTGTATTTTGTATGTGATTTGGAATTTTATTGTTTTAGCCCTGAAGATGGAATTAGTGCATTCCGAAACGTTGGTACTATTAAACCTTGAAGGATGTTTGTATTTTCTCTGGTGTTCCTGTTTATTATTAAACTGCGTTTTCCGCGCCACCAATCAATAACCGATATATATATATATATATATATATATATATATATATATTATATATATATATATATATATATATATAGTGTGTACACAAAGCCCTTTCCCGATTATACATTTTAATAATATATAATTAAATGAAATCCAAAGAAGACACAATAGTGCTTTGTTTTACATGTTGGTGCATAACAGATCAAGGTTTTTCTCTTATTTGCAAATCCTGTTGTGCCTGATTGGGAGCGATTGGTGATTGACCGGAACAAAATAGCAATTTCGCAGGAAAAACCAAAATGTGTTTTTGGTTTGCGGAGTCAAATTCCGTGATTATGGTAAGAACGCTCCTTCCAATCATAGCATTAGAAACTGGCACCACAATTTTCTGGAGACAGGCAGTGTGATGGACAAGCCTAGGAGTGGACGTCCCAGCATTTCAGACAAAACGGTTGCCAGTGTCCAGCTGACTTTCCAACGAAACCCTTGAAAGTCCGTTCGTCGCTCCTTACGGCAACTTCAGGTACCACGGGCAACAGTACACAAAATTCTGAGGAACTTGCACCTGCATGCATATAAAGTGCACATAGTGCAAGCGTTACAACCGGATTACAAACTACAGCACCGAGAGTTTGCAGTTAACATGTTGAGCTTCAATGATGAAGACAAAGACTATTGAAAAAGTTTTGTTTTCTGACGAAGCTAAATTTCACGTATCAAGGAAGGTAAACAGTCATAATGTGCGTATCTGGGGGTTCGAAAATCCACATTTATATCGTGAACACATTCGTGACGGCACCAAAGTCAATGTTTGGTGGGGATTAATGATGATAGGGTGATAGGCCCATTCTTCTTCGCTGAAAAGAATGTTACGGCACAAGTGTACCTGGGTGGGCTCGAGTTCTTTGTATTCCCCCAGTTGGAAGACATTCAATCATCCATCATTTTACAGCAAGACTGGGCCTCCACACTGCGGTTTATTAGTGCCTGAGTTCTTGAACGTCATTTTTCCCGGAAGATTGATTGGGCGAGACGCCGGTGCCATGGCCTCCACGATCCCCCGATATCACGCCGCTGGACTTCTTCCTGTTGGGATATGTAAAGGATTATGCGTACCATACTCCTGTTGCTGACATTGACACTCTTCGTGCAAGAATGTGCGATGCCATTAACAGTATCACGAGAGAAATGTTAGCGAACGTATGGCGTAAACACGAATTTCGCTTGGATGTGCTACGTGTACAGTAACTAACGGCGCACATGTTAAGGTTTAATGAAAACCTAATAAACTTGATGTTTTATACAACAACATTGAAAACAAACCATTACTGTCTTCTTTGGATTTCATTTAATTAAAGTTTATAATCGGGAAAGAACTTTGTATACGCCCTATATATATATATATATATATATTAGAGTGTCCCAATTTTTTTTGTTCCTGAAGTTTGTCATGCACACCCCCCTAATTTCTTCCACTCGTGAAAACATGCCAGCAAGATGAATTTCATTCGTGTTCTTTAATTTTAAGGGTCCCCTCAAACCATGTGTTACTATTGCTGAACGGCTACTCTCTACCTTATACTAATTGTAGCATATTTCTTTTCAGGTTATGGATACAAGAAAGCAGGAGACTGTGTGGTTGGTGGGGTGTTGCGAAATGAACCCCTGGAAACGCTGTGTCAACTCCCGACAGTGGGAGATGTTCTTCGACGTCTGTTGTTCTTCACTCGGAAGAAAAAACGTCCACGGCGGAAGCTGCCAATGTGGTAGCTGATGAGGTTATGGCGGTGTGGGCTTGGGCATCTATTCCGACCTCCCACAAGCCCAAGTGCGTCGAGAGGATCAAGGCCCTCTCCACGGACTACGAGAAGGTTGCCAGAAACCGAAACCGTGGGGGAGAGAAGCAACTGGAGCGGGAAAAGGGATTCCAAGCCAACCTGAATACACTGTTCGAAACAGTTCATGCCAACGCCATGAAACTCATCAAAGTCCCCGAAGATCGAGACTTTCTGAATGACCAGCGAACCGTGCGGAAGATGTACATCGGAGGAGAGGACCTGGAGTTTGCTCGCAGGGCAGCGGAGCGGGAGAAATGCCGAGCAGCTGAAGAGAAGAGGAAGAAGAAAAGCCGCGAAGAGATGGACTCACTGCAAGCAAAAGGAACGGTGAAAAGTGGGTCTTCTTCTTCTTCGGAGTCCATGGCCGAAGCATCCAATGATGATGTCCAATATTCCTCTCCTGGTCCTTCGGCTCCTCGATCCGCTCCCAAGGACGGCCAAGTGTCGGCAAAGAGGATCATCCAATATCCCAATTTTGCTGCAGCCCTGGATCGAACTGGAACCTCAGTACGCCAAGCGATGCACATTGTGGCTCCAGCACTCGCTGCCGCGGGAGTTGAGTTATCCTCGGTCACCTTGTCCAAATCAAGTCTTCACCGTTCACGGCAGAAGTCCAGGAAGAACTTGGCAGCCGGAATCAAGACCGAGTTCAATCCTGATACGCCGCTTGTCGTCCACTTTGATGGCAAACTCCTCCCTGATTCGGATGGAGGGAAATCGGATCGCATACCAGTGCTGGTCAGCGGGAAGAATCTTGAGAAGTTGTTGGCGATCCCAAAAATCCCTGACAGCACGGGACAGCGGATGGCTGGAGCTGTTCTGAAGGTGCTGGACGATTGGCCGCAAGTTGAACCATGGATTGCCGGTCTCTGCTTCGACACAACAGCGGCGAATACCGGTATTCACAGCGGCGCTTGTACGATTATCCAGGACCAAATGGACCGCCGCGTTCTTTTCCTGGCTTGCAGACACCACATGATGGAATTGGTAATCACCTGTCTTTGACCTGTTCTTCAGGTCTTCTGGCCCTGAAATTGCGCTGTTCGCTCGCTTCAAATCCCAATGGGAGTTCATCGACCAGAAGCAGGCTTCTCCGTTCAACGGCGATGGCCCAAGCGACATCCTTTCGGAATGGGTGGCGTTGAAAAAAGAGCAGATTGTCCACTTCATTGAAGACCAGCTTGAAGTTGGCCACCCAAGAGACGATTACCGGGAGTTCCTGATCCTCGCTCTGGTCTTTCTCGATGGTCATGGCAAACGAGATCTCCGGTACAATCGTTCTGGAGCATACCACCGGGCCAGGTGGATGGCCAAAGGCATTTACTGTCTTAAGATGTTCATCTTCCGAAGCCAATTCCACCTGACCGCTCACGAGGTCCGGTCACTACGCAGGATAAACGTCTTTGCCGTCACCATCTACCTCCAGAGGTGGTTCGAGGCTCCATTGACGGCGGACGCACCCGTCAATGACCTGGAGCTGTTGGAGGACCTAGAGCGGTACAAGGCGGTGGATCATGATGTAGGTACCGCCGCATTGACGAAATTCCAGGGCCACCTCTGGTACCTAAGCGAAGATTTAGCCGGACTCGCTATGTTCTCCTCCAAAACCACCGATGCAGAGAAGACGGCCATGCTCCAAAACCTGCACAAGAAGACCGAAAACCCAAACGATCTGCGTCGGCTGGAGGGAAAGTGTGTCTTGACCGTGAGACGGTCGGATTTGAGCACCTTGGTCACGAAAAGGACTCAAAACCTTTTTCATTGCCTGAAGCTGCCGGTTCCAAAAACCCCCAAAGATCTCGAAGGATGTGCACCATCGTTGAAGTCTGTGAACGACGCGGCAGAACGGGCGGTGAAACTGGCGGAAGATTTCAACGAGGGCCTGACAAAAAATGAGGAGGAACGGCAGCTCGTGTACCAAGTCGTCGAATACCACCGCCAGCAGTTCCCCTCAGCAGACAAAAGATCCTCTGTCCCCCGAAATGAAATGTGCCATTAGGAAGAATTTCCATTTCCTTTAATTTAGTCATTTGAAAGAATTTACATTTCATTCTTCCATTCTAGAATGATTAATGCTGAGCATTTACGTTTGTTCATATAGGGTCGAATAAACAAGGTCAAGGAGGGGACCCTTCCCTCCTAATAGGCCAATGAAATTTCGCCCATGTTTTCCTTTCTTCAAGTGTAATTAATTAAAGGGGTGTGCGATTTGACTCTTGCAAATTTTTATTTTCACATGTGAGGCTGGGACACCCTAATATATATATATATATATGATGAATAAAACCACGAAGGAAAGGAAACACAGAGTGGTGGTGCTCAAGAGCTTTCGTCGAATGAGATCCTCATGAACACTGAAGTAAATAAAGAGTTCAAGACTATATATATATATATATATATATATATATATATATATTATATATATATATATATATATAGCGAGGAATAGGAGGACGAAAAGATGGTACATGTTTATTAACAGACGTTTCGGAAACATTCAATTTCCATCATCAGTGCTAAAAATTTAAAACAAGTAAAAATAAATAAGTATAATAAATAGAAACGAACAACAAATTAAAATGGCCCAACAATTAGCGAGAATCAAAAACAAGTTACAATGTGTATTAAATTAAAAGGTTAAAAGTTAAATGATATAAAGTATAAAAGTATGGATGATAAGTAAAATATAAAATGGTTTATTTATCATCCATACTTATCATCAATACTTTTATACTTTATATCATTTAACTTTTAACCTTTTAATTTAATACACATTGTAACTTGCTTTTAATTTTCGCTAATTGTAAGTAACTTTACAATTCTGTTCCACCTAAACCATTTTATATTTTACTTATTATCCATACTTTTATACTTTATATCATTTAACTTTTAATCTTTTAATTTAATACACATTGTAACTTGTTTTTGATTCTCGCTAATTGTTGCGCCATTTTAATTTGTTGTTCGTTTCTATTTATTATACTTATTTATTTTTACTTGTTTTAAATTTTTAGCACTGATGATGGAAATTGAATTTTTCCGAAACGTCTGTTAATAAACATGTACCATCTTTTCGTCCTCCTAATTCCTCGCTAAGTTACGCTTCCCTAAGAACAAACCATTCAACCAAGTTATATATATATATATAATATATATATATATATATATATATATATATATATATATACAGAAATAAAAATTGTGGGGGGAGCATACAAATTTGGAAGGAAAACTACCAATTTTAGCACTTTGCCCGAATTCAACACAAGATCAAATGGATTGTTTACAACCAATTTTATAGATAATGCCTGAATGATAAGCACACCGGACAAAAAATTAGTCACCCCTAATAGCACCGATAGTAGGAAGTTCAAGGTCACACAGAGGGCGCTGATGTAGCATTGGTAAGTGACAAGTAGCGGTGACGTAGCACACAGGATCAGATCTGTTTCGTGAGGTGGTGAAGAACAAAGTGTGTGTTGGATATAGTCTGCAAAATGGGTCGTGAGGCAGACGTTACTCAGTGGCAAAAAGGAGCCATCGTGTTTGGCAGAGCCCACGGACACAAACTGTCTGAAGTAGCCCAATTTGTTGGTGTGACAACGCGTACTGTCCAGCGAGTTTACAAAGAGTGGTGTAGTTCGCAATCAACTGAAAATCGACGGCGTAACTGTGGCCGGAAAACAATTCTCGACAATAGGGGCCGCCGCCATGTTTCTCGTCTAGTAACTGCAAATCGTTTTCAAACCAGAGAACAATTGCTCCAAGAAACCAATGAGGTTCTCCAGCGACCAATTTCCGAACGGACATTGCGACGAGAACTGCATGCGATGGACATCTGGAGCAGGGTACCACGGAAGAGGCCGCTGTTAACAGCAAGTCACAAATTGGCACGTTATAAATGGGCTCAGAGGCACAAAAACTGGACTGCGGCAGATTCGAAACGTGTAATTTGGTCCGATGAGTCCCGTTTTTGTTTGTTCTCCAATGATGGGAGGCGACGAGTACATCGCAGGTCCAATGAAGCCTTTAATCCTGAATGCGTCGAAGGTGTTGTTCAGGCTGGAAACAGAAAGTGAAGCGCAGGAATAGACACCCACGGACTCTGGCGGAACTTCGGGACCTGCTGATGAACGAGTGGCAGCAAATCGATGTTCAGTACATGCACAACCTCGTAGAGTCTCTGCCTCGCCGGATTCGTGCGGTTATCAAGGCCAGAGGCGCCGTCACACGTTATTAGGTACATTCTGAGAGGGGTGACTAATTTTTTGTCCGGTGTGCTTATATAGGTCACAAAAAAAAATAAAAAATAAAAATAAATTGGAAAATAAAAATTGTAAGAGGAGCATACAAATTTATAAGGGAAATTTACCAAAGTTTTAGCACTCTGCCCTTCTTGTCTAAATCTGTTTTGAACGAATTCAAAACAACGGGATCGAGTTGAAAAAGACCTTTGCTCATGTTAAAGTTATTTGTAAGTTGGATAATAGCAGACTCAAGAATATTTCTATTAACAATGTTGCTAGAGTGAAACAAAACTGAAGCATTATTCCAATCAATACAATGGGATAACTCTGACAAATGGACAAAAAGGGCACTGGAAGACTGTCCCGTTCTAACGGAATAGTGATGCTGTTTTAGACGCGTGTGCAAATCCTTTCCTGTCTGACCAATGTAAAAGGAATCACATTGTTTACAACCAATTTTATAGATAATGCCTGAATTATTGGTAGGGCTATTTTTTTACTATGATATTTTTCACAATATTGTTATATGAAAATACTACATTAATATCCAAAAGTTTAAGTACATTAGCAATGCCTAAAAAGCCCGGGAAAAATGGACGTACTAAAATATTCTTTGAAAAAATGCGAGTGTTATTATTCACACGCTCGAAGGTTCGTTTTGCCTTGTTAAGACAAGATTCCATAAACGCAGGTGGGTAGCACAGATCACTTCCAATACCGTTGATTTTTCCCAATTCGGCATCGATGTATTCCGGACTGGCGATCCTAAGAGCGCGGAGAAACATTGAAGAAAATATGGCCTTCTTAATAGGGGTATCATGTCCAGAGTAAAAGTGTACGTAGGACAAATTTTTTTTTTTTTCCGATAGATACTAAACTTAAAACCTGGGCTTTCCCTATGTACACGCACATCCAAAAACGGGATTGAGTTGTCTTGTTCCACTTCTAAAGTAAACTTAATGGAGGGAACTTGATCATTTAACTGAAGGAGGAAGTCATCCAGGTCACGATTCATGGGCCAGATACACAAAATATCGTCGACGTACCGCAACCATGGGATGCCAACCCCCAGGATTCTCGGAATGTAAGTAATTTCAAAAAACTCCATATAAATATTGGAGAGGAGGGGCGACAAGGGGTTGCCAACGGCCATCCCAAAAACCTGTTGATAATACTCGCTATTGAAAGTGAATTTACAGTCTTTGATGCAAAGCTTAATAAGTTCCAAAACGATGTGTGCAGGTAGTAGCAGGTCGTACTTATGTAATTCTCGGGAGAGAAAGTCAAGCATATCTTCAATGTAGTATTTTCATATAACAATATTGTGAGAAATATCATAGTAAAAAATAGCCCTACCAATAATTCAGGCATTATCTATAAAATTGGTTGTAAACAATGTTATTCCTTTTACATTGGTCAGACGGGAAAGGATTTGCACGCGCGTGTAAAACAGCATCAATATTCCGTTAGAAAGGGACAGTCGTCCAGTGCCCTGTTTGTCCATTTGTCAGAGTTATCCCATTGTATTGATTAGAATAATGCTTCAGTTTTGTTTCACTCTAGCAACATTGTTAATAGAAATATTCTTGAGTCTGCTATCATCCAACTTACAAATAACTTTAACATGAGCAAAGGTCTTTTTCAACTCGATCCCGTTGTTTTGAATTCGTTCAGAACGGATTTAGACAAGAAGGGCAGAGTGCTAAAACTTTGGTAAATTTCCCTTATAAATTTATATGCTCCTCTTACAATTTTTAGTTTTCAATTTATTTTTACTTTTTATTTTTTTTGTGACCTATATATCAGTCAGGCATTATCTATAAAATTGGTTGTAAACAATCCATTTGATCTTGTGTTGAATTCGGGCAAAGTGCTAAAATTGGTAGTTTTCCTTCCAAATTTGTATGCTCCCCCCACAATTTTTATTTCTATATTTATTATATATATATATATTTTTTTTGTAACCTACATATAGTCTTGAACTCTTTATTTACTTCAATGTTCCTGAGGATGTCATTAGACGAAAGCGCTTGAGCACCACTCTGTGTTTCCTTTCCTTCGTGGTTTTATTCCTCAAATATTTTTCACGTGTTACTTTCGTGAAATAATTTTCATATATATATATATATATATATATATATATATTTTAGAGTGGTCCAAGAAATAAAAGTTTTATTTTTGTACTTCCTCAAGGCTGCCCTTGTTTGAAATCATAAAAGGATAATTGCTACAAAAAATGAGCTCATTTCGACTATATTTCGAGGTCGCTACAAAATGATAATTTTCTTTTAAATGAAAAAAATAACGAAATTTGACGAAAGAACATGCAAATGGCTTTTAATTCTGTAAAGACGCGTTAGAGGGGGTAGGAAACATTCGTCGATGGGTCTCAACAATGCGGAGAAGGAATTGTTTTTGCTGCTCATCTTTGGTAAGCGTTGTATTGTACCCTTGACTAAGAGCAATCGCTCTTTCTGCAGAGTCATTGACAACCTTCATCTTCAATGCTCTTTCTTTCAACAACTCGTAGTTGTCGTTATTTGGCCAATCACTTGGTGGTTTCGAAAGAAACTCTTGAGCAATCATCTTTCCGTTTTTATCCAGTACATCGAAGAGTTGAGCCGTCTTCTCGCTGACGTAAGTTTCCAATAGGTTTGCTGTTTTGAACAGCTTTGAATCGAGGCACTTCAGACCTTTCGCTTTTGCAGGATGAGATAATTTTTTAATCATATTTTCCTTTACTTTGCTTTCCAACCCATCGTCAAAAAATGACAGTCCAATCAGCTCTTCCGAGAAGTTCCAGAGATGTCTTTTAAAAGCCTTGAGTGCAGTTTCAGCCAAAACCCTGTTTGGATGTCTCCATAACTGTTAGAAAAGCTAGGTCATTTCTAGGGGCCCTCACTGCCAAGGGTGCTTCATGCCAATATCTACTATAAACAAGTGCCACAAAGAGACAAAAACCTTTCAGACCCTTTTTTCATGAGCAGTTAGTTTCATTTGCTCCTGGAAGAGAAAGATCTTCAAAGCATAGGTAGCTTTTGCCATCCAGCGAGCCTGATGAAGAGCTCCTGGAACTCTGATGTTGTACTTCTTAGGCAAACTCCCTCCCAGGAAAATTAGAGAAAGATGGAGGAATTCACTGTAGTCATCTCTTGAGAAACTGCTGTTCTGAAGAGCGTCGGAGAGGTACTGTATCATCTCTTGACAAAGTTCCCACAAGTTTCCTTCAAAAAGTTCCATTCATGCTGATATAAAGTTTTCTTTATTGATAACTGGCCATTGTGTCATGAATCGCTTAAAGCCTTAAACAATGAGACTTGTGGTCCTTTCGAAGGTTCAAGAATACTAGAAAATACGTTAGCCAAAACGACCTCATACACATGATGACGACATGCTATCGACGTCAGAGAGCAACCTATAGCTCTCTCTATCAGGGTACAAGCTCCAGACATCAGTCCAGTATTTGATGCTGTTGTATCAAATACAAGCCCCTGCAACTAACTGATTTTTCAAGGCCCACTCATCCAACATCATGAGGCATCCTGAGGCTTGATTCAAGATTACTCAACCCAAGACGAATTAATATGTGGGTTTTGTACATGTATAATTTTATATATTGTGTATCCTTTGCAGCTATCTCTGCAGCTATTATATTCTTCAAGAACACTGAATGCCTCCTGAGCAAGGACCTCACCAGTGGCGCCTATAACAGGAATTGTTCTGTGGATCAAGTAGGCGCCAGGAGATTTTCCATCTTCATAGGTGAACGTGAGGTGATGTTCTGCGTCAACACACTTTCTGAGAACAGTTTCCCCTTCAGGTGTCTCTATTTCTTTGTAAGTCATGGTATTCTCGTCAACCTTCCCATCCACACCAACACAAATGAGCTGTCTTTTTCTCTGATTCCACACCCTCACTAACTACCCTAATTTGGGCTTTGGCCCTGTCTAATTTGCACTTGTCAATCATGGTGTGATTGATGTCAACTTCAGGTCTCAGTAGGTGTTTGATGTCATGGAGCAAGGCATTCCCAAGAGCTGTGCCCAGATTTGATGAACATTCACCTCTGACAAGTTCCATAGCATATCTGGGAAACTTTAAAAGGCTGTAGTCTCCTGAAGGCCTCTTTCTAGGCTGCCATTCATCTTCTCCTTCCTGAAAATAAATAGAAAATATTAATGCGTTTTCTGTTTATTTAGTTATTTATTTATTTATAATTATATATAATTAATATAAATAAAAGGAAACTAACCTCGCTACCAGATGAACTGCTTGTAAGTCCAGGCAACTCTGTAGGCTGTATGAAAGATCCTACTAGCTCAACTTCCTCCTGAGGTAGTACATATTGCTGTCCTTGTTTGGCCTTCCTGTCTCTTTTGGCAGCAGCTGTGTCCACTGAAGACAGCTGGTATGCACCCTTAGGACCTGTTTTGGATCGCTGATCACGAAGGTATGCTCTTTCTTCAAGTGGCACCTTTGCATTTCGAGGGCAAACACAGATGATGTGTTCTTATGTACACTTGTCCTTCTTACAGTATACTCTTGAATCACTGCAAGGCAAAATATCCAAAGAACAGGAACAGGCAGAAATATCAAAAAGTTTGTCCAAGTTAGCATCCAGATTTCGCTTGACACTTACCTTAGCATGCTTGCGATTAATGTCTTTCACAAGAGTGAGTAGGTCTTTAACCTTTCTGTCAATGGATTTGTCATTAATCAAAGGCAGCCTTGGATTCACTGAAGACCAAATGGATTTTAAATCCTTGCTAACTTGCTGCACTAAGGCCCAAAAATCTGCGCCAGGGTTAGCATGATTAAGGTCATAATAGCATTGAATCAGCTGCCTGTAAGTGCTTGGTTCGGTCATTAATAATTCACAAGGCCACCTCCATACTTTTCTTCACTTTTCTTTCGGGTCAGGTGTCTTGTTTTCACTTTCGGCATTATTTACACCGGAAAATCTGAAACATAATGAAAAGTGTTAATGCGAATAGCAATATGTAAGAAATAAGCGTGAACGGTCACAGGAAATATAATATTTTACCATTATTTTTTAATAAAGATGCATAATTAATAATTATATAAAAATACAAGCAAAACGTTGATATTTATGCTTATAGAAACAAGTTAATAATTTTGGGTTTGCTTTGTTTTGGTTGCGCGTATGCCGCATACGGGATTTTACGCATGAAGCGACAACAGAAAAAATTAAAAACTTAAAAGCTAAATTCGCATTCTGATCTTTTATCAAAATGCATTTCTTTGTGATTTTCACATTTCATAGATGAAACGACAACTACTGGATGTTTATTCGCTTTCTGGTACCAACTTCGACCACCCCTAATATATATATATATATATATATATATATATATATATATATATATATATATATATATATACACACACACACACACACACACATATATGATGCAAACCCACAAGAAAAAAGAAAAATGATTCCAAGGTTTTTCGCGTATTCAGAAGTACACGTCGTCAGTCTAAACTCTCATGTTTGAATTCAGCGCTTGCATTTTTTTTAACTACAACATTAGTACCCTCTTTCAATTCGATTTATTTTTAGTTCACACAATAAAGGGTACACTTAGAATATTTAGGGCATAAATTATTATGAAAATTATTCATTCTGTTCGCAAAAGTCTCAAACATCTTTTGAGCATCTCTCAAAAATGGCTACATTTGGGGAAAATATAGTTCTTAATTAATTAAAGATATAAGTTATACTTAATGTATGATATATCTTGTTCCGATAAATTACTTGTTTCATATTATTCCAGTAAAATATCCAAAGTTGAAAATTGCAGTTTAAAACGGATTACGATATTTCATCGACTTGACATTCTGTTGACAAGTATATTGTGGGTTAAATTAAGTGAGATTATCACAGGTTAAGTTAAGTTAAGTTAGTTTCTAGTGTGTCTATGTTGTGATCTTGTCGATCCGATAGGTGTTGGTCCATTTGAAAACATTTGATTATGAGGAATGTATTCGTACAACTAAAATTGAAAAGTCTCTTTCATTGGTGATAGTGTGTCATTTATTTGGTGTAAATAAAAAGTTTTTAAGATCGGAAATACAGAAGGATACATTTTATTTGAAATGTTATGGCACTTTTACTGAATTATCATGTATGCGTATTGCATCAATCAATTTAATTTCTATTCCTTTATTTTATAATTTTGTCAATTTTCAGTGAATGCATTTTTTGATGACGCTTTAATTGTGATCGAAATATTTTGCAGATTCAGTTGTTAGTCCTTGAAACTAAATGATTTTTACCTTCATATTGATAGCCAGAGTCGTATGACAGAGGGGACCTAAAGTTAACGTGGTATCTAAACCACTGGTCGTTACATCATCTGAACGTCGAGGACGGTCGCACATCCAGGTACTACTCATCCAGTGTAACTTAACTTCACTGATCTTACGGGAAGTGGCATTGCGACGTGGCCATGTTGTAGCTCTCAAGATTCAGTGCATAATACCCTTTTACTCGTGCAGATCGCAAACCGAGCTAAAAAAGGAGTTAGTTGCGTCTGGAGAATTTTCCATTAGAAAGTGTGCAAAGCCGACAAAATTGAACAGATACTTAAGTGAATGCCTCATTTGTCTTCATGCATTTCTCAGCTGTCATTTTCATAATTCAATTTCAGAATTGTCTCAGTGAAAGTTCTCCTCTTAGATACTACTTTAGGCTCGCAATTAAGGTTTTGTCATCCACACACTGTACTTGTAATTACTTAAATTACAGTATTTGCATGAGATAAACGTACAATGAGGCTGCTGCGCTGGAGGATTTTGAATCGTTGAAACTAACACCAAAATCGCAAACCGAGCTAAAAAAGGAGTTGGTTGCGTCTGGAGAATTTTCCATTAGAAAGTGTGCAAAGCCGACAAAATTGAGCAGATACTTAAGTGAATGCCTCATTTGTCTTCATGCATTTCTCAGCTGTCATTTTCATAATTCAATTTCAGAATTGTCTCAGTGAAAGTTCTCCTCTTAGATACTACTTTAGGCTCGCAATTAAGGTTTTGTCATCCACACACTGTACTTGTAATTACTTAAATTACAGTATTTGCATGAGATAAACGTACAATGAGGCTGCTGCGCTGGAGGATTTTGAATCGTTGAAACTAACACCAAAATCACTTAAAAAAAATTAAATTGAGTTATTAAAGACACTAATATAAACTGTGTCAAAATAAAATAATTTTAAAAGGAAACACTTTAAAAAAAAAAAGGTGGACAGTTACCAAAGACAACGTTTCGAGTGGAGACAACCAGCTGCCTTCTGGTTGAAAATTATTTTTTCAATGTGACATTTGAAATGAAGGCTTAAAATTAGTGGTGTACCGATTAATTGGCATCGGCACCGGCAGAATCGGCCTTTTTTGGGGCATCGGCATCGGCCAAATTTAGCCGATTCCTTCACCGATTCTTTGAAATTTTAAAATTTTCATTACAAAATAAAATCTACATTTATGAAAAACTGAACAGACAAAAAACACTATTTATGATAATTTATATTCATTTCAACGTGTATTTACATAAAAATATTTTACATTCATGAAAAAGGCAAAGCTTAATAAGTTAAGTTGCCCATAAATTTACATTTTCTCTAACTAGCTAATCTCTAAAGAATAAACTATTGTAATCTCCTACTCTTTATTAATAATAATTCTATATTAAATTGTACTTTATAATTTATATATTAAACCATCTTGTTATGTTTACTTTATTTTAAGTATTTTAATAATTTTATAAGCCCAAATTATATATCCAAATTTTTATTCAAATTGTCCACGAGGGGCTTGAAATTTTATAAGAAAATTTTGTTGTTGTTGACATTGTTGAAGAAAGAAAATACCTTGAACATAAGAAAAAACAATTACTTTAAATATTGGTATTCAATTTATGAAACTAAACTAAAATTATTTTAGCATTTTACTGAGTAATAACACTTTTTCACATCATTTTAGATACGGTATATGAGTAACAAATTCTGGTGCTCTATTTCGTGGAGTGAGCTAAGGAAAAGCATTTAAACAAATTTGAACTGTAAAAATATGAAAATTGAAAATTTTCACATTAGATTATTAAAATTTATGAAGAGAATTGATTTTTTAAAATATAGGAAAATAATCGGCATCGGTATCGGCAGTTTTTCATGGAGTCTGCATCGACTGAATTTTGGAATCGGTACATCACTACTAGGGCTGAGCATTTCCCGTTCTTTTCTTAATCCCGGGAAACGGGATTCAAAAACTTGCAATCCCGGGATTAAAAAAATTAAATAAGGTTGAAGTACTGGAATAAATTAAATAACTAAATAGGAAATTTCCTTTTATTGAACAAAAAAATGCTTTGATAAAAACTTTCTAGAGACTAATAAAATTGAAATTATTTATTTATTTGGATTATGACTTAAAATAATGCTTTAGAAAACACAGATGATCAATACTATTATTACTTAAAGATGTTCGGAATTTTGTGATGAATAATTTCCTTCAGCAGAAAATGCTCTTTCTGACTCTATTGAAGTTGGAGGAATTGTCGCGAGAGCATTAAATAAGAGGTTTAAATTTTCTGTGCTATTACCAGTGGCATCATAAACATTCATTTATTTTATGGTGTTCTTTACGTCGTATCTCAGGCGCAAATCTTGTTGTTCTGTGGTTCCCATTTCTTTCTGCCCAACTGCACCCAATTTTCTTCGAAGGACCTTTGATTTGAAGATGAGTTAGAGGAAAAAACTTCGAGTTCTAGTGGTGTATGAAAAAACTGTTGGGGTTCATTTACGTCAGTACCTTCTGCCACTACGTCCGTCTCACTTTTTCTGAAAAACCTGGCAAACAACTCTTTGGCAGTTGTTTGCAATGTTGATTTAGAAAGCAGTGATAAATTAGGACAAGTTGAATTAAATGCTATTATAGGATTGTTTAAATATTTATATAATCCTACGAGCTTCTTATTACGTCTCTCTTGAAGTCTTTTTTCTACTGATTGTTTTAAGGTGGTAGAAAAACAAGTTTTACGTTCTCTCAACTCATTTACAATAAAAGCAAACACACCTTCCGCAGTGAGCAATGTTGCATCTCTGCTACGAAGCTTCTCCAATCCAATTTTAACCGGTTCTAAAGATGAGATAATAACATTTATATATTCAAATTCTTCATCTGAAATATCCATGCCCTTTCCAATCCCAAGGTCAATCAATGCTTTCGAAATATGAAATATATCATAAAAATTTTTGAAATAGAAGTAAAATCCATTCTAGGAGTTTCTAGAAAGAACGACCTCAAAGCGATGAGTTATTACCCAATCAGTTTTCAGTTTCACTTTTCAGTAGGAACAAAATTATATTATTTCACCCTATACTCAAGCGAAAACGGTTTTCAAATTTTAAAAAACAGGTGAACGAAAACTTCAATTGTGAAAAGCCTTTGCATGAAATAATATACCTCATAATAAAACTGTTTAAAAGTCTCCCCTGAAAATAAAATACCGGGAAATCCCGGGATCAATGACCGTTTTCCCGGGAAATGAGCTGTCTACTTTACCTCCGGGATCCCTGGATCCCGGATGCCCAGCCCTAATCACCACTTAAAATAAATTAAATCTCCATTCCTTCTCGACGAAATGATAATTCTATTAAAGTGATTATTTTAGTTCAGTTATGACCTTATGACCGTTTAAAACGGAGAAGAGGCTGAAATCCAACCAAAGCGAGGTCAAATGATCATTTTCTCGGTTTGGAAGGCATATTATGGGTATTGGGTATGGATATGGGGATATTAAAATGATCTAGACCACTGTATAATCCCTTTACGTGACAGCTGCAGATAATCTAATTAAAATATAAGAACATCTGCTATTCCAAAAGATCCAATATAGATCTATTTTAATTTTCTTTTCGTCACAAATATGGTAAAATTAAAAACTAAAATAAAAACTTTCGGACCCCAAGATGTAATGATCAAACATTTTTCTGTAAATGCACACTTTCGAATAACTGTATCTTTTGACCTCAGCCGTCTAAGGTAAATAATGTAAAATTTACATTAAAGATGTAGTTTTACGTCGGCATTTCTATTTTCTCGTTTTAACATTTCCCTCAAATTTTTTTTTCTTTTTTCTCCCAGAACATTTTAGCATCGAAAATCATCATTAGATTAAGAAAATTCTTTTTAGCTACATTTGATTTAGTACGTTTTTATGTTGATTTTAGATAAAATAAAATACACAAAACTGATTGAGTTGTGTCAGTTTCACTTTTACAGTATATCATCATATAATGTGTATACTTAAACGCGCGCGCGCTTGTGTGTGTGTGTGTGTGTGTGTGTGTGTGTGTGTATGTGCTAGCGAATAGTCATGTGATTTTGCGTGTGAGAATTTACATGTGTACAAAAAAAAGAATCCCCAGGAAAAGTACAGGAGAAAAAATATCCCATACTTCCAATAAATGTCTCGTAATGTAATATTTCAATCCCGGTTAGCGCGACTTACTCACTAATATATATATATATATTATATATATATATATATATATATATATTAAGGTGATCCAAAAACTGAAAGCAAAATTTTCCTATTTCCTCAAGGCTATCTTGATTTCATATAAATAAAGGAAATTAATGCCAAATTTTAGCTCATTTAAACTATATTTTGGAGTCGCTCGAACTTGAAAAACTTTGCACCACAGGAAAAATAAATGCTTTAATTCTTTGTATAAAACTTGAAAAACGTAATTAATTAAAACAGTATACAAAAATAGCGGGTCATGAAAGACAGCAGCCTTGAAAGCCTTTTACTGCGTCAGATTAGCTTTGGAGGAGGTGGGGAACGACTTCCTATGGGCTTCAACAAGGCGGAGAAAGAATTGCTTTTGTTGCTCGTCTTTCGGAAGTATTGAGTTGTATTGTTTTATGAGGGCAATCGCTCTCTCCGCGCAGTCATTGACAACTTTCATCCCTATTGCTTCGTCTTGCAGGAACTTGTAGCTGTGGTTGCCTGCCCAATCGCTTGGATGCCTTGATAGAAAATCTCCAGCCTTCTCCTTTCCGATTTTGGCCAGTAGGTTAAAGATTTCTGCCGTCTTCTCTGTCACGTAGGAGTCCAGAGGATTTGCTGTGCTGAAAAACTTTGCATCGAAGAGCTTGAGTTCTTTGCCGTTCGCCGGTGAGCCAGGTTTGCCACCATCTTAGCCTTTACATCGGCATCCACGTGATCGTCGAAGAACGAAAGACCCACACGCTCTTCAGAAAAGTACCAGAGATGTCGTTTAAATGCCTTGAGTGCAATTTCGGCCAAAGCTCTATTTGGGTAATTCTCCAGGGAAGATATAAGAGCTAGGTCGTTGCTTGGGGTTCTCATCCCCAAGGGTGCTTCATGCCAATGTCTTGCTTAAATGAGGGCAACGAAGAGGCAAATTTCTTTCAGCCCCTTCTCCTCCTGAACAAAGAGCTTCAGTTGCTCTCGGAATAGGAAAATCTTCAAAGCGTAAATGGCCTTCGCCAACCAGCGGGACTGATGAAGGCTCCTAGAGCTCTGAAGCAGATCTTCCCAGATAAATGTCCACCGAGAAAAATTAGACAAAGACGAAGGCGCTCTTTGTTGTCATCTCTTGGGAAGCTGCTGTTCTGAAGAGCATCAGAGAAGAACGTGACCGTCTCCTGCCGGAGGTCACTCAAGCTGCCAGCAAAGAGTTTCACTCCCGCAGGAGTGAAGTTGTTCTTTTCGATGAATGACCAGCGACCCTTGAAATGCTTCTGGTCCTTTAGAAGCACCAAAAGTACTTGAGAAGACGTTTGCCAAGGCTATTTCGCAAATGTGATGATGACAAGCAACCCAAGTCAAAGGGTGACCGACGGCTCTCTCGATAAGAGAGCAAGGTCCAGACATGAACCCGGTGTTCGATGCTGTTGTGTCGAATACGAGACCCCGCAACTGGTTTTGCAGGCCCCACTCATCCAATATCCGGAGGCAGACATCGGCTTGCGCTTGTTCCGCTCCCCGAGAAATGAGAGGAACGCCGAGAAGTTTATCTTTTCCGGTGACAAGGGTTGCAATGCGGTCATTTTGCTCATTCCCGTGCATGATGGATGGGAGCAATTTCCCAGCTCAGTGAAGAAGCACGGAAGAATCCGTGGAAAATATAGCTTTCTCGGCGGTTGCAACCTCCTGGCAGTTCTTCATCCGCGATCGGCGAATTGTACTGCGAGAGACTGATATCTCGTCCAGGTCCTGGTTAAAGGCCTTGGCTGTCGCTGCAATGATAAATGTTGTATTTCGATCCTTTATGTTGACACGGTCAAGGGACATGGACACCTCTTTTGAGATAAGGTTCTTCTTGCGCTTTGGAAGAGAGGGTCCGGATTTCGACATAGACGGTTGGAACAAGTATTCTGAGTCCAAATCCGAAGACGCTGCCGAAGAACTGCTGACCGCTTCGGCAGATGTTATAAGTTGGGCGTTCTTCTGCGCTTCCTCAGCACTTCGCTCCTTTTTCCTTTGTTCATTCACTGCTAGACGCCTCTTTCGGGCCTCTTTTTTTGGCCAGGGTCCGCTCTGCACTTCCGAAACTGACGCTGGAGAGGTCTTCCCTCTGCTTTATAAGGAAATCCTTGTCGTCTTCGTTTGTCATCGTCTCTAAGGCATCAGCTCTTGCGACATCGAAGGGGTCTTCGAGATCACCTTTGAAAATCTCCAGATTCATGTTGGTACTTTCCCAGGAAGCCTTCATATTCTTCTTGAGGGCCGTGTACTGTTCAAACAGCTTTTTCAATTTTCTCCCCATATTGCCATATTGTCCGCCCGCTGTGTTGGAATTCTAGCTTTCTCCCAGTATTTTAAAACAGCATCAACAGTCTCTTTGAGACTCTTCTTAATTGACTGCTTCTCCTCCACATGATGAAAAAGGAAATTGGATAGAACTTCACGCTTTGAAGGAAGTCGCGAGGTTACGATCTCTTTGGTAGGTTTGCCAATGAGCCAGCCCCTGGCAGAGGTCCGAGTTCTGTTGTCCATTACGAAAAACTGTAAAAAATGAAAAAAAAAATCTTAACTGAATAGTAACTCTTACTCTTATTGTGAGTGGAAGCAAGAACATCATTAGATTTTAAGAACCTACAATAATACTAAACAGAAAATAATAATATGATAATAATAATATTTGGAAATGTTTATTTATGTAACTGGGCTTTAAAATGTTTATAATAGAAGACTAAACAAGAAGTGACAATAGTTCAAACAGTTTGTTTTCATCATTGTTTACAAATAGGGAAACACTAATTTTGCTTCGTTTTGGATAGTGTACCAGAGAAACTCCTCTTTACTAATATTATTAAAGGGAAGTTACTCTAGGACACTTTGGTAGTAAAAGTAAGGCAACGTTAGCCTTTAACTTTTCATTAGCAACACGTTTGTACGTAACCTCAAACAAAATGTTAACAAAACTAATTATTAACCCACTTCAGTCATTTCACTTATCTCAGTTTTACATTATGTAATGTATCCAATAACACTGGCTTAACGAAATCATTAAATATTTTTATTAACTGAGAATCAGTGAAATGTTCTTCCGCTCTACGAAATAAAAAAAAAAAAACTCTATAAACAGCGACAAGAAATAGAACCTTCCACGCTCTTGTTTGACGAAGACGAAGCGATCAATTGACTTCGTGATTGTTATTTCATGAGCTTGAACAAACCAATACATTTCCTGCTTAGTCCACAAGCCACAGTGATGCCTTACAAATGCCTCAGCATGGCGACTTCTGGAGAACTATCCCAAACAGAATGAAATCAGGCCTCATAATTGAGTACCTTGAGAAAAATTCAATTACTAGCTACCTCTAAACATACTTCAGTTTGCTCAAAATTTTACGTGTTCATTTCTTCTGCATAGTGGGACACGGATAACCTTGAGGAGAACGATATTTTAAATTTTGAAATTTTACCATATAGGAATGGACCACCCTAATATATATATATACAGTATATGAAAGGGCTAAGTCGTGACCACATCACAACACCACTTTCCGTTAGATTTGCAAGGATAAACGACATTTAAACAACCTCAAAATTATTAATTATTATTATTATTATTATTATTATTATCTTTTTATTACATTTAAACGTGTGTATTGTTAGTAAAGTAAAATTAGTTATTGTCCTTTGAAACTGGAGACCTTTTATGTCTGATTTGTGTACCGACATTTGAAGTTGGTTGTGAATGATTTCCAATTTTTATGTAATTTTCAAAGCGTGACTGTTCATAATTTTGCTTTTCGAGTTTTATCGTAATTTTATTTTCACAATTAAATTTCGAAAAGTTCATCTTGTAATGTTTACTTTTTATTTTCATCATTCGACTTTCAAATATCATTTAAATTTCAGTTTAACTTTGAAACTTTCGTATTAGTTAAATATTGAAATTATAGTTTGCAATTTCCAAATTTGGTTTCTTTAATCTTGGATTTAGCTTTCACGACGCATTCGATTTTAATTTTTTATTCCACTTTCAATTTCGGTTTTAATTTTTAAATTCAGCTCAAGTTTCATTTCCGACTCAAATTTCAATTCTGAATTTTTGTGTTAAAATTCAGTGTTTTAATTTCAAAATTAGCTTCCACAATAAATATTTAAGAACTATCATAGTTAAATCCAATTTCTCCTTATTACCTTTTCCACTGCGCCACGCTTCAGGAAACGCAAGACTGTATTAAGTCCCTGGCATTGTTGTTCGTAAGAGAGAGAGATTATAATACGTTCCTGATATATATATATATATATATATATATATATATATATAACTCCGGGCCAAAAATTAGAATACAGTCTCAAATGCCCTCATGACCTTCATAATACCTGTAAGTTATACATCTTTATGAAGAATATTCAGTATCTGTGACGTCATTATAATAAAAATCCCCCTCTGTGTGCCAGTTTTGAAAAAACAATTACAATATAGCAAAAAACTTATTAAATAGTGAATAGTTAATGCATAATGACATATCAACATATTAGAATATCTTGTCAGGTGTTAAAAAAAATAGAATAAATTCATTATGTTTACTGAGTACAGTAGACGCCGGATTTTTTGTCCTCCGTTATTGTGTCTTGCCGCTTATAGTGTCTCAAAACTAGGAAACAGTTACTTTTACATGGTAATTGCTATGGATAGAGTGTCTCTGATTACGCTTAAGTGTCTCTTTTCATCTAGTATAGTCTACTTGGCAGCTCTAGTTTACACTTGTATTTGTGATGCCGTGCTGTTTACAGGCTTACTTGATGGCCATGGAAGGAAAATGTTTTGTTTTAATGTAAAATGAACATAGTTTTGATGTTTCACTTGAATTGTAAAAACAATTTTAATGAGAAATTGCATAATAAAGGTGTTTATGTTGTAAATATATTGATATACAGTACATATTCACTATTTTTAACCTTGCAACCCTCGAGAGACCAAACTGTGGCTATAGTGTCTCATCGGATATACTGTAGTGTTCTTTTGGCTTGGCACCGAGTGGGACACCATAAACGGCGTCTACTGTACTGCCAATATATTAAACGTTTATGAAAGATATTTTAACTCTTCGTCTTAGTATTTAGTTGGTCCACCTTTAGCCCTGATTACGGCCTTCAATTGACGTGGCATCGAGTCGACAAGCCTGTTGCATTCTTCTGTAGTTATTGATTGCCAGGTTGTCATCAAACCTCTTCAGTTCACTAAATGTTCCTGGTTTACGCTTTTGGACTTTCTGCTGAGCAATATTTCGAAGAACTTCTGTAGGATTAAGATCGGAAGAATTAGTTAGCCATAGTAGTACTTCAATTCCATAAGCATCAAACCATGCAGATGTTGCACAAGCCGGATGAGCTGGAGCCAGGTCATATTAAAAAATAAATAGTTCATCTCCATGCAGCTGTTCTGCAGACTCCAGCATGAAGTATTCTGAGATTTCTTGATAAACGTGACTATTGGCAGTTCTAGTTACAAATGCAAGTACCCCACACCATTTGCATTCATATATCCGCACACAAACACTCTCCGCCTTCATGAAATGGGATTTTGGTCACGAAAACCGAAAATTAAATCGATGTTAAATGTGGAGCAAAAGAGAAGACGACTATCCTGATGCAAAGAAAGGGGTGCACAGCCTTCATAAGAATGGCAAAAAGTAAATTTTTCAGACGAATCAAAATTTTGTCATTTGGTGACAGGGGTCTGCGAGTTTGGCGAAGAAGGTCTGAAATGTATGATGAAAGTTGCCTGAAGCAATCGGCCAAATTTACGGTGAATTTGTTAGTGTGGGGTTGGATATAGGATCTTTAAATGGAAAGAAAAAAACAATGAATTAGTGGTTGTTACGTGTCTTCTAATTAATGCACTAGATCTGTTCCATTCAGATCATCACCACCTAAGGACTAATCGAGTGATCTACTAGAGCATATTTACCTTATTTGTGAAATGCTTTTCTTGGTTTAGATCACATCTTGATCACTTTCTTGAAGTATGATTAAAATGTGACGCAAAAGTATTTTAAATAAAAGGTGGTCTGTAAGATGAGCGCAATAAATATGGTTTAGATTAGAATAGGAAAACACTTATAACGTATTTATGGGTAAATATAAAATTACGTCAGTTTTCCTAGAATTTGTTTTAATTTAATTTACTGATGAAACAATTCCTAAGAACGGTGTCAAGAATTTTAAAAAATTTTGAAAGTGACATTACATTACGTTCCATCAACTTTGTGATTACATAATTTTGTCCCTAAAGTTTTATAAATTTTTGTTATGATGGATATGTATCGAAAAATGCATGAAATCCTTGCATGGCAGCTTTTGGTATGATGTATGCATTAAGAAAATTAAATGCACATAATTGCATTTTTTTAATGAACTGCAGAATGAGTTATGTATAAATTACTCTAACCAGCCAAAGATCTAAATATAAACCTTTGGTAACCAAGTCTGGGCCTGTCTCAAAGGAACTAGTAGGTCTATGCCTAGGCTAAGTTGAAATAAGCACTGGGGCCTAGGTAACCTCGAGCTTCATACTGTATTTGAACCGTTTTATACATTTCAGTAGTATTTAGTATTCATTACCACATTTGATTCTTAGTATTTATAACGTTACCTGTTAATGTTTCAGAATTGTATGTTGAAAGGACTTTTTAAAACGGTAATATTCGTTCAAATGATAGCTGAAGTTCAGAATTTTAAGTGTTTGAATAACTGCATTTCCCAGTGTCTTGAACGAAGAAGGAAATTTCCCAACATGGTTCCAGCAAGACGGCGCTCCTGCACATTACAGCACCCAAGTAAGGGAATACCTGTACCAACAATTCCCTGGTCATTGGATAGGACGTCGAGGGCCTGTGGAATGGCCAGCTAGAAGCCCGGATCTCACGCCACTAGATTTTTATCTCTGGGGCCACTTGAAAACGCTGGTATACGCAGAGAAAATTAGGAGTGTTGAACATTTGCGGCAGCGCATTATTGGGGCGTGTAACACCATTACTTCTGACATCATTCACCGTGTGCTTGCTGACTGGGTATCACGTCTGAATTTGTGCATTGAAAACAATGGTGGACATATGGAGCACGTTCTGTAAATAAAAGCTTTTGTTTTGCCATTTTTTATTATTTTTCCTATGATGCCGGACTTATGGGACACCCTATATATATATATATATATATTATATATATATATATATATAATATATATATAATACATACATACATATATATATATATATATATATATATATATATATATATATATATATATATATATATATATATACAGTGTGTCCGTAAAGTCATGGTGGGATTTTAAATAGCTATATTATTGCAACGAAACATGATAATGAGATGAAAAAAAGGGAAATTGAAGAACAACTCTAAAAGAATAACTTCATTTAACGTAGTTCGATATGGGCTCCTCTGGTAGCCCTGTAGACATCTAGGCGGTGATTCAATTCCAGCCACACACGCCCAAGAACATCAGGAGTGACGGATGCGATAGCTTCCGTGATTCGCTCGTGCAAGTGATGAATATCCCTAATGGGTACACTGTACACGCTTTGCTTGACGTAACCCCACAAATAAAAGTCCAAAGGTGTCAGGTCCGGAGAGCGTGGAGGCCATGGCTTCCATTCTCCTCTTCCTACCCATCTCTGTGGAAATTTTTCATTAAGGAATTCTCGAACAACGTTGGCATAGTGCGGAGGAGCACCATCTTGCTGAAAGATGACATTATTGTCAATAAATTGGGGTACTGCAAAATGTTCCAACATAGCGAGGTAGTTGTGTGACGTCACAGTGGGTTCCTCGAAGAAAAATGGGCCAATCACTCGATCTCGTGCTAGAGCACACCACACATTAACTTTCGGGCTATTACGCTCATGTTCAACATAGGCATGTGGACAGCCTAGACTAACTACGAGATAAAGGTTAAGCTCAGGCTGGACTAACTACAAGATACAACTTTGAGAGTTGTTCTTACATTTGGCGTTGTTTCATCTCATTATCATGTTTCGTTGCAATAATATAGCTATTTAAAATCCCACCATGACTTTACGGACACACTGTATATAAACAATGTAGACTAAATATTAAAGTAAAAATAAAAAAAACTTCAAAAGAATATGCAAACTTCTCCCCACTTTTGTACCTTAAGGTCTCATGGCTGAATGTGTAACGTTGCAGCTCGCAAAATTCATATGTTGTTACAACGATTCGAATTCCACCGAGGAAAGATCAAGTTTATTTCTAATGTACAGGGTGTCCATAAATGATTACCCTGATTAAAGCATGCTATGACTTTTAAATAAACACTCGTATTCAAACACAGTTTTAATCATATGTAGATAAACATATAAAGTTTTGATACATAGTTAATGAACTTAATAAGCTTCCATATGTGCACCCCAAGTGGCACGTAAAATGTCTAAACGGTATTCACACTCACGCCACACATTTTCCAACATTTGTGGGTTAACTGTTGCAATTGCATCCGTAATGCGTTCTCGCAATGTCTTGATATCTGGAACAACTGTTGCATAAACCAAATCTTTAACATGACCCCAGAGAAAGAAATCCAGCGGGGTAATGTCTGGTGATCTTGGGGACCATGGGATTGGCCCGTCCCTGCCAATCCATCGATTTGAAAATGTTGCGTCGAGAGTTTCACGAACAACATGCGCCCAATGAGCGGGTGCCCCATCTTGTTGGAAGATGACAGTTGGCTGGCTGTCCTGCAGCTGGGGGATGGCGTAATTGGTGAGCATATCCAGGTACACAGTTGCGGAAACAGTGTTCTCAGCGAAGAAGAAAGGACTAATTATCTGGTCATGCATTAGTCCACACCAGACATTGATCTTCGGACTGCCCCGAATATGCTCCCTTACGGCACGTGGGTTTTCCGATCCCCAAATACGCACATTGTGTCTGTTGACTCTACCACTAAGATGAAACGTAGCCTCGTCTGAAAAGCAGACACGTAACAAGAAGTCATTATCCTCGTCAATGCTGTTCAAAATGTCAATAGCGAATTGTTCACGTTTTGGACGGTCATCAGGCTTCAGTTCTTAAACAATTTGTACCTTGTAGGCGTGTAACTTCAAACGTTTGTGTAACACCTTGTGCACCGTAGACTTCGGTATCTTTAGTTGGCATGAAGCTTGTCTCACCGATTTCCTTGGTGACCGTGTGAAAGCAGTTTGAATGTTTTCCACCGTCCCATCGGAAACTGATGGTCTACCACTGCTCTTTCCCTTTTCCACGTTTCCAGTTTCCAAGAATTTTTTCATCCACGACTTAATTAACTTCACATCAGGTGGATTCTTTCCATACTTTGTTCTGAACCTTCGCTGAACACTGACAGGAGATTTTGTTTCTACAAGCCACACAACACATTGTGCCTTCTCTGTCACAGACGCCATCTTAACTGAACAGCTACTACAGCGCTCCTAGCGGCGAATGCGGTAGACGAAACACACCAGCACAGAAACTCTATGCGTGTACGAGATCACCTGTAAAAAGAAAACGGATGTAAGATTCGTCATTAAAACATGAAAGCATACTGTTTTCAGGGTAAACATTTATGGACACCCTGTATTTACCGTTAAAATTTGTTGTTAGTATGTTGTTCTCAATTAACATATAAGAAAACACTTGCATAAAATAAATAAAATAACAGTCTGTAAATGGAGATGAAGTGAATGTGGTTTTGATTGACATTTCCTCCAATAGATTGTGCCATACCTTCAAATACTTTGGCTTGCTATCAATCGATTAGTTTTTCACGTATAATTATTGGTTTATTTCAGGTATAATTCATTATTTCGGGTATAATTATTGGTTTCAACTGAAATATAATGATAAATAATTCAAATATTACATGAAAAGAGCATCTACGAACGTCTTAAATTGCTGCACGCTAAAGAACTAAAAACGTGTTTAAGATTAAACACTGGTTGAACACCTGTAATGTGATCTAATCTTTACACCAGTGTTGTGATCTAATTTTATAATACTGATCACTCTGAAAATGGCTTCTTTCTAATCAACTTTTTTCTGAAGAACGTTGATTTTAAGTAGACACATTTTAATCAATTTCACTTATAAGTGTAATAATTATTACTTTTTATTACATACTTATCTCGTAAGTGCTCATTTCCCTTTGTCTTATGCTTCGTTTATGCATATAAACTTCCCTTCCCCTAATTCTTGGAGTCTGATATGATGGAGTATTTCAGAGGCAAATTTACGTGTTTTAAAAACGATGTATATCATTAAGAGTACAGTATGTTCATATCGTCGCCATGAATACCAAAGACAAGAGGTTATCACGATATTTCTGTATTTATCCACGGCTGTATTGTAGACCATACAATTAGTGTGTGGCCTAAGGAACTCACACATTGCTCATTTGACATACTCGCGTACACATGTCACAAAGTTAAATACAGAGAAAGAAACTAATATGGGCAAGCAATCAAGGCCATCAACGAAGACACTTCGGATTAACGAGTGAATAAGTTTAATGTATCTGTAATGCTGATGAAATTTCTTTTCAAACCATGACAGAATTACTGGAGTATAAAAAATAATCAAATGATTAAGCAGTGCAACTTGCTGTATTTTATTAACCATTCTCCCTTCACCTATATCCTGTCGATTTTTATTTAATGCAGTTGAATATTTTTCGCTGGACAGAATGGTAAACTTAATTTTAGGATCCGATGAGGGTTTTAACATATCGGCCGAAATGTTATCTATTCTAATGTTTGAAATGTTTTTTTAGTCCCTTTATAAGTTGTCACTTTGCTGCTAAAGGTTCCTTTCAGTATTTTGAAACTTTGAATATCTACAGTATCTCTCTCTATCCAGCTAAGATAGATTGATCAATATTGTGTGTGTGTGTGTGTGTGTGTGTGTGTGTGTTAGAATAAAAACTGTATATGAAAGGAAATAAGTTTTAATGGTAATAACATGAACTATGGAATGAATGTACATAAAATATGTTATGCGCCAATGAATTTCGTTCTCATACGGAACATACAAATGTCAGGATAAAAGATGCAAAGCTTGAACTCTGCGTCTGTCGATTGAATGAAAACTCGTATCAAACCGTTTTACGGAAAGGCATTTTCCTCCCCTTCCAGTGATATGAGCTCAGCTGGAAAAGGGGTTTATATTTTGCATATTCGCCATTTTCACGTGGAAGCATCTTTTGTTTACATCCTCTTTCCCTCCCACCTACATATACATATATACACAGGGTGAGTCAAAAGTCTCCATACATAGGCAAAATGGTCATGATAAATAAATGATTATTTATTTTTTATTTTTTTGCAGATGATGTGCTGAGATGCCTTCGTCCCAAGAAGAGCGTATAGAGATCATTCTTCTGGCAGGATCAGGAAGCTGTCACAAGGTTGCTGAGGATTTTAACAGGAGACACGCCCCCGGCACGCACATCACACACGACACCGTTGCCAAACTCACTGAGAAGTTCAAGAAGATTGGAAGTGTTGCAGACCAACCGAGAGGTGGCCGTCCACGAACAGCCACCGATGAAGGCACAGCGACGATGGTGCTGGCAGCGTTTCCAGAGTCCCCAAAAAAGCACTCGACAGATGTCTGCAGAATGTGGTGTCAGCCAAAGGAGTATCGTCCGCATTATGAAAGAGCACAGATGGCATCCATACAAAATGAAAATGTTGCAGTATCTTAGCGAAGACGACCCGGACAGGCGGCTGGAATTCTGTGAATGGGCAAGAACAAAAGTGGACGAAGACACGGAGTTCTCGGCTGGCATCCTGTTTACAGATGAAGGCAACTTTTATGTTCATGGATAAGTTAATCGTCAAAACGTACGTTATTGGAGTAATGACAACCCGCACTGGATGTGTCCCTCAAAGGCGCAAGGCGCTGGAAAAGTGATGGTGTGGTGCGGGATATGGGGCAACACAATTGTTGGCCCTTTTTTCATTGACACCAATCTGAATGCCGAAATGTATCTAAACATGCTGCAAGACACAGTCATGCCGTCCCTGCTGGACGAGGACGGGAGATTTCCAGCGTACTTTCAGCAAGACGGGGCGCCACCCCATTACGGTATCTGCGTGCGCCAGTGGCTGGATCAGCAGTTTCTGGGTCACTGGATTGGCCGCCGTGGTCCCGTGGAGTGGCCTCCGAGGTCCCCAGACCTCACCCCCCTTGATTTTTACTTGTGGGGGCACTTGAAGGCCATGGTGTACCAGGTGAAAATACAAAACACGGACCACCTAAAGGAACACATTCGTGATGCGTGTGTACGCATAACACCAGACGTGTTAACGCGCGTTTGCCATAACTGGGAGGAACGCATCCGTATGTGCATTCAGTGTAATGGTGCCCACATAGAGCATATTTTGTGACTTACAAGTGATTGCATAATAAAGTGACCATTTTGCCTATGTATGGAGACTTTTGACTCACCCTATATATATATATATATATGCAAACAACCACAAGGAAAAGGAAACACAAAGTCCGAGCGCTTTCGTGATATATTCACATTATCAAGGAGGAACAGAAAATCCTATTTTCTGTTCCTCCTTGATAATGTGAATATATCACGAAAGCGCTCGGACTTTGTGTTTCCTTTTCCTTGTGGTTGTTTGCTTATTAATAAGGTCACGTGTTATTTTGTGATTCTAGTGCATATATATATATATATATATATATATATTACTCTGCAAAAGTCAGAGACCACTGTCGATCTCATAACTATTAGATAATCTGTTGTATGAAAATTGGTTTTGATACTAAAATACATATTAACTAGAACCTCTGGTTCATATTAACGTATAACTAAGTTATTATTTAAGTGTATAAAGTTGTATAAGCTGGATGACCTTCTAGTCTGCATAAATTGGACTTGAGGGTTGATTCATTATATTACTTATAACGCATGTGTTTAAAGATCTAGCGAACTATTACTGATGGATCTGCAGTAAATGCTCCTAAGCTATTGTTATATCAATATTTACAATTAAAAGTATTGACATATTCACTTAAATTCTGCAAAACAAATTTATCCAAAACGTTTCTCATTATAATCGTAATTCATGCTGTTTTTTTCTTTCACAGGCTTAAGAAATGAAAAAAGTACAATTTCTGATGAGATTAGATATAAAATAATACATTTGCATGGTGACGGACTGAGTCAAAGGAAAATAAGTGAATCTACAAGCGATTCCAAAACTGGTGTACAAAAAATCTTGGCTCGTCACAGATCAAATGGGACCCCAGCTGATCGTCCTAGATCAGGGAGGCCCTCTAAGCTTTCTCCATCTGATCTACAATATCTAAAGATTACTTCCCTTCGAGACAGACACAAATCCAGCACTTCACTTGCAGCGGATCTCGAAAAAAGAACAGGTGTCTCAGTTGATCCTTCTACTGTACGAAGGAAGCTTAATTCAGTAGGTCTCAGATGTCCAATACTTGTGTTCCAAGGCACATTTTCTTCTCTTCTCTTTATTTCCATTCCTTAAAAGTGGCGTTTTTGCTGCAACACGTCTTTTAAGACCTACTGAGTTAAGTTTCCTTCATCCAGTAAAGGGATCAACTGAGACACCTATTGTTTTTTCGAGATCTGCTGCAAGTGAAGTGCTGGATTTGCGTCTGTCTCGAAGGGAAGTAATCTTTAGATATTGTAGATCAGATGGAGAAAGCTTAGAGGGCCTCCCTGATCTAGGGCGATCAGCTGGGGTTCCATTTGAGCTGTGACGAGCCAAGATTTTTTGTACACCAGTTTTGGAAACGCCTGTAGATTCGCTTATTTTTCTTTGACTCAGTCCCTCACAATGCAAATGTATTATTTTATGTCTAATCTCATCAGAAATTGTACTTTTTGTCATTTCTTAAGCCTGTGAAAGAAAAAAAACAGCATGAATTAGGATTATAATGAGAAACGTTTTGGATAAATTTGTTTTGCAGAATTTAAGTGAATATGTCAATACTTTTAATTGCAAATATTGATATAACAGTAGCTTAGAAGCATTTACTGCAGATCCATCAGTAATAGTTCGCTAGATCTTTAAACACATGCATTATGAGTAATATAATGAATCAACCCTCAAGTCCAATTTATACAGACTAAAGGGTTATCCAGCTTATACAACTTTATACACTTAAATAATAACTTAGTTATACGTTAATATGACCCAGAGGTTCTAGTTAATATGTATTTTAGTATCAAAACCAATTTTCATACAAGAAATTTTCTAATAGTTATCAGATCGACAGTGGTCTCTGACTTTTGCACAGTACTGTATATAAACAGTTTTTCCTTTAAATTTATTCAATGTAATATATAGCTCTTAATTTATTCGTAACTATCTATTGTATCTCGACTACACTATAAGTACACTTTTTTCTAACAAAGCTAGAAAGCAGAGAGTGGTAATAAATGGAGTGGCCTCAGTGTGCCCACCCCCCGTCACCAAGCTGGCTCGACAGTGTTCCGTTCTGGGTCCTTTACTTTTTAGCATCTACATTAACGATATAGACTTGGGCTCCTGAGTACAATTTCTAAATATGCAGACGTTGCCAAATTAGGAAATAGTGTAAGTAATGAGGAGGGCGTAAGAACTCTTCAAAATGATCTTGATAGATTGGGCGAATGGTCTGGTACTTGGCAGATGCCATTCAACTTGCACAAATATAAGGTAATGCACATAGGTTACAAGAACCCGAAGACAGATTACTCTCTGTTGGGGAAGAACTTGATTGAGACCGATCTAGAGAAGGACTTGGGAGTTTATATTAGTAGTGGTTTCAAACCGTCATAGCACTGTGCTGAAGTCAAAAAGAGGTCCTTGAAAATATTGGGCTATTTTAAAAGACAGGTTCCAATCTAGAAACAAGGCGATTGTAATATCTCTTTAGAATTCAGTAGTTAGACCTCAACTCGAGTATTGTGTGCAGCTTTGGTCTCCGTCCCTTAGGAAGGATATAGAAAGGTTGGAAAGGGTGCAAACAAGGGTCACAAAATTGATTCCTTCAATAAGACTTCAAAACTAGCAACAAAGATTAGAGCGCTTAAATCTGTTTACCTTAGAGACCAGGAGTTAGGACGGTCATTTTATACAAGTTTTCAAGATGCTCTATGGAATAGACAGGGTAGACTACAATCCGAGAGAAATAATGGTTTTAAATTGGAACTTAAAACATTTAGTACCTCCATCTGCGATGATTTCTTCTCCGATAAAATCGTTAATATCTGGGACGAACTTTCCTCGGAGGTTGTTTCCAGACGAAGTAAATATGTTTAAAAATAGGCTGGAGAAAGTTCTTAGTACATTAAAGGTTTAAGACTATCCTCACATATAATATAATTTAAGAATCGATTAAATAAATATTTTGAAAACAGTATTATAACGTAACTCTGCAGGAGTTGGTTTAAACATTTATTTCAACACTAATTCTCCCCCCCAGTTTAGAGAGAGACGTCTCTGGTTGGTTTATTTTTTATTTACTTTCTCTTGGGTGACTGGATACACGTGACAGGTAAGTGCATGGTGTGAAAAATCGGATTTCTGTTCTTAATTCTTGTTTCTACACACTTCCTGTAGAAGCATTTCATCACTTTGCCGACGTTATGGCTCTGCGCATACATGGGTGGAGACATGTAGTGTTTAACCTTTACCTCTCTCTTAATCCTTTTGGGGCTAGCCTGAAGTAGGTCAAAGGGTCTGTGTTGGACCAATACCTCGGTAAAAATAGCTGTAAATATTTTGCATAAAATCAAAACCATATGTTTGAGGTTTTGTGACGATACCAAGTGTTTGATGTACGATCGGCACAAGTACATTACTGGCTGGTTTATACAGCAGTGCTATCTAGTGTATGATCTTTATTTGTGCAAGGCGTAATTGTAGAGTTAGCTTATAATTGAGGGGTCGCGCGTCTTAAGGTACCTAAGCGCCACCACAGGCGAAAACGTGTTTTTGATGGATATCACTATTTTCACCCTTCCCCTGTCGCGTGGTCTGAGTTATAATGACCTTACGACACTAGAAGTATGGTTGAAAACCTTATGAAGCGAACTACTTTTTTCACCTCTATCGCCAGCCAAAAGTTCACCCAAAGTTCGGCATAATAAGAAAATAAAAAATAAAAAAAATATATATATAAAATATAAAATATGAAAATCTATTCCAAAAACTCATCAACATTTTCATTAGCATACTTAGAACTCTAATTTAGCCAAAAATGAACGTTCTAGCTCAATTAATAACAGAGATACTATTGCCAGAATATTGCTGAACTTTGGAGGCGATTTATGACGAATTTTAATTTTGGCGCTTAGGTACCTTAAGACGCGGGACCCCTCATATATTCTTCTCTTTCCTGTAAAATTTCCTTGGCTACTTTTCTATGGTCAAGGTATTTTTTCAACCTTATTCCGTACCCGCCTCTTGCGGGGAGAGGGTGGAGGGTGGGGAGAGAGTTTTATGCTTTTCTGTCCAGTTTTCTACTACTGCTAAAATAGTTAAAAAATGAGCAGTTTAATAACAGCAACCTCTCCGAGTAGACCAAAAGGTCTTTGAGGCTTCCTTTTGTTCTTGTAACTCTCTCTCTCCTCTCTCTCTCTCTCTCTCTCTCTCTCTCTCTCTCTCTCTCTCTCTCTAACATGCACACAAACACACAAATACATCAAAGGTACATACAAATTTATTACCCTCTTTAATTTTAAAAGGAAGGAGTGAGGGAGATTCATAATTTGCTACTGAAAATCTTGCCCCATTTATTTCAGTAATTAAAATAGGCAATAACGAATGAAGAATGAAGAATCTCACCCTCTTTTTGTCGCGAATTCAGCTCTCGAACGAGGAAAGCGATATTCGAAACATGGTGGAAGAAGTCTGTGGTGAACACAATATATGGCTAGTTAATAAACTAAACACAAAATCTCGGTATTATGAGTCATATAAAGTAATAATTACAGGTGTAAACTCGCAATTCAACCTGTACAATATGAGTCAGTGGCCAGACGGTATTATTGTTAAGGAGTTTATTCACTTTTCCAGGAGATTTGATAACAGGCAAAATAATAATAATAATAATAATAATAATAATAATAATAATAATAATAATAATAGGCTCCCTAACTGTAATACCCGAAATTTGTACTGTGTAAAATAATAATGATAATAATAATAAATTTTCTATCAGTCATAGCGGATAACTTGTTGAAAATATGAAAATAGTCTCATATAATGTAAGGTCAGTAAGGAATTCATTTGTAGATGTTCATAAAATCTGTGATAGCGCAGATTTGATATTCCTGCAAGAGCATTGGCTACCTAAGCAAGAGCTAAAATTCCTCTCTACCATCCATGATGACTTTATGTACCATGCGTCATCAGCAGTAGACTTGTCAGATGAATTAATGTACGATAGGCCTTTTGGTGGTGTTGCTTTCTTAATAAGGTAAAATTTGTCAAAACATAAAATTTTTAACAAGCGATAATGTAATGTTGTTAGGCATTGAATTACAAGTGAACAATGATTGCATATTAATTGTAAATTGCTATTTACCATACAACAACGGCAGTAATCTAGATGAATACATTGATTCGCTGTGCAAAATTAAGTCATTATCAGAAGGCCAAACTATTCTCACTGTATAATAATGGGAGACTTTAATGCGCATGTGAACTCGGAATTCTTTGTAGAATTGGGTAAGATGTGCGAGTCGGCCAAATTAAGTATAGTGATGTAGATGTATGAGGGGTAACCAGTGGTAATTTTACATACGTAAGTGATATGAGTGGTACCACCAAGTGGATTGATCATTGTCTCACTAGTAATAACCTAAAGACTCGAATTGTTGGAGTTCATATTCTGCATGATTTCCGTTAGAACCGTTAGAATTATTAATTAATTTTACCAACGTACGTGCAATACGACATAACAAGAACTCAATAGGTAAGAATAATCGCGTCGATTGGTTTAATGTTAATATGCAACAGAGAATAGAATACAAAGATAGAACATGTCACCTCTTTAATAATTTAGAAATTTTGCATCTTGCCTGTAGTAATCCTTGCTCAAATGATTCTCACTGTAAACTCATAGATAGGTATTATGAGAAGATAGTATCCCTGTAAAGAGAAGCAGGAAGCCCCCTGATTAAATCTTACAACTATCATACGAGATTATTCCTGGATGGAATGATTTTATTGCCTCCCCTGAAGAGGGAATCGAAAGACGCCTACGATTTGTGGTGCTTTCATGGTAGACCCAGATTAGGACCAGTATACGGTACATGAATATGTGTAGAAGTAGGGGTCAGTATAAGGCGGCCATAAGGCAATGTAAACAGGAAGAAGAGTCTATTCCAGCATCAAAAGTCTGTGAAGTTCACATAAATAATGATAATAAAAATGTTTGGAAATTTGTTAAGAATCAAACGGGTGTCAAAAATGCTCAAACATTCTTCACCGTGTGAGTAGGGATAATCTTAAGATAGATTGCAGAGAAATATTTGCCTGTGGGAGGGACAAGGGAAAATACTTTGATATCAGTTCCTGAAGTAAAGAGGTTAATTAAAGAGTTAAAGACTGGTTCTGCGTCAGGGGTAGATGACCGAGCGAATGAGCACTTAAAATATGCCAATGACGTGTATGTCTGCATATATCATTGCTCTTATCAGCCATGCTTGTTCATAGCTATATCCCTGCAGAGTTCATGGGGGTATATATCTTGCCCCTGGTCAAAAATAAGTATAGAGGCATTCTGTCCAGCAATAATTACAGGGCTATTGCTGTCGCTTCCTGCTTCTCGAAACTACTAGAAAAACTCTTGTTACTTCGATTAAATGATTACCTATGGACATCTAATCAGTTTGGTTTTAAAAGGCCCCACTCAAATGACCTGTGTATCTATGTACTTAAAGAAATAATATCTAAATACACTGACAGTAATTCAACTATTTATAGCTGTTTCCTAGATATAAGTAAGGCATATGATAGAGTGAACCACAATATTTTATTTTAAAAACTAGAAGACAGGAAGGTTCCCATGTACATATTAAATTTATTGAAATTTCGGTATTCCCATCAATCTTTTACCGGTAGGTGGGGCAATGTACTATCCGAATGTTTTGGCTCCTCTTGCGGGGTGAGACAAGGCTCCTTGTTCTCTCCTTTGCTGTTTAATTTGTATATTGACGGATTAATTGCTTCACTTAGTGAGGCAACAGTGGGATGTTGTATAGATAACACAAGGATAAATAACAAGTTTATGCCGATGATATGGTGTTAATAAGTCCCTCTGTTAAAGGTCTGGATCGGCTACTAAAAGTCTGCGAAGTGTATTCGCAGAAACATGATATTCTTTTTAATGTTACAGAAACTAAGGTGATGCAATTCCATCCTAAAAGCTGTAATCAGCCAGTTGATATTAGGTTTAAAATGAGAGGTGAAGTAATTGAGGAAGTACAAGAGTTTAAGTATTTGGGTCAAACATTCACCAGCTCCTTGAGTGATGACTCATATATAAGAAAACAATCTCGAAGCCTTTGTGCTAAAGCGAATATGACTATAAGGAACTTCCGGTTCTGTACAAGTGAAGCTAAAAACACTCTCTTTCGTACGTTCTGCAGTAATATATACAGACAGCAACTCTGGGTGAATTATAAAAAAGGTTCTGACAGAACTCTAAATTTGCTATACAACAGGTCTTTTAGACTCCTACATAAATTACTCCCGAGATGCTCATCTTCGCAAATGTTTGCTATCCCCAATGTTCCGAGCTTGCTTCCCGGAGGTAACAAGTCGTGCTCAGTACAGTCTGATGCAAAGAATTAAAAAATCAACCAACCCGATTATCCAAGCTATCCATGAGTCCTGCCGTTTGTCTTCTAAGCTATGGAATTCATGGTACGATAAGTCTGTCTGTAGCTCCACTTAAATTCGACATTACTGTATTATTTCTAATCAATTCTATATATTTCTATCCTTAGTATGTGAACTGTAATTGTATTATTAACATTTATCATATGGACTATAGTCTGCCAATAAACCTTTCATTTTCATATTTTATATATATATATATATATATATATTATATATATATATATATAGAGAGAGAGAGAGAGAGAGAGAGAGAGAGAGAGAGAGAGAGATAGATAGATAGATAGATAGGTAGATAGATAGATAGATAGATAGATAGATAGTTATATAGATAGATAGATAGATAGACAGATATAGTTGAGTAACGTTAATTATGTATGATTTATTGCGAATAAAAAGTTCACAAAATATCAAATGCTTTCTTCTGTTTCATTACTCCAAATTTTTTCTTCTTAACGTTTCATTTTTTTTAAGAGGGAGGGGAGAGGAACGTTTTTATCTCCTGTTTGTCTGCGCTGTTTTTGTTGAAAATACGAAAACCCTTGATTTAAGATTCGTCAGCTCTCCATTCTTGGAAAAAGAATTTTTTTTTAGAAATGGTAAATGGTGAATTCTAAAACATTTTTCTAGAATGAGGCAGGAATATTGTAACCAACAAACATTGGGCACAAAGGAGGGCAAATTTCATTCTTACAAAACTCCGTTTCTACTTTTTTTCTTACATTTTTCAATATGAAATATAACAATGAAGTACTGAAGTCGAAAACGTAAATTAATTTGTGATCCTATATATATATATGGCAGGAGGAGATCAGACAGCAATTCTCTCCTTCACCAAATCCCGCAAATGAGGCGAGATGCTGCAGGGAGTTCGACCGCAGGTCGATCCTGAACCGTCGTTTGAACTCACACAAAAACAAAAACAAAAAACACGTATATTCCCCCAAAAAGTGGACACTTTTTTTCACCGGGCCAACAAAACAACAATTCCAAGAATAACTAAATGAAACAGAAACCATATTAAATTTTTTATATTGTTCTTAAAAAGTAGTAGTATTTTATGTGAATCGGATGAGTAGTCTCTTTACAAATTCAAAGTGAACAATAGTTGTTAAAAAATAAAGTTCACAAGGTTTTTTTTTTGTGCAAGGAGGACGAATGCCCCCCAAAACACCCCTCCCATAAAAGAAGAGAACCAAATCTAGGTCCAAGATTTTCGAGATGCCTGGACACTCTGCGTTTGGAAGACTGGAGGTCATAGAGAGCGGGGAAGATGGATTGAAGGAGATTGTTCCAGAGTTGACCGGTTGAGTAGATAAAACATTGAAAATACTGATTAACTCTTTGAAGGAAGAATCGGCAACTGAGCCGTAGGAATGGAGAAGAGGAGGGAAAACAGTAGTAAAGTTGTTGGAGAGGTTCTTAGCTAGATGCAAGAAAAAGCGAGAAGAATTAGAATTGGATAGGTTTTCACATTTTGTCTGATGAAGGAACTTTTGGCGAGTCGAAGGACACATTTTGCACGATTCGGTGCAGAAATATAAGCTGAGTGAGAGTCAGGAGTAGGATGGCAACGCTACCTTCTGAAAGACTCCTCTCTGTTGCGGATAGCATTAGAATAAATAAAATTAAACGAAGGCTTTTTTGCATTACACTGCGTTCGCACTTATTAAGCAGATTACATTTTCTCCAATGTTTTCAAAAGTTTTTCCCCGATTTCAATGAAATTTGTAGCAAATAATCACTATATATAGCAGCATTGATGGTATTTATTTCGGAAAAATATTTTGATAATTAAAATAATTATCTCATTTTATTGAAAAATATGTAAAATATTGTGTTCCGAATTATTAAGCAAGTATTGTATTTACGGATCTAAATGGTGAAAATGGGTAAGAAGAAGGATTTAACACTAACTGAGAAAAGAAAAATAGTCAAGTTACTCGCTGAAAATATAAAATCTATTGAAATTGCGAAGCAATTTGGCAGAGCTTATCGAACTGTAAACAAGTTTGTAGCGGAGGGTACCAAACTGAGGCAGCGAAGTGATAAAGGAGCTATAAGAAAAGTGACAAGGCGGCAGATATCTGTAATCGAGCGCAAACTGCAAAGCATCCATTGTCCTCAAGTAAAGAGGTTTTTGAGCAGGCTGGCATACATAGTGTAACAAGAACATCTCGATGTGGAATCCTCCAAACAATTGGCAAAACGTGTAAACCTACGATTCAGTCACCATTAACACCCAGGTACAAGAAGCAGTGTGTTGAATGGGCGCGTCAGTACGTGAAAACAGATTTTAATACTGTATTGTTAACCGATGAATAAAGAGCAACCCTTGAGGTATCTGATGGTTGGTCAAGAAGATGGATTGCTAAGGGCCAATCTCTACCATGGAATGAGGTTTCTTTTAGAAAGTTTGTTTAAGACTGGGCATTCATTTTTACACCATCAGGCACTCTGTATGGGACAGCTACTTCATTGCCTATCAATCCTGCCCAAAACATGACACTACCTCCATCTTGTTGGCGTCTTAATCTCGATGGTAGAAATTGGCTCTCAGCAATCCATCTTCTTGACAAACATCAAGTCTCTCAAGGGTTGCTTTTCATTCATCGGTGAACAATACAGTATTAAAATCTGTTTTCACGTACTGATGCGCCCATTCAACACACTGCTTCTTGTACCTGGGTGTTAATGGTGACTGAATCGTAGGTTTACACGTCTTGCCAATTGTTTGGAGGATTCCACATCGAGATGTTCTTCGTACATTATGTATGCCAGCCTGCTCAAAAACCTCTTTACTTGAGGACAATGGATGCTTTGCAATTTGCGCTTCATTACAGATATCTGCCGCCTTGTCACTTTTCTTATGGCCCCTTTATCCCTTCGCTGCCTCAGTTGTTTGGTACCCTCCGCTACAAACTTGTTTACAGTTCGATAAGCTCTGCCAAATTGCTTCGCAATTTCAATAGATTTTATATTTTCAGCGAGTAACTTGACTATTTTTCTTTTCTCAGTTAATGTTAAATCCTTCTTCTTACCCATTTTCACCATTTAGATCCGTAAATACAATACTTGCTTAATAATTCGGAACACAATATTTTACATATTTTTCAATAAAATGAGATAATTATTTTAATTATCAAAATATTTTATCGAAATGAATACCATTATTTGCTACAAATTTCATTGAAATCGGGGAAAATTTGAAAACATTGGAGAAAATGTAATCTGCTTAATAAGTGAGAACGCAGTGTAGTAGTAGGAATAGAATATGGAATGTACGTTTCCATGCCCGAGAGAATCACCTCTGTGATGGGCTCAGCACGCTCGGAAGGGCTCCCGTCACGGAAGCAGTAATCATTCCATGGGAAATCACAGAAATACTGCCTAAGGGCGCCAAAGTGCCAAAGGCGACTCCTCTTGGTAGGATCCAAAGGCCGGTTTGGAGCGATATGAGAGGAAACAGATACAAGATTGTGGTCGGAGGAGCCCAATAGAGAAAAAAGTTTTACAAAGAAGCATGAGGGGTAAGATATAAATGCAGGATGTTGGGCCTATCTCCAAGGTGATTGGGGATACGGGTAGGGTGCTATACAATCTACTCGAGGTCATTCAGGATAGAAAAGTTGTAAGCTAGTTCACCAGGGATGTTAGTGAAATGGGAGGAAAGCCAAAGGTGGTGGTGAACATTGAAATCTAAAATGGAGGTTTCAGCAAAGGGCGAGCGGGATAGAATGTATTCCACTTTGGAAGTGAGGTAGTCAAACAATTTTGAGTAGTCAGTAGAATTAGGAGAAAGGTAAAAGCACAGATGTACTGTATTTAGTTGGTGATTAGCATGTAAGCCGTAGCCAGAGGGTATGGAATTCGGAGATTCGAGTTCGGGAATACAAGAACAAGTTAGGTCACTACGTACATATACGCAACATCCACCTTTGGAGTGAAATAGAGTACAGAGAAAGTAAGAGGGTACAGAAAAGGGGTTGCTGTCAGTCGTCTCAGGCACCTGAGTTTCACTGAGGAAAAGAAAATGAGGTTTAGAGGAGGAGAGGTGGTGTTCAACAGATTGAAAACTTGAGTAAAGGCCACGAATGTTGTAGAAATTAATGAAAAGTGAATTAGGCAGAGGCCCAGAACATCTCGAATAGGTGGTAGGGGATCCAGCCCCGCTACCCGGGTGTGCATTCCTGGTATCGACATCTTGGGAGCTAGAAGTGGGGACATTTATGGTACCCTCCCTAGGGGACTCCGAGATCCTTGAAGTTGATGCTATTTTTTTTATTTTGAAAAGGTTATGTATTGTGTAAGATGCATGCATATGTAATGAGGAATCGGGAGAGAAGTGTGTGTTTGAGGGCATGCTGGACTGCTCACAGAATAGATGAGACACGGAAAACGATCAACTAAGGAGGACAGTGACAGAAGAAACGGGAGTTCTCGCACTATCTATCTTCTGTCTAACGTACCCCCCGGAGTACTTCCCTGGTCGAGTGGTGTATACAATCTCCCGCTACAAACTGAAATATTTTTCTGTGTGAATAGTTATGAGCGCCACTGTATATATGTATATGTGTATGTATATATATATATATATATATATATATATATAATATATATATTATATATATATATATATAAGCGTAGAGAAAAGAGTGTTCTTAGGAAACCGACATTTAAGGAGAAAAACGATGATCAACACCCATGTCAACATTATGAAGATTTAATATCAGACGTTTCGAAAGTCACACTCCCATCATCGAGGGCTAGCACAATAAAATAAAGTAAAATAAAAACTGGTGGAAGACTAATCATACAGATACATGATGAAATTAATTTAAAATACTTACAGCCCTACAACAGTAAGAGTAAAATTATAATGATAACTACAACCTTAATTTCAATTAAATTTCACATTCAAACAAAACTAAAATACAGAACTAAAACATATTACAAAATATACGTACATATATAAATTATTAAGGATCTTTTCGGTTTGAAGGCCGGCGGAAAAAGAAAAAGAAAACCCAGCTTTTTTTTTAGTTAATGTTTATTACACTTCAGAGTAACACATTTTAGTTTACAGAAATGAAAAATAGTATCAGGAAAATAGTTAAAAGTGAAAAAAATAATAAAAAATAAGACATTACTAGCAGAAGCCCGTGGTAAAATTACCACGATTAAACAATCAGCAGGGGTAACCTACAGAAAAATTATTGAATGCCAGGTTGGGCTAATTGAATGCCCGGTTAGGTTAAATGAATGCCCGGTTAGGTCAACTGTACGCTCTTAACGATTGGTTAGGTTAAGTCGTGATAATTTCGTTAGTTTATTGTTAAAATTAAAGAAAATAGGACAACTTAACCTAACCAATCATCAAGGGCGTACAGATGACCTAACCGGGCATTCACTATAGAATTTTGTACATATATATAATAATAAAAATAATAATAATAATAATAATAATAATAATAATGATAATAATAATAATAATGTTACTTGATACTGCTACTTTATGTGAGTTCAAACGACGGTTCAGGATCGACCTGTGGTCGACCCCTCTGCAGCATCCCGCTTCATTTGCGGGATTTAGTGAAGGAGGGAATTGGTGTCTGATCTCCTCCTGCCCTCGTAGTCAGCCACGCTTGATTGGTCAGGGACTTTGCGCAGGAATCTGTCCAGCTGGTTCTTGAAGTTATTCAGGTCGGTGTGCTGGACATTCCTCACTTCTTTTGGTAGGGCATTGAAAAGCCTCGTATTCTGAGGGTATTTTCCATCCTCGTTTTCATGGCCCCTTGTCCCACCGCAGCTGGGACAATACAAAATCTGCCTCTTCTCTCATTCCAGTTTGTTTCTATTTTATTTCTAAGGTTAGGGATTGAGCTGTCAAGTATTTTCCATATGTACAGGGTGTCCCAAAAGTCCCTATCTATTTTGTTGAAATAGGCTGAATTTCAAATAAATGTCACACTGACCTGAATACAGATGTATTTCTATACAAATTACAAGTATTACACCATTAAAATCTTTTATTAGTAGTTTCCACATGTGCTCTATCTGTATCTCTGCAAATCTCAAAGCGGTCAGCTGCATTGCGGAACACATTTCCGAGCATTTCAGGGGTTATTTTCTCAACTGCTTGCCTAATGTGATCTCGCAAATCTGGTAAATCTCGAATATTTCTGCGATAGACCTATGATTTAATGAAACCCCAAGCAAAGAAATCCAATGGGGTCAAATCCGGAGATCGCGCTGCCCAGGGCCTATTTCCCCCACGTCAAATCCAACGATTTGGAAAACGCTCGTTTAGGTATGTCTGAACAATTCTGGCATAATGACATGGTGCCCCATCCTGCTGAAAGACTACATTGTCGAGAATGCCATCTTCAAGAAGTTGAGGTTCTAAAATTAATTAAAAATTTAAAAATTTAAAAATAATTAAAATAGAAATCTAATGCATGTATTTGTCTAGAAAGTTGCATGCAATCATGTCATTAAAACATTCATTTGAAATTCAGCCTATTTCAACAAAATAGATAGGGACTTTTGGGACACCCTGTATATTATTATGTCCACTCGCGCCTTCTTTCGAGAGAGTAGAGTTTCAGGGATTGTAGTCGAGACCAGTAATCTTCACCTTCCGTTTCCTCTATCTTAGACGTAAAAGTCCTTTGCATAGCTTCAATGTTTGCAATGTCTCGTTTTCTGTATGGGCTTGTGAGTACTGAGCAATACTCAATTTGAGCATGATGTTTGCTTTTCTACTGCGGAAGCTCCTCCAGATGATTCCCATTATTTTATTTTTCTAGCCGTTGTTTCTAGATGTTATAGTGCTCTCTGAATTCTGCATCCGACGACATTATTACTCTAAGATCTCTGACTTGTGGATTTGGTGTTATCTGTTTGGCTTGCAGAGTTTTGTACCCTTTATTCTGTAGCTCCTTGTTATTACCATATCTTAGAAGTTGGAATTTTTCTTCGTTGAACTTCATATTGTTGTCTTCTGCCCACTGGAATAATGTTTCAATATCGTTTTGTAATTTTTCTATGTCACCTTCGTTCAATATTTCCTTACATATCTTTGCGTCATCTGCGAAACATGATACAATACTGTCCTTAATATCTGCATCAATATCTGCAATCATTATTATGAACAGCAAGGGAGCTAGTACTGTCCCTTGTGGGAGAGAGCTCTCTACTTCCGAGACTTCCGATTTGACTCCATTTACCACAACTCTTTACTACCACTCAAGAAATTAAATATCCATCTTCCTAGCTTTCCGGTAATTCCTGTATTCTTTCTTAAGTTTGTGTGGTATACTGTAATTCCATTGTCACATTTATCGAAGGCTTTAGCATAGTCGGTATATATTACATATATGTTTTGTCCTCGACACAGGTATGATCTTCCAGCCCTGATACCATGTTGATTTGGGTTGTATAAGTTTTTTTCTTGTAGGTAGTAGGTCGTTTTCCCTCTAATTATATGTTCAAAGCACTTTATAAGGTGGGAGGTGAGAGCTACCGGCGGATAATTCTTAGACATTGCTCTGTTACCACCTTTAAATAAGGGGGCAATGTTCGCGTTCTTTAACAGAAGTGGAATTTGTCCTGTGTCGAGTGATTTCCTCCATAGTAGGTATAGCGGCTTGGCAATGCTCTCTTTACATTTCTTCAGAAACGTGGCATTCCATGTGTCTAGCCCTGGTTCCGAAATGTCTCGCATCTGTGATAAAGCCTTAATTACATCTTCCGAGAACTCTAAGTCCATTAATAGGTTTGTGCAAGAATTTAGTCCATGAGCCGAGACCCAAAATTTCACATATCGGTACCATCTGAAGTGGCAAATTCTAGTTGGTATTTTTCAGTGGCAATACATCGTTAGTTTATTTTTGATATGATAACCATGGCAGAGTGGCAGCTTATTGGTGGTAATCGCTTCTTGAATGGACATACCCGTCGAGCGATCGTACAAATGGCACTTTGTCCGTATCATTGATTCCGAGATTACCATCCTTCTCTGGAGGATTAATACAATCTTAACCACTCATAAATACCCCTGGAACTCCTTTTGCTAATCTAAGTAATAATTGTGACATAAACATACAAATTTTGTAATTGAATTGTGACATTTTTGATAGAATTTTGAAGTTCAATTGAAAAAAAATTGGCTTTTTCAAGGCACTTTTGACAAACTAGAACGTTCCTAAAATGTGTGATACAATTGATTTTAGGGAAATTTTAGATTGAATGAAACAAAAATCTAAATTGTAAACATTTATTTTCCTTACTGTTCAGGCACTAAATGGCTGTTTGCTTGAGCTTACAACGTACAATCTGATGTTTATTTTTCAACATACCACGAAAATCATTCATCTCACCATACCACGAAAATCATTCATCTCCACCATCGTCTGTATCAGAGTCCGTTAGCTCTACAGCTGGCTCTTCTTCATTGGCAAGGTTGTCACAGGTTTGCAGTTTGCACATGTCTGTGCACTTCAAACCATTACTGAGGCAGGTACCCTCTGGTAATTTACACGAACGTGTGCACTTGCAGGAGAGCAACTGCAAAACAGCATCTGGTGCAGGTGAGCCACGCATCCACTAGATAGTCAGCTTGCCATCATCATCTGTTGTCCAGCCACAGCCCTTCGGGCTTGGAATAAAGGGATGACTTTGCAGGCACCGCCTCCAGATGGCAGTCTGATAGTTGGCCCGCAGGATATGCATGAACAGACAATCCTCACAAGGTGGGAGCTGACCTGACTCAACCTCTCCACGTCTGGCACAGAAGAGCTGGTAGCGAAGTGTATTCACTTCAGTTGTATCTGTTGAAGGCAGGTACATGTGGCAGGTGATATGTTGAAACTTCTGAAAGAGGTCTTGGGATACCTCCCATGAACGTCCGAGTTGACTGAAGGCCTCTTGGTGGGTCTTGTCAGACTTCAACTGTTTGAAGGCAGCCATCTTCCCACGGCCTGTGAAAGTACTAGAGCTGCTTTGTTTGTCTTACGCAGTGATCCGTCACCGTTGGCAAGTGCCCAAGGCAGAGGACCCATGGGATGGGCCAAGCCCTCACTCATGCGTAGTTGTCGGCTTTCTGCAACAAGGATCATCCGCCCAAATAATTTCCTGTCAGCCCTTAGGACCACTTGCTTGGCTTTATCTTGCTTGCGTGGCTTCTTTTCGATAAGTTTCTTCTTTGTCATTTTGTCATGGAACTGTGTCGTCGGGGCATATGCTTGCAGGCGTTCTTGTTTGAAAGCTTGGTAGGCCTCCTCTCCAATCCTCTGAGCTTCTAGAAGGTCCTTGGCAATTTCTGGTGGTGCATAAGTAGCAGTCGACAAGCTGACCAAATCCGCATGGTCAGGACTGAAAGGATTCAACCAGCTGGTCTCCATGAGCTGAATCAGGGACTGAACATCGGCCTCATCTCTCATGATCCTGAGTGGTCGTACGTCTGGATGGCTAAAATTGGAGTCATGCTGGCCTATCATGTCCCTCAGCTGTTTGAGGTACATACTCCGATATTCTGACGTCAGATAGTACCTGGTGACAGCTCCACGTTTCAAGGTGAAACCCTTTGTCCCTCCAGGTGCTTGTGTGTCCTTATTGACAGTCTCCTCAATTGTTTGGTCAATAGGGATCCGCCCAAAGGGATTTCTGCTGCCAATCTGGACTGAAAAGCCACCTTGCATGAAGTGGTCAAACACGTCAGGATGGTCGATAGACAGACGAGACATCGTGGCATAATAGTAAGGTAGAAAGCGTGCGGCGTAGTTCAGCTTGTCATAAGCAAAGCACCACGGGATCATCTCTCTGATGGCTGCAAGGTGGAGCAACCAGTCCCCTTCTCTGGAAGCTCGAAGCAGCCCCAACAAGATCTCAACCATCTCCAGGTATGATATCCAAAATGCTGGGAGTCCGCATCCATCTCTGAGGGAGTTCAGATAATCTTGAAACAGCTTCAAGATGCGTGTGCATGATGTATTCTCTAGAACCTTTCCGAATTATGTCTGACAGACATCACCATGGAAGCTGGCAATGCTCATCAGGGTTTCTTCCAGGTGATGAAGTTCTCCTGTATGCCTGGCCTCTTGCCATGGAAGGAAGCCTTTCCAGGCAAGCCTCATCAGTGCTTCGGATACAAGCTTGTGCACTCTGACTGCTCGGTTGTACTTGCGGGGCCTTCCATCACGGCAGTTACTGACCCTTCTACAATCACGCCCGATTTCACACACAGGTCCCTCATTCCTGAATCTTGAAATCGCTTTCCAACAATAGAAAGCAGGTTGCAAATGGTATGGAACTCTCCCATCCTGATGATGATGTTCTTGAATTTATCGTGCTTCCATACTGTCTCTGCGGCCTTGGCGTGGAGTGCTTGGTCAAAGACACAGATGATCTTTTCCAGCTTCAGGGACTCCATGATGCTGCGTGTTTGGTTTAACACTTCATTCACAGTAGACATTTCTATTGCAGGAGCATTGATTGTAGGCAAGTAGCTCACAGTGTCCTGGATCACTGTTACATTATCGCGGATCTGGATGTTGAAGCTAGTCCAACTGCCAATTGTCTGCATCTCAGGGTTAGTCATTCGGGCAAGGAGCCAAACAAGGTTCTTCGCTTTTGCATCCTGGAGTTGTTTTGTAGTATCAGCGTCTACACTTTGGATCATCTGTGGCCCACTTCGCTGCCCAACGTTGTAGGTCGGTAGCAATAATGGCGTGGGGCTGATGCTTCTCTTCTTTGATTTGGTGACTGCTGGCATGACATTTTGTGGCGTGACCCCGACAACTTTGGGCTGGACAGCAATCCCATTCACTCTGTGAGAGGTTCCCTTTCCACTAAGTGTCTCCTCAAGTCTGTCAACATTGTCTCAGGCCAGAGTTGTGAAGACACCTGGGTAGACATTTCCTGGCAGTGGGACATCATCTTTCGAAAGTTCAAGCTTTCGGAGACAAAGTGCTGTGTCAATCTCCTCAACCTGTGAGTAGGAGACACCGTGGCCAAACCGATTCAGAGTTCGTATCAGTTCTGTGTTTCCTATCAAAGACTTAACAGTGAATGGGAGTAGAATGTGTTTTGGTGGCTTTGTCTTTCCACAGGTGACAGCGAAGACCAAATCACTACCGAAGGAAGTGGCGAGTCGCTGGACTCTTTCAGAGGGGTTTGTAAACTTGCACTCTCCAGTCAGCAGGGTATACAGAAACTGAGTGACAGATTCTGGAATGATGTCCTGGCTCTGCTCTGTGTCGGGTGGCCATGACTGACTGACGTCTTGCTTCTTAATCTCATTTCTCATATGCATAGCTGCTTTACTTAAGACGTCCACATTTGAGCTTGCAGCCCTTGCATTTTGCAGCTCTTTCTTCAAGCCGTAGGCTTGTTTGGCAAGTTCTTCCATTGACAAACTGTCTAGGTAGAGGAGAAGCCTTCCATTGCCATTAGAGAAGATGTGGATGGAAGCTCATAGCTCACCTTCCAGTTTACGAAGAATATGCTTCTTGGTCGACTGTTTGATTTGTGCGACGCCAAGAGATTTCATGGATCTCTCAAATCTTGATGTGAGGTCTGTCAAGGGTAGTATGTCTGGGCTTGAAAAGAGTTCAATCCTAATATACAGAAATAGTTCTTCATTGGCCTGCCTCTCTGCATTTTCATACTCTGCACATTCACCGTGTACCTGTTCATCACTTGCAACTGAGCTGGCAGCAGGCTCTCCTCGCGTGTACAGTCTGTAGCATGTTCTGTGGTAATATCCCTCAGCAGCAACCAATTCTCTGCTCAAAATAGCCAGGATTCTTTCATCTCGCTTTAAGGTTGCTGCTTTCCGGATGCTTTCATCTGCACGTAGTTCGCCACACTTGACGAGAGTCTCCCTCGTGTTTTGTCCTTTGACCAAGTTCAGAACTGGGACGTGCTGTCTGATCTCTGCGGCCCTCAACAAAGTTTTCCATGAGTTCAGGTCTATGAGTGACACCAAAGAGCTCGAGTCATCATTAGAACAGTGGATGAGACGGTCTGTGCGTGCCCGCTTCTTTGACAAAGCGCTGCCTTCATCACCACTTCCAGGATCCATAGCACTTCAGGGACGTCACCACACTCAGTCTAGAAACCTGCAACGTAAAAACAAATCAATGTCAGCAAAATCAAAATCAACAGTAAACAACTATTAATGATTCAAATAGGAATCATCTTGATTAAAGATATAAATATAAGAATTTAGTTCATTTATCATGTAGATATAACGACATACATGTGATATATATGACTAAGCTGCCAATGCAGAAAGGTTATCACACCTTAATGTTCTTATATTGACCCTATAAACATCTTAGTACCATTAAGGTTTTGCCACTCCAGATGGTACCGATATCTGATCTGGCTCATGGACTAATTTGTCCTTGGCTGATTTGTATCAATGTCGAAAAATTCGTTGTTTTCTACTTTCATCTCGGACTTAGGGGTACTAAACACAGAGTTAAATTGTTCCTTAAGCAGTTTGCTAATTTTTTGGGGTCATTTTTGTGTTTGGCCTCCCCGTCTATTAACGGACCAATACTCTCTTTACACTGCATTTTCCTTTTCGCAAACGTGTAGAAGTATTTTGGATTATTTTTTGTTTTCTGCTATCTTGTTTCCCTCCTCGTTTGTCTTATGTATGAATGTTTGCTTTAGGTCCATTTCTCTTTCGCCTAGTTTTCTCTCTAGTTTGAGTCTCCTTGCATCAGTTCTTCATCTGTGGAGATGTTTTACGGTTTGCTTCCGTTGTCTAAATATTGTCCCGATTTTTCTCTCGAGCTCGCTACATTTTCTTTTTTTGTCTCTCTGGAACATGCTTCAGTAATATAGGTTTGGCTTCAGTCTCCATTATACCTAGTATTTGTTCTGGAGTCTTCTCGTAAAGTCGCAATTCCCACCTTACTTCCTTTAAGTCTTTATTTACACTTTCCCAATCTACTTTCTTTGAATTAATGTTTAAGCCTTCAAATATTCCTTCTGCTTCTCTGGGATGCGTTTTCGGACCTCTGGGTGCTAACTTCAATTGTATATCGATTAGGTTATGGTCGGAGAAATTTGTGTGCTTTACCTTTTTTTAATTATTATTATCTCATTGTCATTTGTCAAAATTAAATCCAAAACGTTCTCTTTTCTAGTGGCTTCACAGATTTCCTGAGTAAGGGCATAATGTTCCATCATATCTAATAACAGTATTGCTTGGATTCTATCAGCTTTTGTAATGTTGCCATGAAACTTCTCAACATATGACTTCGTCATTTTTCTTCCATGTTATGAATAAGAAATTAAAATCTCCACAAATTAAAATATTTGTCGCTGAAGTTTCAACTAATTTTAACAGGTTTTCTATTTCATTAGTGGCAAATTGGAATTAACTTTCTGTGGTGTTTGGTGGTCTGTAGACTAGGGTGTATCATGCTCAGGTCGAATATTGAAAAACTTGGAATTTCAAGATTGGCAGTATGTATTCCTATGTAAAATTTAATCTTAAGAGGGGTTCGTCTTCTGCAACTTTTGCGAAAAATCGCATTTAAGTGTTCAAAATCGCACTTTTTTGTCGAAAAATGGGAAGTTTGGCCAATTTCAAAGACTTGGTAGCCTCAAATGACCTCCATATGTTCCATATTGTTCACATACACCCTTAAGCATTTCTAGGGGCAGGCTTGGACCCATTTAAGATCGGCCAAAGTGGTTCATAACTCCTAAAATAACCAAAATCACCCAAAATCGCCCAAAACTAAGGAATTGTATGATTTTTAGTTTCTTATACACCACATTTCGCGGCTGTTCTCTTCATCAGGCAGAATCTTTTTGTTCTTCTTTCTTGGTCTTGATTTTCTTTTTTTCAGAAGCGCCTCCACAAATTTTTATTTATTTTCTTTTCGGCATCACTGAGTGTGATGGCAGCTGCCCCCACCTTTCCGCAAGCTGCTGTGACGTTCAACCTTTGTTTTGCAATTGCAATTCTTTAATATTTGTATAAGTCCCTCCTCCACCCAGAGCTTGTAATAATATGCTGGTCAACTGAATGTTCTGAGATTGTTTCTTCTGAAAGCATCTTGATTTGTCTAGCAGGTCTTGTAGAGATCTAAAACATGTTCATAATGTCTTGCTTTGAGTTGAAAACTGGCAACAATTCTCTGTGATCGATCCTAGCACGAACAAAACCATCTCTTCTCTCTTACCCATACACTGCATGAGCTGCAGCTGAAACTTCCTGGACTGCTCTTTCACAGCTTTGAGTGTGAACTGAGAAGTTCTCAACTTCAAGTGGAGACCTGAGAAGCTCCTCAAATTCTCCTCTTGACATCTTACAAGTGAAGAGTGGCTCATACAGTTTCTCCTTATCCCAATTAATCAGAGTAATTGGAGAAGTGGCATCAAAATTCAGTTTAGGGTTTCTATGAGTTCTCAGATTCATGTCTCCATACTCAGACTTACCTCTGATCTTCTTGATCATCTCAACCCTCCATGCCCTTTCCTCCTCATCCTCACTGCACAGGAGAGAAGCAATGAGGTTCTCACTGTGAGCATGATATGCTCCACGAACTATCACATGAGTGATTATGTTCCTGACTTCAGAGGTCTGGCTTCTCAGCAGTCCCAGAGCGGTCACAATATGGTGAGGTCCATACCTCATGTGGTACTTCACCTTGATCTCAAAATACATCTTGAAGTAGAAATCCAGGCAGAACTTCAGCAGCACCTCCAGCTTCTTCAACACCTCCCTCTTCAGACCATGCTGCCTCATCCACAGCATCAACAAAGCCTCACCTGTAGTCAGCCAGCGTGACTGATTCAGCGGGCCACACTTCAGACCAGCAACTTCCTTGCTCAAATCTCCTGTCTTGAGAGCTTTGATCAGTAGGTAGTAGTTCTTCTGCTCAGTGCTAAGGTTCTGTACAATGTCTTCTGGCAGTTCAATTATATCTTCTCCTGGCAGAGCCTTGAAGCTAAAGTTGACAGGTATGTCATTGATCTTCTCCAAAAGTTTTCCTATTGGGATACTGAACCCAGACTTGTGCGTGTAGGGACCATCAAGCTTGATGATCATGTGCCTGAGGCTGAGTTCATTAACATGCAACTGGCATATCAGCCAGTGACACTTGTGACCTAGCAGTCTCCCCAAGTGAGTGATGGCTCCTCCATCAGGTCCTGTGTTTGTGTTGGTGGAGTCACCACCAAGGACCACAATAGTATATTTAGCACCATGAGCACTAATCCACTCAAACAGAGCCTGAGCTATCTTCAGTGCAGGTTTCTCATTTCCTTCAGGTTCTTCTGGTGTACAATGGAATAGATACTTCCCCTCAGGTTCCCAGGTAACACTATAGTGCTCTTCAGTTGTAATATCAGGATAGAAGCGGCCAGTTTCTTCATTGTACCTCATGATCTTTGTCTTCTTATCTTGTTTTCCATCAAAGAAAATTCCCTTGATCTCCTCTCCCTCTGTCCTTTTCTCCAGGGCCTCCACCGAGGCACCTATTACAGACTCCTTGCCCCTCCACATCTTCATCCTGTTAACAGCTAGATACGCCTTATCAGCAGATAGATGGCCAGCTTTGATGAGATCTTGCAAGAAACCAGTTGCAATGGCTGCTGCAGGAGTGTTTGCCACCTTGAATCTGACTGCAGCAGCAGCAGTGCTTGAGATATCCATGTAGTTCCTCCTGGCAAAGGTGGAGACTTTTCCAGTGTTGACACTGGAGCTTGTGCCTGGTGCAGTACTGGAAAAATCTGTGTCAGCAGTAGGAGTTGCTCTGCCTGGAGACTCTTGCAAAGAAGTCACCTCATCTTCATCATCATCACCATCATCAGCTCTAAGCAGTAGCTCCTTTTCTTCTTCCTCTTTTCTGTTTCTCTTCTCAGCTGCTTTCTGTTCTTCCTCCTTCCTCTTAGCAGCCTTCACCTGCTTCACTGTTTCCTTGACATCAACAGATGCCATCAGGAAGCCAGAAACTTCTGAGGTTTTGATCCGCTGGTAATGGAGCCACTCTAGCTCTAGCTTTGGAATCTTCTGAGGCAGAGGACAGTCACAGTTGACATGAACAATAGCAGCACAGCCAGGGCAGCCAGATGCTTCAGTTCCACAGAGAGTGATAGCATGTCTGCAGGTTGTTATGTCAAACAATATATCAAATTCAGATATTCTCTTCTCTCTCTTTGCAGCCTTCACTCTGCCATTCACTAGGTCAATCATTTCATTCCACTTGACAAGAATCTTCCTGGCAATGGATCTCTCTTGAATGATCACAGGAGGAGAGAACTTGGCATTGCTTTTGCGCCACTGTGCCAGTACCAGTGATGCCAAGTCCTTAGCCAAATCTTGCAGAGGGTACTGAGCTCTCTTCATATCATCCAGAAGCAGCTTCTCTTCCTGGAGGAGGAGTCCTCTCTGAAACACAGCTCTCCAGGTTGGAACTTCTGTGGGAAATAACTGCTTGCCTGGACCCTCCAGATCACTCAGCTTTGAACCAGCATTTTTTCTGGTCCTTCGTCCTTGCTTAGCCATGGTGGCTACACAATCTTCACCAAGCTTTGTATCTGAAACATAGAAAATTATCACAGTGAAACTCTAGTAGCCTATAACAGCTGTTACAATGGTTTTGTTTGGTAAGAAACCGGTCTGTTACATTTGTATTACAGTGTATGTCCTGCACAGCTGTTCTGTACATAACTAGAAAACGAAAAAGTGGAAATTTGAACACTTAAACGTGATTTTTAGCAAAAGTTCAAGAAAACAAACCCCTCCTAAAATTTAATTTTACATAGGACCTTGAAATTCGCGCTTCAATGAGCATGATAAACCTTACTGTAGACGTCCATACTGGTTAGTTTCAGTTCTTTTACTTCTAAAATAATAATTTCGACTTTGCTGTTTGATTTGTTTACCTTCACCTCACATGTGTATGTATTTTTCACGTACATACAGCCAGTGGTGGGCACGCGCAACGATTTTTGTAGCGCCGCAACCGCAACCGCAACTCTGCTGAAATAGTTGCGCCGCACGCGCAAGCGCAACCCTTTTCAAAAAGTTGCGCCGCAAGCGCAAGCGCAACCAAAAATGTTGCGCTTGAAGTTGCGCCGCAACTTTTTGCGGCGCAACTGCCCACCTTTGCATTTAACGTATATCCCAGTGGTGGGCACGCGCAACGATTTTTGTAGCGCCGCAGCCGCAACCGCAACTCTGCTGAAATAGTTGCGCCGCACGCGCAAGCGCAACCCTTTTCAAAAAGTTGCGCCGCAAGCGCAAGCGCAACCAAAAATGTTGCGCCGCAACTTTTTGCGGCGCAACTGCCCACCTTTGCGATACAGCACCCCCCCCCTCGTCTAGCCACTTTATCTGCTCTGTATACGGGGCTCCAATAAACCTTAGCCCCCCCGCCCATAGCCTAAACCATTAGAGATACAGTAAAACTAAACATACCTTACAAAAGAGAATTTAATCCTGCATTTAATGAGAAACAATTAAAACTTGGTGTTCCCGCCATTGGCTTCCAAGACAGCCTGAATTCGCTTTGGGTAGCTTGCCAAAAGTGACGTGAATAGATCTTGATCGTTACGCAAATTTGCTAAAACAGTTTCAATGTGTTGCGTCATTGTATCCTTCGAAAATCGATTTGCTGCAGGTTCTTGAAACAAGAGACATTCAACCTTGTCCTTTATAACTGATCCAATGTGTTCACAGACGTTCAGGTCAGGAGAATTTCCTGGCCATTCTTCATTTCCAAAGAAACCGATCTCATGGTTCCGCAACAACTGTTGAGTGGCTAATGCCTTAAAGCAGGGGGCCTTATCTTGCAAAAGTGTGACCTGATTGACATCCATAACATTGTTTGGGTTTCTTAGAAAAGGAATGACATGCTGGGATAGAATAATATCACGAAAATACTGTCCATCCCAACTCTGACCATTTGGCTTCAGCACCCACATGAGCTTCTTTACAATGAACAAAACAAACACACCAACACAGTCTGGACGTTTTAGTAATTAGCGATAATGTTCACTGTCATCGATTTCATCTGGTGTTGTGGCCCACACTCGATCATTTTGGTAGTTAGGCCGACGTGTTACGTAAACAAAATTCATCGGAGACAGGTAAATGCATGAAATCATCCACATCCCAATCTTCAAGATAATGGGCAAACCACATTCTGTCATCGATGTTAAGTTGAGCTTTTCTTGGCTTTAGAAGTTCGTGCCAAGGCTTTAAACCTTGCCTATGACGGTACAGTCGAATGATCTCACCACTAACGATCTTTCCTCTCAATACTTCGATCTCTCTAGAAAGTTTAGCACACTGTTTTTCCGCTTACGCGTACCGCTTTCAATGATATCCTTTGTTTCCTGAGAGAGTGGCAAATTTGGGAGCCCAGATTTGGTTGTATCCATTTCACATTCATGCAAAGTTTGATTCCAATTTCTTTTGACGAAGTCCTCACTTCTTCGCAACTTTTAGGCAACCCATGAACGTGTTATAAAGGTTGCTCCAGCATCACGAGCTTCCCGAAATGTTATTGCTCGTATGCGATCTATCAAACATTGCCTCTCCGAATCACCAATTAATTGAGAAGCCATTATATTATCACTTTATCAGCTAGAGTAATTTTAATACGTGCAATAAATAAAGAATTTTATATATTTTTGTAATCACTAAAAACTCTTTCGATATAAGTAAACATGTAAGCTGCAAATGGGGGGCTAAGTTTTTTGGAACCCCTTACATGTATGTTGTAGTCCAGCACTACTATTTCAGTGTTCTCGATGCAGTTTTCACAGCCTTTTTCGCATTTATGTAAGTGTGTTTCCGGGAAATATGATATCTATGCTGGTTTCCGTAGCTAAATTTTGTAAGTATTGTAATTTGCAGTCTACATGGTCAGTATAGAGGCCTTGTATATTTATGTATAATACATTTACCGGGTTTCTAATCTTCGTGTTCGATTTTCCTGTCAATGTCGGTTCCTGTTTGGTGTTATTGGTTGGGCCGCTGCATTTGGGAGTATTGGGGTTGCGGCCCTTGATACCACTGTAGTTGTTGTATTGTTGGTGGGTGGTGTTGAATAGAAGGGTGATGTACGTAATGTTGTGATGCATATATTTGCGGCGTTCTCTCTTTTCTTATTAGAAGGGCAAGCTGTGCTTTTATTATCCTCATTTCCTCTAAAAAATATGTTTCATTACTCTTGTTATTACTTCTATTTCGAATATGATCTGTTCTTTCCCGTTCTCTTTTTTGCGTACCCTTTCTGTGAAAATACGGGCACTCTATGTTCAGCATTTTTTCTCTGTAATTGACTGTCTGCACATACGAGGGTGGAAAAAATTGCCCTTTGGTCCGTACCTGCATCTTCCATTCCTCATCATATAGAAGCATTTTTGCGGGTGGTTGTGTATGCAGTTTGAGCCATATTTGCACGAACCCATTTATTAATATCCGCATATGGCCGGTCGTTTAAATTCCTTTCGAGTCTTATGTGATTCAATTTCCTTCTGCTCCGCCACCACTTCTTCCCTGCTCAGTGTTTTTTTTTCTTCGGCGTGTATCTGGTATCTCTCCCTTTCGCCGGGGGTATTTCTTCATCTGAGGCTGCTTTCGCACCACCCTGTAGTGTGTTGTCCTTAATCTCGTTTTCGATTGTGTCGGCGTTTTCTGTTGTTTCCTGGTTCTGATTTTCTGTCGGTAAAACTGCTGCACTTGGTTCTTCTATTTCAACATTTTGTATTCCCATTTGTACTAATTTCTTATTGTTTTCCATGCACTTGACGCATAGGAAGCCATAAAGGCGTATGATTTTGTTATTTATTCTATTTATCATTTTCCTGTCTTCTAAGTTTATGCATTCGTAGTGTTTAAAGGTATTTCACAGAATGCATTTTAAGCCCGTGGTCTGGTTTCTGTATTCCATTAAACATAATCCAGCTCTCTTCAGATTTCTGAATTTACCGCAATTTACACATTTCTTCGTATTTTTTGCCATTCTCTCCTTTATTTTGCATCTTTTCTTCCCAAATTTCGTCTCGAAAACTCGACCTTCCCGTTTTATGGCTCTTCCGAATTTTGTCTGACCTTCTTACCCTCTATAGGGCTAATGTACAAATCTCAGGAGCTGTTTTTCCGTTCGAATTGTTTTCAATTTATGTTTCAATTGATGTTTTTTCTTTGTGCAATCTATATGCCACCGGCTTTCACTTAATAAATTGTTATCGCGAATTCACTGATATTCAATACACACACTGGTATAAGATAGAATTTATCGCTGGACTTATAAACACTAGTTATTTCGATATTACACAGAGCGGAAACAAAACGCCCGTACACGACGAGTAGAGTAATAATAATAATAATAATAATAATAATAATAATAAAAATAATAATAATGACTTCATAATTCTTAGGTCTGTTTCATTATGCGCAATGGTTAAAACTAAGAAATTGTTAGTGAATGGACGGTTGTTGCTTTCGCAGCATTCACAGATTGAGGATTTAGCTGGTTTAATTACTAGTAAAGAAGTGTGGCTACCAATGCCACGATGTTCAACGACCCGAACCTAATTTGGCGCACGGAGCTGCCAACATATGTGGCGTTACAGCCAAAATTAAAAGTGTAAACTAGGTTGGAGACGAGAGCATCGAGCAACCTTTCCTTAAATTTAAAAAAGGAGCTGATGCTAAAATTATATTATTTGTAAATATAAATTTAAAGTAGTTTGTGGATAAAACTGAGTAAGTGTTTTAGGTCTTTTGCGATCACTTTTATTTTGCTTCATTTTATTGTTTTAACCACTAATGATATTAGTGTGACTTACGAAACATCTGATATCAAATGTTCATAATAGTGACATGGGCGTTGATCATACTTTTTATAACTATTAAGGATACACAGTATGTATATATATATATATATATATATATATATATATATATATAATATATATACACGCAGCAACAGAGACGCCTTCAGATACTTTCGCGATCTCTACCTTCACAATAAGCCCATTGTTTCTATTGACACAGCTGCGACCAATATGACGTCACATCGCGAGAATCCCTCAAGCTTTCTCTCTCTGTTGTGAGTGCCACACCGCGCTGCTCTCTCTTCGAAAAGAATCTCACTGGTACGTTAGATCTCATCATGTATCGACGTTGTAACAGGCCGCACTGGCCTCGTGTCATTCACCTAACATTACTTTAATAAATGCAATTAATGCAACTTTATTTTAATAAATTAAAAACTGTGTGTTCGTTCCTTTTTGTCATCAAACATTTTTTTAGCAAGCAATTCATTAAGCATTATGACGTCATTCACTGCACAACATTAATCAAACGTTAATGTCACTTTAACCACTCATTTGTTTTGTTTAATAAAGGAAGAAAACTCACTCTATTAATTTCTTAATCAATAACATTATTTGATCTGAAAAGATCTGGTGACCTTCAGCTTTAAGCTAATATTAACTCAATTAACAGTGTTATTATTATATTGCCAACGTGGTAACTATATATATATATATATATATATATATATATATATACACACAGTATATAATGATAATAATAATAATAATGACAACAATGACAGTAATCTCAATAATATTAATAATACTATAATATTAACAACATTAATAATAATTATATATATATATGACATCATTAATAAAAGTGTGTGTGTGTATATATAAAAATTTTATACATATATATATATATATATATAGTATTATTGTGATTACTGTCATTGTTGTCACTATTATTATTATTATTATTATTATATTACTAATTATGAATTTTTTTTAGATTTTCCTGACAATATGTATTTTGTAGCCTACCTAGAACTGGAAAGTGATCCCGGTCTTCGTTTTCCTAACTGATTTTGACTTATCAATATTCCTCCTTATGTAGTGTTTAGATTATTAAAGAGCCTATTTAGCCGATATATTAGGGATGCAACAGGTAATTAAGTATCTGTCCAGCTATAACAGTCGAATTTAACACCGACACAACCTTAAGGATTTTCGAAAGAACGCACCGTTAGGCTTATTTTAGTTTTTATTGGAATACTAAATTAATTTACATTTACAGGTTATTAGGGCGAGGTCGAAAGTAATACATAAAACAGCACCGAGAGAGAGAATTTGGTAAATTTCGATTTACATTAAACTGACAAGCTATACTTACAAAATTTTGAGAGCCCCAACAACCTGCGATCTTGCTTGAACAACCTCTAGAATTCAACTCCCCGCATGTAGGAACTTATGGTACCCTTGTAGAGGGTTTTCCCCCTACTTCTTCCCCCAATTCCCCCATACCCAACCGATACCCCCACACCCATATATGAAAACCGTTACAAATCTCTGAGAAGTTCCAAAACGACTATATAAAAACTATATTAAAAGTTTAATTCGAAATACTCAGCCATTTCTCTCGGTGCCCTTTATTAAATTTATTACAAATCATTATAATTTCAATAAACAACCCAAAACATTCTCCTCAAATACAATTTCAATCCAAACAATCATAATTTGAACATTTATAAAAAACATTATAATCTTTAAGAAATATCATTATTAATCTTCTTAACTAGGCATTACTACACTTATTTACGAATGAAGTCTGTACACAAAAGTTGATTCAATTTTAGTATTATAGTAATGAGATGTATCAATTGTGAGTTTATATTTCTCTGTTTTAACGTGTTTGAGATTTTTTCTGCGTCTCCAACTACTACATGTTTACAGCTACGTCTGAAATCTTTTCTCTGTTATGATTTTCACGTCAAAGGACTTAATGACTCTGCCCTTTAACTACCAGAGGCCTAATAAAATTTAAAAAAAGAAAATGGACTGGTGTGAGTAGTATACCCGCATAAATCCCGAGTGCAAATTAATTGCATGCAACATGATCAATAATGCTCCAAGGGGGAGAGGGTAACCTAACCTGGCGGATCAGGCCCAGAAAAGTATATATAAGCTTGTATATGCTTGTATATATGCGTAGGAAAAAGTAAAACAAAACTTTATTAAGACGTGTATGAAGAGGGCCGGGACTAGCCCTTCCAAAGGGGGAGTGGATAACCTAACTAAACAAGGGAAATAAAACAGAAGAAGGAGAGAGAGGAGAGAGAAGATGTTCTCGCTGTCATATCGCATCGCATAATGGAGTCTTCACAAGCCATCTTGGGTGGCTTTAGTATCACAGCCATTTGACACAAGATCCAGCCAATCGTATGGCGTAATCGGCTGTCAGACAGTTTCTTTACAGGATAGGCAGCCATGGAATACAGTCAGTCGCCTTAGTTTAGTGACTTGTATATACATATATGGCTAACTGGAGCGGCACCACCACTCGCAACAAATTCTTAAAGTAAAATGTAGCCACGAATCCCCGCCAGTCGAAACAGCTGGAGAACACACACACACACACACACACACACATTGTATATACAGGGTGGGTAAACAAAAGTGACCCCTTAGAGGTAAACTGTTATATTAAAAAAAGTAAGGAGACTAGAGCTCCCAAACTTCATAGATGCTTACCTTAGCATAGCATGTTGTTCGTCTTAATTGAGAAGTTGCTCGATGTGTCCCCTTTTCTGCTCAACGCAGGCCTCCAAACATGGACGCCACTGATCACTATACCTGTTTACATATCGTTGAGACACCTTCTCCCAGCCGAGCAGAATTCTTTCGCGTAGTTCATCTGTGTCTCTTATATTGGTACCAGAGCTGTAAACTTTGGACATCAGGACTTCCCAAACACCATAATCTAGTGGTGAAAGATCGGGGCTACTAGCCGGCCACATATTGGGTTCGATAAAATCCGTTGACAGCCGGCGCGCAGCAAAACCCAGCCGTTCATCAGTCCACACAATAAAAAAAGAAAGTGGTTGGTAGATAAATGGGTACCCTGGGTGGCCTAGTGGTTCAGACGCTGGGCTGCTGGTGGAGCGTGATTCGGATTCCACGTTAAACTGTAGGTCTAAGGTGGAGTGAAAAGCTTGGCCTTCGTCAGAATGAACAATTCGGGAGGAAGCTAACCAAAGGTTATACCAAAGATTATATATATATATATATATATATATATATATATATATACACACACACACACTTCTAGTTGAGCCCCGTGCCCGTAGTAATAATGAAAAGAAGGCTGTATTTCTTATACAACCATATATGATTAATGAATTTCGTGCTCGTTTGTCAGAAATACTCTGGAAACTTCATACAACGTTATTTAACGAAACAATTAAACGTTGTTTAAAAACAATTAAATAACATTTTTAATTATTTAATTAAACTAAAAATTCGGTTTTACGCTCAAACTTTTCTTTCAAATCTCTTTGTTTTGATGTTCAATTATATCAGGTTGTAACATAATTTCTGCTCGATTAGAAAACGGACGATAGATAATTAATAGAATAACCTCAAGAAATGTGAAATAGTTTTAGAAATGTTGCAAACTATACGTGGCAACAGGTTCGCACAGGTTTTATCACGATACAGAATGACTTAGGCTAGTATAGGATTAGGCTAACGAATATTTTCTCTGGTATTTTTCATACAGTTACAACGCCACCCCTACAATATTACAGTAATTGAAAAAACATGGATCCCACGAAAGAGCATATTCGACATGTGATGCTGTATGAGTTCCATAAAGGATCTAACGCTAGTGAATCCGCAAGAAACATTCAAAGAGTTTATAGAAATGATGTTGTGAGCGAATGGATGTGTAGGAGATGGTTTAAGAAGTTCAGAAATGGAGACTTCAGTCTGAAAGATTATCAACGAACAGGACCACCAAATGAGTTAGATGAAGAGTTGCTGAAAGCAACAGTGGAGGAAAACCCAACGGTAACTGTAAGAGAACTTGGCCTGCAACTCGGCGTTAGCCTAGCCATATGATCATTCATCGTCATTTGAAGCTGTTAGGAAAAGTAGTGAAGGTTGGAAAATGGGTTCCGCATGATTTGTCACAAGCGAATCTTCAACATCGAATCGATATTTGCACATCACTGCATTCTCGGCAACTGCAGGCACCGTTTTCGAATCGGATCGTCACTTGGGATAAAAATGGGTCCTCTAAAACAATATTAAGTGTCGACATCAGTGGCTTAGCTGTGAAACAAAGCTTGAACCTCAGCCAAGGAATGAACCCCATCCAAAGAAAATTTTGCTATGCGTTTGGTGGGATATGCAAGGAATTATTCATTTTGAGCTTCTGCCAGATAACCAAACAATCACAGCTGAAGTCTACTGCCAACAACTCCAACGACTGAAGATGGCATTACAAGAAAAACGTCCTGCATTAATTAATGGCAGAGGTGTTCTATTCCACCAGGATAAAGCACGCCTTCACACTGCTCGAATCACCACTACCCAATTGGAGGCATTTGGTTGGGAAAAAATGCCTCATCCACCTTATTCTCCGGACATCGCACCTTCAGACTACCATTTATTCAGAAGTCTGCAACATCACCTAGATGGACAAAAGTTGCAATTCAGGGAAGCTATCGGAAACGAAGTGATCGCTTTTTTTAACTCGAAACCAAGGGATTTCTTCGAACGTGGCATAAAAAACTTTTCTACAGGTGGGAGGAGGTTATGGAAAGAGAAGGGAATTATATTGATGATTAATTTGTCATTATGTCATTTAATTTTTGTTCTGAATAAAGTAAAAAATCGAGCAGAATATATGTTACAACTTTATATATATATATATATATATATATATATATATATATATATATATATATATATATATATATATAATATATATATATACAGACAGAAGACACGGTGTGCTGGAACTACCGTTACTATTATTTCTCTTCGCGCAAGTTATAAAAAGTCCAAGATATATAACAAAGAGTAGACCGACCGTAGGTGAACTGTACAAAGGAAAAATATTTTATAATATACAGCCTACCATTAATTAAATTTTCTCCCTTTTCAATTAGTTTGTTAAAGTTATGAATGAAAAAAGAAAAAGAATGAACGTGGTACAGCGGAACCAAATCTCACATTTTAACGGCTGTAATGAACGAGGTTAATGGCTCCACCTTCACATCTTTCCATCTCTCTCTCTCTCTCTCTCTCTCGATCCCCGATCAGATATGCATTGGCATTTGTTTACACCGTTATATAGGCGTATATATAACTACTTTATGTATTTTCGCCCCATGTCATATCATAATAATTTCTCATAATTATTATTATTATTATTGAATTATTATTATTATTATTATTATTATTATTATTATTATGTACAAAGATAAAAAGTGTAGGCATCCCACTTGTGTAAAATCAATGCAGCGGGACAGACTTTTAAAAGAAAAATTCTACCAGTCTTAGATAAAATAAATGTATTGTGTTTGCGTACGGGCACTAAACAATTCCTTATTTATGTACTTATCGCAGAGTTTCGACTGTACAGATGATGGCCGCAGTTTTCTGGAGCCAATATAGCAAACACTTACAAACCAAAATTAGCGATAATGTAAAAGTTTCTGGCGTAAGTCTGGCGAGGCATATGATAAGCTGAAGCAGAAACTGAGGGAATCGTTAGCCATTTTTGGGGACCTTTCCCTCTCTCTCTCGCATATATATATATATATATATATGTGTGGTGTGTGTGTGTGTGTGTGTGTGTGTGTGTATATATATATATATATATATATATATAATATATATATATATATATATATATATACACACACATGAGATGCACATGACAGAGACGTTAATAAGTAAATCCAACAGCTTCATGGAAACCCTTACAGTGAAAACAGAAATTAACGTGGTACTGATAGTCATCTATAAATCTCCAAAATCTCCAAATGAAAAATTTTCGGATGCCACTGATCATATCAGAACCCTAATGAAGTCCGTACACTCTCCATCCCTTAATATAATACTGTGTGGCGATTTTAATTTCCCATTTATAAAATACAAAAAGGTGGGTAGAAATATATTTATACAGCAAAATAAGGGGGGCACAAGAGAAGACCAGGAGGAAGCAAAAATACTAATGCTTTGACAAACAAGTTATGCTGATACAAGAGATAAAAGGGAATACCAGGAAAAATAACTGCCTGGATCTGGTATTCATAAATAACGAACTTCATTGCCGATATAAAAATAACCCCATCTATTATCTCAGACCACAATATAATCGAGTTATCGACAAATATGGCGATAACTTTAAAAGACAATACACATATGAAAGGAAAAAGCAAATTTGCAGCTTTTAACTTAAACTCCAGAACCATAAATTGGGAAGAAGTCAGATCAAACATGGCTCAAATAGAGTGGAGAGCAGTTTTAGAGAATAAAACAACTGAGGAAATGCTAACAACATTGGGAAAAAAAAAACCTGAGAATTTTGGAGAAGTATGCTCCGAAAGCACAGCCAAAATGAAAGAGGAACTGGCTAGAGAGGCAAAAGAGAAGTATATTCCTCAAAAGAAAGAGTAGCGACGAAGTTAGCTAATTGCGGAGACAACAATGACAGGAAAGTAATACAAGAGAAACTGGAGAGAATCGATAGGGAAATACAAACTTTGATAAAGGACCATACAGAGAGGGAAGAGGAAAAGGCGGTAGAAGCAATAAAGGAAAATCCAAAATACTTCTACAGCTGTGCGAAAAGGGAAACAAAAAACGCGCGCTACTCTCGGCCTCTTAAGGAAAGGGAATAATGAATTAACAGACGATCTAAAAGAAATATTTGTAACATTGAGAGCCCAATATGAATTGGTCTTCAGTATCCCAAAATATGACGAAGCGATAGCTGTCATAGATGCATTCTTCGAATATAAAGTGCAAGAAGAATGTATAACAGACTTTGATTTTACCCCAGAAGATGTAGCGAGAGCTATAGGACAAATGAAATCACATTCAGCTGCACCTCCGGACAAATGAAACGCACTATTAATTAAAAACTGTAAAAATCAAATAGCTACACCCTTATACTTGATATGGAGAAGATCCCTAGACACTGGGGAATTACCGAGCATCTTCAAAAGAGCAGACATTGTCCCTATATATAAAGGAGGGGATACATCTCAAGCAAATAACTATAGACCAGTTTTATTGACGTCCCACCTCACCAAAATATTTGAAAGAATAGTCAGAAAGAAAATCTATGACGTCTTGGAAACACTGGAAAGTTTCAACGAAAATCAGCACGATTCCGATCAGGAAGATCATGCCTATCACAACTTATAGAGCATTATAACAATATCCTAGATGCATTGGAAGGCAATGACAACTACGATGTCATATACACGGATTTTGCTAAACCTTTCGACAAATGCGATCATGGTATAATAGCACATAAAATGGAACATACAGGAATAACAGGCAAAGTGGGAAAATGGATCTACAACTTCCTCAGAGAGCCACTAGATGTCGTCAAAATTCAAGATATATCTTCATCAGAATCGGAAGTACGCAGCTCAGTACCACAAGGTACAGTACTGGCCGTACTCCTGTTCATTATCATGCTAACAGATATAGGCAGTGGAGTAAACAGCAACAGTATAGTAACATCCTTTGAGGATAATACAAAGATCAGCAGAAAAATCAGCGATGCAAATGAAGTGGAGGCCTTGCAGAGGGACACGAACAAAATATACACATGGTCAGAAGACAATAATATGACATTTAACACCAAGAAATTTCAGCTCTTGAGATATGGTAGAAATGAGGAACTTAAACAGACTGCATATTATGCTCCAGATAGACAGGAAATTCAGAGAAGCATGAAAGCGGTCGACTTGGGGGAAATAATGACCAATGATGTCAAATTCGAGACACAAAATCAGATAGCAATAAAAATGCAAAAAGATTCGCGGGACAGGTACTAAGAACGTTCAAAAGGAGGAACAAGACAGTATTGATTCCCCTGCTGAGAACACTGATCATACCAAAACTTGAATACTGCTCAGTTTTGACGTCTCCATATAAAAAGGAAAAACTAATAAACTAGAAGAAACGCAGAGTCATTTCACAGCCAAGATGCAAAGAACTCAACTACTGGGAAAGACTACGTAAACTAAATCTGTACTCCCTGGGAAGAAGAAGAGAGAGGTATACCATAATCTACATATGGAAAATAATCGAAAAACTGGAACCAAACCTCGAACTAAACCCAATTACCATCCAAATAATGCTGTAAAATAGGAAGGCAGAATGTGTAGTGTTCCCAAATTAAAGGCCCGACAAGGGATCTCCTCAACACTGAAGGAAAATAGCTTAGTTGTTATGGGGGCCAAGACTTTTCAACCAGTTTCCAAAGGACATCAGAAACGTTACAGGGGTCAACGTTGAAGTCTTCAAAAGAAGATTAGATGCCTAGCTCAGGACGGTACCAAATGAGCTGGGTGTCCCTGGCTAAGTACGGTGGAGAGCGCAAGAGAGCAACTCGCCCTCCACCAAGCCAGGATTAGAGTCGGGACCACCAGTTTGACCGCCGTGTGAAGAAAGACCGACGCACGGAACCCTAACGAGGTTAACGAGGTTACGTAATAATTAATGAACCTACGAACACCGCCCATGCCAAACTACCAAGTTCCATATTAAATTTTAATAGTACTAAATATGTAATCAAAATTATCCTTAAGCATCATATCCTTGGTATATACTGTAGGTCCTATGTGATAGGTAGTTTAACATTTGTTAATTATAGCGACATTAAATTTTGTTATTATTATCATTCAACTTAAAAATTCTGAGGGAATCCTTATCCATTTTTGGGGACAGTCTTCCTCTCTCCCTCTCTCTCTCTCTCTCTCTCGCAATATATATATATATACATATATATATATATACACACACACACACAATAATTAATGGACCTATGGACAAGATCAAAAGGCCAATCAAGGGCTTTATTTCACGTAAATCTGAAGTGAGTGGTCGTATACAGGCTCAAGCTACGCCCATAGGAGGAGCACAACCAATGAGAACACTATGTTCTGAATGTGGGATGTAGTGATTCCTATTCCTTCTCTTTTGTAATTCATTATTTTCTTTCCTTTCTATTATCACTTGTTTGCTCTGCGTTTTTATACGCAAGCGGCTGACGGCTGAGCCGGTGGGCGCCATTATAATTTGAACAAGGCGAGGGAGACGGGGGATTAATTATACACTTAATTACACTTTACTAACTTTTATTTATACCAAAACACTTTTAGATAAACGGGGCAATGCGATGGTGGGATTAACGTTAACATTTCAGCCGGAGAGAGACAAAGAATATTCTAAATTTACAGAAACATCTTAATACCAAAAACCACCTTATTAGGGCAACGGCCGTCCGATCACTGGGGCATTTCTGCCCAGCCTCCGCTTGGGCCGATTCTTAGTGTTGCCACCTTGTATTTTTATATTTTTAATTTCACAAACCATTTTTAATTTCTTATTTAATAAAACTTAATTAAACATTAGTAAATTCTTATAAACAAACATTTAATTCTTAATTAGACATTACTACAGGGAGAATCCTTTTTACTCGTCCGTCGTTTAAAAGGGAGGGATTTTCCCTCCATATAAAAGAAGCATCTCCATATCCGAGCCCCATTTAGAAGGGTCATTTTTTCGAAGTGTGCATTCTCGCTTGGTTACTAAGCCACAATGAGTTCTAACATCTCCAACGACGTGTCTTTTTAAGTGGGTTTCGCGCTTAGCTTACAGTTTTTTCGTGATATAATTCGTCATTCGCTGTTTTATATAGTGTTAATATTTTGTTTCGCAAGTGACGTTTTTTGTATATTGAAATGTTTTTTTTTATTTTGGTAAAGGGGGGGGGGGAGTTGCGTCAACAATAAATTAGACGATATGCTGTAAGTAACAAGTAACATTCCACGCAATAAGTTACAGAATATATATATATATATATATATATATATATATTATCGAAGTCATCGACATTTTATATAGTGTCCTAGGAACATAAAATTTCTAAAAAGCATTAACAAATTATAAATTAGTAATGACTAGGTTTTGTTCTTAATTTTTATTAGTCACCAAAATTAATGAAATATCCAAAGTAAACGAAATATAACGAATTAGTAATTTTTTGTCTTCTACAAATCTTTGTTTCTTGGTGAATTTATTTAAGCAGTTCATGAAACAGGTTTTGATTTGGTTCTAATACAAAAGATACGTAATGAGGACTAATTTATATACGAATATATATATGCCACATTTTACGCATCTGATTTAAGTGAATAGAAGCGTAGGTATAATTAATTTGAAGGGAGTACATTTTTATTTAAACAGTGGAGCTGAGTTTGAGCATTTTGCAGAAAAGTTCCGGAACAGCGGGGAGGAAATCCAGCTTAGTGCCAATGCTGTGGAAGAGGGTGAAGGACCATAAATTTTACAACACAATTGACAGTCCTGTAGAGAACCATAAAGCGAGTGCGAATTAATTGTAGAAATCATGCAAGTTTTTTCTGCCTTAGCCGAATAGGATAAGAGTGAACATGAGTTATATTTCATTGTTTTATTACATTTAAAATTACAAGTCGTGTCGTAGTTTATTTTCCTATGAAATGTAATTTAAGCTGATTCCTTATGTATATATATATATATATATATATATATATATATATGTGTAAAGAACGACGCTTGTATAGAAGAACGTTCCGCACAAGATGAGGAGGGAGAACAAACAAATGAAAAATGAGGTAACCACCCGGGAATCGAACCCGGGATCTTCCGATTGCCGGTCAGATATGCTATCCACTACACCATGGGCCTCGATTGATCAGAAGTCGTAATTCTCCTACATACGAGCAGAAACCAATGCCCTGAGGGGGACACCTCCCGCATGCCGCACATATATACATTTTAACTGCAAACAACACACGGTATAATTAATGTAAAGAACGACGTTGGTTACCTCATTTTTCATTTGTTCGTTCTCCCTACTCATCTTGTGCGGAACGTTCTTCTATACAAGCGTCGTTCTTTACATTAATTATACTGTGTGTTGTTTGCAGTTAAAATGTATATATGTGCGGCATGGGGGAGGTGCCCCCTCAGGGCATTGGTTTCTGCTCGTATGTAGGAGAATTACGACTTCTGATCAATCGAGGCCCATGCTGTAGTGGATAGCATATCTGACCGGCAATCGGAAGATCCCGGGTTCGATTCCCGGGTGGTTACCTCATTTTTCATTTGTTCGTTCTCCCTCCTCATCTTGTGCGGAACGTTCTTCTATACAAGCGTCGTTCTTTACATTAATTATACTGTGTTGTTTGCAGTTAAAATGTATATATATATATATATAGTCAGTATATTTCAACTCATCGTTTAAATTTGCCTTATATATTTTCTTGTATTTATTTGTTTTATGGTCTGAAATAAAGTGTTGCTATATTGACCCAACATATATATATATATATATATATATATATATATATATATATATATATATATATATATACAGTGTGTCCGTAAAGTCATGGTGGATTTTAAATAGCTATATTATTGCAACGAAACATGATAATGAGATGAAAAAAAGGCAAATTGAAGAACAACTCTAAAAGAATAACTCTATTTAACGTAGTTCGATATGGGCTCCTCTGGTAGCCCTGCAGACATCTAGGCGGTGATTCAATTCCAGCCACACACGCCCAAGAACATCAGGAGTGACGGATGCGATTGCTTCCGTGATTCGCTCGTGCAAGTGATGAATATCCCTAATGGGTACACTGTACACGCTTTGCTTGACGTAACCCCACAAATAAAAGTCCAAAGGTGTCAGGTCCGGAGAGCGTGGAGGCCATGGCTTCCATCCTCCTCTTCCTATCCATCTCTGTGGAAATATTTCATTAAGGAATTCTCGAACAACGTTGGCATAGTGCGGAGGAGCACCATCTTGCTGAAAGATGACATTATTGTCAATAAATTGGGGTACTGCAAACTGTTCCAACATAGCGAGGTAGTTGTGTGACGTCACAGTGGGTTCCGCGAAGAAAAATGGGCCAATCACTCGATCTCGTGCTAGAGCACACCACACATTAACTTTCGGGCTATTACGCTCATGTTCAACATAGGCATGTGGACAGCCTAGACTAACTACGAGATAAAGGTTAAGCTTAGCCTAGACTAACTACAAGATACAACTTTGAGAGTTGTTCTTAAATTTGGCATTGTTTCATCTCATTATCATGTTTCGTTGCAATAATATAGCTATTTAAAATCCCACCATGACTTTACGGACACACATCACCGCCTAGATGTCTGAAGGGCTACCAGAGGAGCCCATATCGAACTACGTTAAATAAAGTTATTCTTTTAGAGTTGTTCTTCAATTTGCCTTTTTTTCATCTCATTATCATGTTTCGTTGCAATAATATAGCTATTTAAAATCCCACCATGACTTTACGGACACACTGTATATATATATATATATATATATAATATATATTATATATATATATATATATATTATCGAGTCATCGACATTTATTATGTAACTAATTATTTATTTTGAGAAACTGAATTTTAGAAAGAAGTCGTGTCAGTATAAAGCTGTCATGGTAAAGCTGCAGGATGGCAACATTTCATTCTGGAGTTTATTTTCCTCTGAATCATAATTTCTGCTGTAGGTCTAAGACGGTGCAACAATCCGTACCACAGCTTTCATTTTAGCCCTGACAATATATATTGGGGTAGGGTCGAATAACTTTCAAAATTAACTCGTTAAGTTATTTTGAAATTCTTACCAATTAAGTCAAGTTATGTTAATGCAGATTTTAGATTAATTAACCCAACCTTGATATAGATATACTGTGTATATGTATATATATATATATATATATATATATATATATATATATATATATGGGAATGAACTCAGAATATATATATATATATATATATATATATATATATATATATATTATCGAAGCCATCGACATTTTATTATGCAACTAAATCGCAGAACTAATTATTTATTTGAATTGTGAATACAACCTTAATCTGAAGGGAATAATTTTTTTTTAAAGCAGTGGAGCTGAGATGCAGCGTTTCGCATAAGCCTTTCAGAATACTGTGGAGGAAAGCCAGCTTAGTGGAAATGATGTGGACGAGGGCGAAGGACCAGAAATTTTACAACATAGCCACCAACCCTGGTGAGAACCAGAGAGCGAATGCAAATTAATTGCAGAAATAATGTAAGTTTTTTCTATATTAGCCGAATAGGATAAGAATGAACATCGGTTATATTTTTTTATTACATTTTAAAATAGTTACAGAACATAATACTCGTCCTCAAGCGTTACACAAATTAATATTAACTCCTATATTTTATAAATTTACAGTGTAATACTAAAAGTTGTACGACGCCTGGTGCATATTTGGAAAAAATTAAAATAATTAATTGCTGAAGATATTTGTCGTTACAATTATATATATAGACACAAAACTTCACACATTACTGCGGGTGACCACAAAAGGGAACTGGTTTTTATCTAGCTGCATACTAACATATCGTTGTCGCAGGGTCACGAGTCATATAATTATAAAAAATTTGTAAATTCGCCCCCGCGGGCCATATTCATAAGAAAACTCAAACAGTATTGTCCACATACGTTGCTGTACAAACTCTGAAAACAATAGGGATTCCAAATTATTTCTGGAATTTGGAGTTCGAGAAATTTTACAATAATAGCATCATTCCATGGATGCTTGCCCAGTGAATAAAAGTAGTACATTCGCTCCCTATTCTTAAAATAACTGCTATCCAATCGATCCTTTCTCCACTGTTAACATCTGTATTTACAATAAGTGCGCCGCAGTCTCTCATAGGTGGAAGTTTCACCGTCTCATTCTTCGTAAACACTGCGATAAATTTGTCACGCGTGAATCGGTCACTCTTCTTCATTCTTTGGAATGTAATTGTATCCATTTTAAAAGTCCGTCAAGACGCCCCTAAACCTGTCAACTTCGATTAGAGCTTGCGACTCAAGATAAACTACTACGCTAATAGGCGCCACTATCGGCCTGTCGAACTCTAGCCTGAGTGAGATATTACCGCTCTGCTGTGGGCTTATGTGTGTGCTTATACTCCCACTGAAGTCCGGTGAGAGATCGAACGGGTACAGGTTCGATCTCTTGCAGAATTCATTCTGCGTTACAGCTGTTCCTAAACCGTCATAGCCATCGACGCTATGCGCTAGGTTGTTATACGCTCTCGAGCAAAGTGAAAACTCGTCACCTGTAGAATAACTCGTTTCCAATGTCCCACCTAAAGCTACCCCGTTGACATACAAAGTTACATTTTTAAGGCCCAAATTTTCGAATTTAAATGCAGATTTTTGGTATTTTCCATTCACAGAAGCGGGTTCCTGCATTCCAATTAATATCCTTTAGGCAGAATCCCAAGAGCAAACTTCAGGGACTGTAAAAACCTTAATCTGGACTCTATTAATTAGGTAGTTCACTGTGGCATGAAGTAAATTTTTCAATTTCCATCTGCTTAGCAGAGCTTAATTTCACACGACGTACGCGGAGATATGTCTTCATAATATGAATCACCACAGGCTTAGCACCCTCTTCTTCGCCAGCACCCAGATTTAAACAAATCTCAGGGCTCGTACGAGTGAGTTTTAATTTCATATCGACCCCCAATCCTCAACAACTTCTCCTGGAACGTGAAATCTGTGTGCAGGCGTCCATCGCAGTCATAAATCTTCTTTTTAGATTTTTTAAACTTACTCTTTATACTACTTTCACCTTTAGGCTGATAATAATCTTCGCCATTTAAAAAGGTGTCCTTCGCTTCTTTTGAAAAGTTGAGTACATTTTCCAGATAGGATCGAAGGTGGTAGTACCCAGACCTTTCCGAGATGTTGACCTGATTTAAATACACGTCACACTGGCGGAATATAGTGCGTAGGAAGTTTGTCTCTGGATATACGACGTAGTTGTTTTCGCAATCCGTCCCATTTGAATGCGCTATTCTTAGTTTAGCATACATGTAAGGGCCTGAGCTCGGGATCACGAATTCTCTAGGAGCACTCGGTGAACTAATAGTGTTTAGCGGGTTCACTGTAATAAAGTCACTACGTTCGATAGATGTTTGTGTAGGAGGCATATCAAAGAGGGCCACCTCCGATTTACAACATTGCGAACTACTCGGATGGATGAAGCGTGCCATGACGCGTCAGAAATAGTGATACCTTTCTCGGCAAGTAGCAATCAGTTTATGACCCACAAGTGCAACAACCTTGCCTTATATCAGTTAAAAAAGTGGTCAACCATAGGTTTCATGCGCTTAGAACATTTTTTTATGTCCTTTTACGTTTAACACCACGAGGTGGCAACCCCTTCTTCTTCTTCTTCTTCCGGACAGTGCGCATTTTCTTCCGGGTTTTATTTCCGCCGCCACGCATTTTTCTCTTTGCATCTTTGACAATTTCGTCCCGTGTAAGTTTTAAATGTTTGTTGAGAGCTTCTTTAGGCTTAGTTCCTGCCATTATGTCTTCTACCGTATTAAGACCTAATTGTAATGCTTTCCTGCTGAGGTATCTGGCACCACTCTTCAGCACGGGGACAGCCGTATGCAGTATAGTTGAAAAAATGGACCCAATCCCGCTCCCACGCTGATATCTCACCCCTCGGCAGACTATGAATGGCCTTTGGGTCATTCTATCGCAGTACGACGGAAGTGAAGCGTCACTGTTAAGCTCCCATCACCGAATGGAAACCTTTCCCCTGAATCGTCCTTATATATATTGAGGTACTGGTTAGTAGGTTAGTTGCGAATTTGACGTAATGAGGCCTGTCGTATGTAATGCTCAAGCTCTTTCCTCTATAATTGGGAATGTGGGCGATGCGCAGCAGTCGCGCCTGGGTGTCACCAACAAACTGATGCTCCACGATATTGCTGTAAATATAGCACATGTCCGGGGGAGGGTCTCCATCTTTCAATTTTTCCACTTTTAGGTGATACAATAAGCTGCACAAGTCATGCTGTAGCTCGGGAAAAGTATCTCTTTGCAAGGCTAGCCCATATCTGTCCTCGGTTATAATTTTGAACAGCGCTCTGTCTTTAATATTTCTGTTAGCCTTCGATTTTAGCATCAAAATATGTACCGGTTTATCTTTGTTTACAATTTCGTATTTTAAATCAGACGTAAGATTTGAACTTTTCAGGCTCCCATTTAAATCTCACAATATTTTCGGTTGTGTCATAATGGCCCGGCTCTAGTGTTACTTCTCTAGTGTAGTACTGTGTCTCCCCGCTCCGGACGGAACGCAGAGTACCGTCCCGAGTTACTCCCGCCTTTTCACATTCATCACGGTTTCTAAGAATCATAAAAACGGGTTCTTTCTTGTCAATACTTAAAAACTTGGTGGCCAATTGAAATTCACATATTCCAACCTAATATGATTCACGACCCAATTCAATGGGTCCATGTAATTGTGCTATAAAGTTGGACAGGGTATTGTTAGTATGTACAGAGAGAAAGGTTGTTGTTGTTGTTGGTTAGCCGATCAGCCCACCCTGATCGAGCATGCCGGCGGCACGCAGGTAACCGATCGCCCTCTCCGGAGTGGACCAGAGGTTCAGCGCACTAGTGATGTTGTGTTGCGTTCGTTGTTGTGCTAGAGCGGTATAGTCTGTCATAACGTGTTCAATTGTTTGTGGTGTGTCCTGGCACAGGTGACAGGTGTCGTCTGTGGAGTTGTCTAGTCTGTGTTTATATGTCTGTAAGTTGGGGTGATGTCCACATCGGAATCGTGCTAAGTTAAATCGATCCGATCTGCTCAGGCTGGTCTCTGACCTGTCAATGGGTGGCGGCTTCGAACCTACGACCGCATTCGGACCGAGTCGTGTCAGTGATTTGTGGGTTAGGTGTGTGTGTATGTGTTTTCTGTACCGTGTGATGTCTGTGGGGCGTGGTATAGAATGGAGTATTTGATTATAATGTCTCTCTGGTGTTACTTAATGGTGCGAGGTGTCAGTGCATGATTGTACATGTAGTGGCAAGGGTGATGTGGGTTAGTTGTCTCTGCTGCCATGAAATGTGTTCCCCTCATGTCTGAATGTTCCCTAATTTTCAGTATTTTTGTTTCTGTGTGCAGGTATTCTAATGGTGTTGTTTGAGTGCATCCTGTAATGATACGAAGTGCGTTGTTTTGTATTATCTGTAAGGTGTTTATGTGTGTAATTGAGATAACGGGTGCCAAGCATGTGCTAGCATAGTCCGTAACTGAGTGAATATATTGTTTGTATATGAGTGACGTTGTTTCCTGCTGGTGTCCAAAGTTTGTGCCTGTTAGTACCCTAAGCGTGTTAAGTCTTGATGTACATTTGTTTTTAATGTCCTGAATGTGGTTTCCAAAAGATAATGATGTGTTGTATATGACCCCAAGTATTTTGGTCCTGTGAGTGTGTGGAATGTTGGTGTTATTTAGTGTAAACTGTGGAGTTATCTGGTGTTCTTTTGTGTTGCTTGTAAGCAAGGTGATGGTTGATTTTGTGGGCGCTACTTTGAGTCTATTTTGTGTGAGCCAGTCTTGTATACTGTTTATGTATGTTTGTAGGTTATTTGTAGCGGTGTCGATGTTGTTGTGGGTAGATGTTAAAATGATGGCATCTGCATATGATGATAAGGTAAGCTTGTTATCTATGGGTGTTGGGATGTCATGCATGTATAAGTTGAACAGTGATGGTGAGTGAACAGAGCCTTAGGGGACCCCGTTCGGGAAACGCTTGTTTTTGGATGACTTGCCATTAAATGTGACATGTGAGTATCTTCCTGAAAGAAAGTTGCTCAGCCACCTTCTGGTATTATTGTGCATGTTTGTGTTGAGTAATTTGTTTATGAGAGGGAAGCGTGGGATAACATCAAATGCTTTACTAATGTCTATTGTTGCTAATAGTGTACGTTGAGCTGGTCGTCTGGAGTTGATGCAATCCATGATGTGCTGCGTGAGGTTAGTGAGTTATGTCGTGGTTGAGTGATGAGGTCTGAATCCATGTTGAGTAGGCGATAGTGGTATATGTGGGTTGGTGATTTGTAAGATTAGTCTTTCTGTTACTTTGGAAGGTGTGCATAGTAAAGTAATGGGTCTGTAGGAAGCTGGTTCTGTTCGATTTTTGTTTGGTTTGAGTAGTGTAATAATTTTACGCTGTTTCCATATGTCAGGAATAATACAGTGTTGGTATGAATATGTGCTGATATTTGTGAGAGCTAGTATTCCCTGTGGGCCCAAGTGTTTAAGGTGTATGTTAGATATGTTGTCTGGTCCAGTAGCCTTCGAATTCTTAATGTTTTTGATGATCTTGGTTGTCTGGTCTGTATTGAAGGGTGTAATGATCGTGTCGAGTCTTTAGGTTTTCTTGTGTCTGGCTGTTTGTCTGTCTACGTGTTTCTGGTTGTTGTCTCTGTTTAAGTGACTTTTCTTTGTGTAGTGATTAAGTAGAATGTTAGCGTGTTGTGTATATGTTGGGATATTATTTTAGCTGCGACAGATAGCCGCGTGTGAGGTGTGAATGCCACTGTTAGAGTGGGTAATGCTGTTTATAGTCTTGTATAACCTGAATGTATGTGTGGAGTGGTTTAGTGTTGTTATGAATTCCCTAAATGTTTCTGTTTGTTTTTCTTTAAGTTTGTTGTTTATTCTGTGTTGAGCTGTTGTATCTGCTGTTTTATGGCTTCTGTGTGTGGTGTTTGTGTGTTATGTTTGAGGTTGTTGCGTTGCCTTATGAGGTGGGCTATTTCTCTAGTGTAATTTGGGTTGTATTTCCTAATGTTGCCCTTGGGTATGTACTTGTTTGCATTATCGAAGATCTGATTAAATGTCTTAGGTGTTGTAGTGATGTTTATGATGGGTGTGAAGTTTAATGTGGTGAATTGTTCCTCAGTCAGTCTGTATTTTGAATTGTTGCCAATCAGCTTTCTTGTAATTTCTGTAAGTGTGCCTAAGGCTGTTGGGGCAGAGTGTAGAACGTGTTGTAATGATGATGGGCAGGTGGTCTGATGACAGTTGTTTTTCTGTTGTCCAGTGTGTATGTGTTGCTAGTGAGGGGGAACAGAACGTTATATCTAGGGAGGAGTTTGAGTATCCTGCTTGATGTGGTATGTGTATATGTTCTTCTGTATTGTTAAGAATGAAGAGGCTGTTTAGTTGTGTGGCTATGTTGGCGCCTCTGGTGTTGCTTTGGTTGTGCAGGTACCAACTAGTGTCTTTAACGTTGAAGTTTCCTCCTAAGATGACACTAGTGAGAGAGGCCAGATTGTGTAACTGTGGATTGTAATTGGCTGGCATCTGAGGTGAACTATCTGGTGGGATGTAAATGTTGATGAGTGTGGTGTTGTGTAGAGTGTAGGAAGAATGTAAAACGTGTTGTAATGATGATGGGCATGTGGTCTGATGAGAGTTGTTTTTCTGTTGTCCAGTGTGTATGTGTTGCTAGTGAGGGGGAACAGAACGTTATGTCTGGGGAGGAGTTTGAGTATCCTGCTTGATGTGGTATGAGTGTATGTGTAGAGGACGGGTGTGTGACGTAGAAGTGGTTAGGCGCCATGTTGTATACTATTTACGCTTCATTATTGCATCAGCTTTTATATACAGTAGGTGTTGAAGCTTTCTGGTCACCCTAGCCATTTTACCAGATACATTTTTCTCTTTCCCTAACCTTTGCTTCCTAAATTTTTTAAAATTTTAAACACTTATTTTCCTAAATTAAATGTCACTTCTGCAACTCGTTGCCATAAAAGTCACCTGCAATTTCTTCCCCATTCAAATCTTCAACGTAATACAACATCACCTCGTCTTTAGGCCTCATAACTCTAAGTTTAAAGTTCTTACGAGTCCAGCCTTGCTCAAATTCTTTCGAGAATTTATTCCTCGAACGCGAGTCTTACATAATCATTGGTTTTGAAGCGCAAAACCGTGGTGGTGCTCTACGCTTATCTTTTCTCACCCCACGCTCTGTATGCGTACTTCTTTTTAAAATTTCGTTAAGTGATGTACCAATCGTTCGGTGGTGTGAACGGTTGTAGGATGAAGCCAGCGACACCAGAATGTCTACAGTATATATCTGTTTGTGAAATAGCGATACATGCGTTCCTTTATGGTACACTGAACTCTTTCTGCTAAAGATGACTTATGTATAAAATTGCTAGTGTAGTAACTGATAGTAAACTCTGCCAACCTGTTCTGAAAAGCTCGGCCTATAAATTTTTTCCCCATGTCCGTACAAAAATAGCCAGGAATCCTGTTTTCCTTCAACATCAGCGCTTTTGCTGCTTTAACAACTGTTTCAGGCGACTTATTTTTCAGTTGAATTAGCCACAAATATCTAGAGAATACATCCATTATGAATATAATGTATCGGTAGTCGCCATTTTACACCGAATACCTTTGCATGTCTGTTAAATCAGCCTGCTAAATAGAACGGCTACTGCCTTGGCAGTTTTCAATCTTCTCGCCGGTTTATGAAGTGTATAAGCGTCCTGCTCCAGCTAAAACCTCTCAACATCTTTTTTCTCTATTCCTTTATTATAAACGCCTCTGTACAGTCTATTAACACCCCCGAAGGAAGCTGAATTAGCAATGTCATAATAACTTTTTCTTAATCCTACGATACATGGCTAGAAATCTACCCACTTTTACATGGCATGGGTCATTTTGACCCACATTTCTTTTTAATGGAAAATAACTAGATTTTTTATTTTTTATTTTTTTTATTAATATCCTTGTATCATTTTATGATTCTACAAATTAGTATTAGTATATTAGTATTTATATAGGATTATCTTTTTTAGTACAACATTGTTGGGACATGTAAACTATATACAGGGTGGGCCGTAAGTTTCCATACATAGGAAAAATAAACATTTTTTTATGGACAACCATTTTTATTTATATAATATGCTCTACATGGTTGCCATTGTTTTGAAAACACATTTCAATACGTGTTCCCCACTGTTGATGAACACGCATTAGCACAGTTGACGTTATGCTTGTAATGGCGTTGGTGATACGTTCCTTTAGATGATTTATGTCTCGTATCTTTTCCTGATACACCATGGCCTTCAAGTGCCCCCAAAGATAGAAATCAAGGGAGGTGAGATCTGGGGATCTGGGAGGCCACTTCACAGGACCACGCCGACCAATCCAAGCATCCGGAAACTGCTGATCCAAATACCGACGCACGTGAAGACCATAATTTAAATTTTCCTATGTATGGAAACTTACGGCCCACCCTGTAGATTATATTCTGCATAAGTGATCAAAAAGTTTTTACAGACATTCGTTACACACTACACAGTATAATGCTATGCTTACCACATATATATTTATTACATTTATGGCAAACGGTGACGTTTTTCTATCATTTTTTGAACATGCCTCACACCGTTTCCTTTTATGAATTCGAGTAGGCCTAGTAACTTCTGGTTGGTTCATCTGTATCCCACACAATTCCATAGCCTCTTTGATAGGCTTCTGCAAATGTGATATTTCACTTCTCCTTAACATGTGAGGCATCAGAAGCTCTTTAGCCAAATCTTTCAGGACTAATCTTCTCTGATGAGTTAATCCTGGGTGGTAGTTGGGATTCTGTGAAGAAAACACTATGAAGGCATTTACCGCAGCAACATCAATCATATTTGCGAACAAAGCCATTGGCCAACTTCGTGACTGCCTTTTTTAGGAATAAGTCCTGACCATTTGATCCAAAGTGTCCACACCTGATTTTGTGCTGTTGTAGTATTGAACAATTTCAGGCTTCCTTTTAGCATCATTGGCTGTTGCTCTGATTTTGTGCATTGTACTTAACAAGACAACGCATTTATTCTTCTTAGTGACATAACTCACAAGTGTCATGTTGCCATAGAAGCCAAATTCACTTGAATATAAAGTTCGGAATCGAGATGGCTTCATACAAGGAGGTATCTATCTTTTACTCTAGCGGAGAGTACCAACAAGCGTTAAGCTCTTCGAAAGTAATTCTTCTGCAAGAGGTATCGAAGTAAAGAAATTATCAGTTGTAATATTTCTGCCAGTATTTTGGATCGACGATGTTAACGTGGTCGCAACCGAAAATCCAAGATTCCTTTTAATTTTTTGCCCAGGCTGTCTACCGACATATACACGCCCATCTACAGCGTACGATGTCTTGGAGTCACATAGCCAAAAAATTTTTAGTCTATATTTTGCAGGTTTGCTGAGCATATATTGAATGAAGTTGCATCTTCCTCTGAACGGTACCATTTGTTCGTCTACAGTTACAGACTCTGCGGGGATATAAGCTTTTCTACAGTTATGTATAAAAATATTCCAAACAAAATTAATAGGAGCTAATTTGTCAGTTTGTAGTCGAGCTGTTCTGGTTCTTTTATCATCAAATCGTAACAATCGACGAATAGTTTCAAATAGTCCCACGGACATGCATGCACGGTAAAAAGGATTTGATTCCCTGCTAGAAAATAGTTCTCTTGAAGAACAATCCCAATTTCTTTCAACTCCAGCCAAAATTTATACCTAAAAAGGCATATAGCTCTTCTTCATCAACATCTGTCCAGGCCTTTCTTTTCTCATGGGCTATTCTCCGTCCTTCTTTATTGGTACAGATGCATATTTCTTGCAGTATATTCGGCGAAATGAAATTATCAAAGTCTGATTTAGGAGTTCCAGATGCCTGTAATCTAATTACCTGTAATCTAATTATTTATCTTTATATTTCATCTTTGATTTCTAGGCGGGTCATATCGATCCATGTTATGTAAACTCAGCATAAAGATAAATATGGTTAAATATGTTAGCCTAATTTTATATAAAAAATAAATTAAAGTGAAGCAGTAAAGAAGCATGATAAATTGATAAATACAAAAAATGGTAGCTTAGTACTCCTGACCAAAACTAGAAAAAATCCATAATTATAAATCTTCGGATCAATCTGACCCATGTTGTACTTCCTAGGGTCAATATGTGAGCCATTTGCGTATTTTAGAGGCGTGTGGGTAGGGTTAGGCGTTGCTGGTTGGTCTCTTCTTCTTCCTCTTCAGAGACGCCACCACCGTAGTCGAAGGCGTGTTCAGCTGTGGTACATGCGTTGCTTGCCCAAGTCTTTTAACTTGCTCTGGTTACCTATTAGTGTTTTGGGGATGTTTATTTGCTGTAGTCTAGCTTTTATATGCTCCCATCCTACTGGTAATGGCCTATCCCACTTTCTCACAAAATCATGTACGATATCAATGATGTTCGAATCTGTACCCTTGACCCTTCAACTACAACCTTGCCTGTATCGGACCATTGTATAATGGGATCCTCACTCAATAGATTTTAAAGACTTAGTCCTTTATTCCTCAATGTATAAGGGAGACTATTTTTTAATACATGTTCGAGATGTTGCGGACTCGCACTGTTGTTCTTTACTTGTTCATCTATAGGTTCGCCATGATCAGTATCACCCCCATGTTTGACAACTACGGGTAACTCCACCGGCTTCTTATAATTTTCGTACTTCTGCAGAGCCTCTTGGTATAAGATTATTTTCTCATCAGGAGACTGTTCACTGTTTAATAGGTCCACCAATTCGGTTTCCATTCTTTTAAGCCAAATTTTACGGAGTTCTAGAACCATATCTGGATTCTTTGTGTTTTCTAGTGAAGCGTACACCTCGTGTGGAATCACGACTACTTTCTTCATTATATTAAAGTAGACAATAAAGGGTCCAAAATTAAAAATAAGATGGGTAGGAATGAACTCCCTCTTTGTACAGTGATTCTCTTTTTCTTCCCCACAGTTTGACTTTTACGAGCGAGTGCGTGTATTATGCTCTTGTAACGACGTAAGCGAGACATCTGAGAGGGCTTCATTGGTACATTGCATTTTATAACGTTAAGAGAGATTTCGCAGATGCATTTTAAAAAGTCGGAGTCAATATTTTTAACATACAGGTGCTGGAGAGTTCGTGGTAGCCGACGATAGATTTTTATTAATTCACGGTATTTCTTTAACCTCTTTGTCATTCTGGGATATACACCGTTTCAGGCTCGTTTGAGAATATATTCGTTCTTAGAAGTACCCTGAAGAACGTGTTTCGCGAGTGAAGGTCACAAACTAAATATCCGTAACTAGGCCTTGTAGCTTCTTCATAAACTTCCAAAAACTCCTAACGCTGATTCGGGAACATTTGATTGGCTAATACCCCAATTTGTGTCACATCTCTACGTTGTGCGAATAAGACTAGATTTTGTGTATTTAGCGATACATCGCGCATGTGTCTATTTTTGAAAAATAGATTCTGATTGATGAAGAATACGCTTATGTTAAGATGGTGGGAGAACACTGTAAATGTCTCGGCAAACTTTTTATCCATTTCTAATATGAGATCGTCAATTACAATAACCGTGTGTTCATTGCCCTTTATCGAACTAACATCATAAATGCCTTCGTGAAACAAAATATCACCTTTGTACTGGTTGAATACCTCTTGCTATGTCGAATAGCAACATATAACTTTATGCATAAAATTTCAGAACAGTTCGTCCTTATCTCTAATGATTTTAAGCATAAACACGGTTTTATCACAGCCTGAAGGGCCGGATATATTGCATGTAGAAGGGCTCGTGAACCGGAATTTTCCTACAGAATATATCTTTAACACGTTACACTCTTAAAAGGAACATTTACATAATACAGGGTGTCCCATAAGTCCAGCATCATACGAGAAATTCATATTTTTCTATTTCTATAAACCATAATTCATATTTTTCTTATGCTCGGGATGCCAATTTCCCGTCCACCATTCTGCTCAGTGACGAGGCTGTTTTTTATGAAAATGGTGAGGTAAATCGACAGAACACCCGCTACTGGTCTCAAAACAACCCTCACTGGTATACCTCTTCAAAGGAACAAGGTGCATCTCGGGTGATGGTATGGTGTGGCATTTGGAAGGATCGCATCATAGGCCCACTCTTTTTCGATGAACATGTCACTGGAGGTACCTACCTACGTATGCTCAAGGAAGAAGCATTTCCCAGTGTCTTGAACGAAGAAGAAAATTTCCCAACATGGTTCCAGCAAGACGGCGCTCCTGCACATTACAGCACCCAAGTAATGGAATACCTGTACCAACAATTCCCTGGTCATTGGATAGGACGTCGAGGGCCTATGGAATGGCCAGCTAGAAGCCCGGATCTCACGCCACTAGATTTTTATCTCTGGGGCCACTTGAAAGCGCTGGTATACGCAGAGAAAATTATGAGTGTTGAACATTTGCGGCAGCGCATTATTGGGGCATGTAACACCATTACTCCTGACATCATTCACCGTGTGCTTGCTGACTGGGTATCGTCTGAATTTGTGTATTGAAAACAATGGTGGACATATTGAGCACGTTCTGTAAATAAAAGCTTTTGTTTTGCCATTTTTTATTATTTTTCCTATGATGCCGAACTTATGGGACACCCTGTATAATAAAATTTTAAGTGATTCTACTTATATTCCACAGTCCTGTTTTTCTTCTTCCCAAGAACCGTGAATGATGACAAGAATGAGGTACTGTACCAGCAAAATGTCCCCATCGTAGATATTGCAGATGAAGTTGATGATACCGATCATAGTGTAGTTGTTGTTGAGGCTACAGACTGCACCATCATCCCCACTAACGTTCCAGAACTCCCGGTAACGATAACTGTAGCTCTCCACTCGACAATTCGAGAAGAAAGCGGGTGCATTACAACATACACGTTGCTGGAACACCTTCCACATCAGGTATAAAGCGTGTAAAACTCTCCCCGAGTGCGTCGGCCATTAGACCCACAGTAAGTTTTGAAAATGTAATAGAACCCCAGCCCTCTACGGTACAACCCCTACAGTAGCTCCTTCTACAAATAAAACTGTACCCACTTATATCTATTCAATACCACCCCCCGCTGTGCCCTCCACCTCGTCAGCATCATCTCAATCTGTAGACAGTAGCATATCATTCGAGCTGGTTTGCGGTACCACCCCCACCCCAGCCCTGACTAGAAACTGGTACATAGTCAGGGTCGACCCGCGAGCCATGTATAGCAGCGGTGTTGAATACGGACTGTGGCGCGTAGTTGAGCGTATTGTGAAGTTTGCCCTTCAGAGCAGTGAGGGGCGTGAAGCCAGGACGCGACTGTCCCTCGTGTTCGGGTCAGATGATGGAGATAGAGGCAATTTTTGGGTAGTAATAACTTACAGACGTCTGGTTGCCATAGATGTGGAATACATTTTGGGGCGTATAATGCAGGCCTGTCAAAGCAGTACCGAATTTAATATGGACATCACGGTATATATAGACCACGTTTTCCGTGTTGCGGGACATGGAGCCACACCTTATACTCTTAACTTTGGCAGTTATCGAATATTCAGAAACCACACAAACCTCGATCGCGGTTGCGGCTTTATAGCAATAGTCTTGGCTCATATGTTTACTGGGCTAAATACGGCTGTCAAAAAAAATTTGGTTGTCGACGATTGTGCAGCGTGCACTTAAACTGGCCACAGACTGCAGGCTCGAATTTGACTGTGATATGGGGCCTGAAGAGTTGAGAAGGGTACAGCAGGAAATGGATGTGCGTATAGTTGTATTTGGGCAGGATGATCGTCGTAGGACTGTGCATGTTTTTAAAAGCATTGTGAGAGAATGTACAAAACCTCTACTTATTTTAGGTTTGTCAGGGACAACGTATCTCCCCACTCGCAATATAAAGGCTCTTTACGCGAGTTATGATAAAAGCCGAAAATATGGAAGACATCACGATTTGTGTAAGGGTTGTCTCGAGTTTGCGGATGATATAGTGAAACATTGTAAGGATTGCCCCATGGTATGCCAACAGTGTAAAAGCTCCAAATGTGAAAGTGGAGTAGCTGAAGCTGAGAAGAGGGACTGTAATGTGTGTAGATGCTCATTTTTTAATAATAACTTTTTGAATTCCATAAATCGAGTGGGACGTGCAGGAAAACGAGAATTTGCGAGTGCGGCATGCTTCCTACGTTGAATGATAGCGGCGAGTTCGGCATAGATGTGATGAAATTTGTTGTACTACATGCTATGAGAAATATAAGGCGGATGGTATAAAGTATGTATGTTATATATGAAAGACGCCAAACCTAAAAATAAACCTTGTATAACCGTATACTACGATATAGAGGCATACACGAACCCAGAAACCAACGAGGTTATTCCCCACCTACTCGTAAGTCAGACTATCTGTGACGAATGCATGAACGTCGAGTGTGATGAATGTCGCAAATGTGGTAAATGAACAAACATTTTTAAGACGACAGCAAACGACATCCCCGCGAAACTTTGTGGCCTATTTTGTTAAGCTAGCGCACTAATTCAAAACAATGCCTGTGTATATTCTTGTCCATAACGCTGCAAAATTTGATACACAATTCCTTTACAAGGAGCTGCTTGAACACGAGTCCTCCGAGATATTTACAGGTGATCCTTTGAAAAGAGGAAAGAAGCTTATACAGATGCAGATAAGAGGAAATGTTCAGTTTAAAGACACTCTGTTATTCACACCTTGTAAATTATCTAAGCTACCCAAGGTGATGGGCGTAGACGCTGAAGTTTCAAAAGGTATTTCCCTTACACTTTCCTCACTCACAACATTAAATTATGTAGGACTACCGACCCCCCAAACATTACTTTAACTATGACAGCATGAGTGCAGGCGAACATGAAGACTTTGAGCGCTACTACAACAGGTTTAATGAAGATAATCCTTACAATATAGCGGATGAATGTGAGCGTTATTGTGTGAATGACGTATGCATACTTAGAATATGCTTTGAAGACTTTAGAAGGATGTACATAACCCGTTTCAACTGTGATCCGCTACAAACCGCAACCACGATCGCTTCATTGTGTTTTACTGTATTCAAGAATAACTTCATGCCTAAAGACACGTTAGCCGTTATTCCCCGAAACGTTCTGCGCAGTTATGGGTATAAGGCTATTTACTGGCTCACACACAGACAACAGCAGACAGGTGTATACATAAAACATGCGTGTAACACAGGGGAAATGGCAATGAAGATCAATGGGTGTGTTTTTTGGGTAGATGGTCTAAGCAAGGACCCCGCTACTGGTGAGAAGAAGGCGTACTCCTTTAACGGATGCTGGTGGCATGGATGTCCACGTCCTGAGTGTGGTATCATAAGAGATTTCCATGGTAGATCTCCCGCAGACAGTCTCGCATGGACCCGTACCCGCGACCAACTTATAAGCTCCCAGTTCACTCAAAAGGTTTTGTGGGAACACGAATACGGTGCCTAGATGGAAGCCGATGAGCAGTATCGCGAAGAAATAAGGGCTATCAAACGCACAATGGTGCTGGACCCCCTCAAATGTGGCGATAGTTTGTTTGGAGGAGGCACTTTCCACCTACTGAAAGGGTGAAGATTCATTACTACGATTTCTGCTTATTATACCCTTACGTGATGAAGAACAATCCGTACCCCGTAGGCACATCTGAAAAACTCGTGGGCCCCGCCCTGCCCTCCATCGAAGAGTTCTCAGCTAATTTGAACAAGAACTACTTTGGTCTTTCGTTCGTAGATGTGCTTCCCCCTCGCTACTTATGGATGGCAATCTTGGCTGTTGTTATAGACCACAAACTCATGTTCCCACTGTGTGTGAAGTGCGCAAAGGAGAACAGTGGGGACTGTAATCACACAATCAACCAGAGAAAGATCACAGGCGTATATACAAGTCCTGAGCTGTCCCTAGCCACCCGTCACGGGTACAGAATACTGAAGATATATGAGGGGTGGAGGTTTCAGAAGCTCCCCAACCTTTTCACACCATATATAAATACTTTTTTGAAAGATAAGGTAGAAATATCAGGATATCCGCGAGCAGTTAAGACCGAAAATGAAAAATCGGCGTATATTCAACGCTACCCTGATCATGAATGGATACAACTTGAATGGGGCCAAATTGTGAGGAACCCTGGCAAGCGCTTTAGTGCAAAGTTGTGCCTAAACAGTCTTTGGGGGAAATTTGGCCAGAATAAAGACAAGGGGAACGTCAATCTAGCGCAGAGTTATAACGAGGTGTGGGATTACGTCAACGCCATCGATAAAGAGGTCATGGAGATTGTGAATGTGGGTAATACGTACATAATAAAGTACAACAGAACCGAATTGACTACAGATACATCACGTGTTAGGAACATATCTGTAGCCAGTTTCACAACAGCCTACGCCCGCATCAAACTTTGGAGTCTGCTGCATTCTCTTGTACGCAGATAAAGATAGTGTGATATTCACGGATAAAGAAGGTGAATATATGCCTCCGATTGGGTAAATCCTCGGAGAGTTCACTGACGAGATCAAGTATGAGTATGGAGATAGCGCCTACGCTGATTCTTTTGTCTCAACAGGACCAAAAACTTACGGGGTACGGGTGAGGGTGAGTTAGATGAAATACATCGTGAAGGCTGAAGGTATTACTCTTAATCCAGCGAACCGTCAGATCGTCAACTTTGATTCGCTCAAAGAGCTAGTGAGTTTAGAAGATGATGGAAATGAGTGTGATCAGCTACCCCATCTGGTTGTAGGAACTCAGAATTTCCGAGCACAGAAGTTAGGGGGCGTGAAGGAACTTAGGGGGACGAAGATGCGTCGTAACACATACAGGAAACGATACCAGGTGCCTGGCACCTACGACACTGTTCCCTTTGGATACCGTGAGGCGTGAATATTTGTTATATAAATATATACGAGAGCCACTCAATATATTTTGCTCCACCTTTATTTTTTCCCCAAGTTTCCTTGTAAGTTCCAGAAATTTTGTACACAAGTAGTTACATACTTTTTTTACAAGTTTTTATTTTTTCACATAGTCTCCATCCTTTTCTACAGCTTTCCTCCACCTCGAAACAAGGGCCTTTATTCCTTGCTGGTAATAGTCCGCTGGGTTCCGCTGGAACCACCTCTTAACCTCCTCAACAACCTCATCGTCACTCTGAAACTTTCTTCCACGAATAGCATCCTTCATTGGCCCAAACAAATCGAAGTCTGAAGGTGCCAGATCCGGGTTGTATGGAGACTGGGGTAACACAGTCAAGCGCATTTTTGTGATGGCTTCTCTTGTTTGCAAATTGTTGTGTGGTCTTGCGTTATCGTGCAAAAGAAGGACGTCTTCCCGTTTTCTCTCCGGTCGAACTCGCTTTATACGTCTCTGGAGTTTCTGTAGGGTAACAATATATGCCTCTGAGTTGATTGTTTGTCCTTTCTTCATAATGTCCACTAGAATCACCCCTTTCATGTCCAAGATGGGGGACATAACCTTTCTTGCAGAGGGAGCTATTTTGAACTTTTTCTTGCGTTTTGTTTCAGGTGCAAAGTGGTGTACCCAAGTCTCATCCCCATTCATCCCCATCCCTATCCCCATTCGTGAAAGGAAGTCATACCCTTCTGTCTCGTATCGAACCAACGAATTCAGCAGCAATTTCTTTACTTTGGGCTTTGTGATCTTCTGTCAGTTCGCGAGGAGCAAACCGTGAATACACTTTTGAGTATCCCAGTTGCTGAATTATCGTATTCACACTTCCTTCACTAATTCTTAGCTCCTGTAATAGCTTCTTGTGTGTAACACGCCGATTTGATCGAATGATGCTGTTAGCACGTTGCACAGTGTGAGATGTCACAGCCGATGCCGGGTGACCGCTGCGTGGCTCATCATCGAGGCTGGCTCTCCCTCTCTCCGATGATCTCGCACGTTTAGACCAGCGTCCAACTGTGCTTCGATGAACAACAGCATCTCCGTAAACTTTTTGTAGACGTTTGTGAATATTTCCATCTGTTTCCTTCTCTGCGGTTAAGAACTCGATAACAGCTCTCTGTTTACGACGCACATCACTGTCAAACACCCTTTTCGAAACTGCGTTAACCATCGGTTTTATATAAGTGCTTTTAAACGCAGTTTTATACAAGGAGGCAGTGATGTAGGTCTCGAGATCGGTCTCGGTCTCGAGACCGATCTCGAGACCCAATTTGCAGATCTCGATCTCGGTCTCCGCTATTTAGATCTCGGTCTCGATCTCGATCTCGACAGACGCGGTCTCGGTTTTTCTCCCCGAGACCTTTCGAGACCTCTCGAGATCGTAATGAAAAATACATGTTATTGGCATACTTATGATGGTGGCTTGGTTGAATAGACACAATTCAGAATGTTTATGAAAGTTTGTAAAAGTAAGGGTCTCTAGGTGTTCATTAATCAGTCACCCTGTTTTGAGTTGCTACGTTTGTCTTGCGGGGGGGGGGGGGTCTAGATTTTTTAGGTTAGGTTGGTCTCGATCTCGGTCTCGAATTTTAAGGGTCTCGATCTCGGAAGGTAGATCTCGATCTCGAACCTTTGATCTCGGTCTCGATCTTGGTCTCACAGGATCAGGTCTCGGTCTCGGTCTCAGTCTCGGACTTGGTGGTCTCGACTACATCACTGCAAGGAGGGGAGGTTCAAACTGGAAAAATCCGGTTATGAGAAGCGCAGAAAGTTAAAACTTACAGCCCAAAAGACATTTCAGCCCCATGGCCTATTATTTAGCTAAGAAAAAAGGGTGTGTCAAAGTATATCGAGTGCCCCTAGTATAAGGTTTAGAGGCCATCTGATATGTTGCAACACGCGGGTTGCAACACGCGGACACATTCATCTACATATACCTAACCTAACCTAACCTAGAGAGGGCAACCAGGACAAAAATAATAATCTTAACCCATCCTAGTAATGAAGTACTTTTACGTACTTTATTCAAAATCGTCAGTTTGGGCTCCGCAAGGAACGATCTACTGGCGATCTTCTTGCATATCTCTCTGCCTCTTGTTCATCCTCCTTTCAGGATTTTGAAACTTTTGCTATTGCGCTAGACATAACAAAAGCTTTTGATGGAGTCTGGCATAAATCCTTAATTTCGAAACTGCTCTCCTTCGGGTTCTATCCTTCTATCTGTGTCTTCATCTCTAATTTCCTCTCTGACCGATCTATAGTTGCGGTTCTTCTCCTGTTCTTCTAAAGCTATCAACAGTGGTGTTTATCAAGGTTCTGTTCTTTCATCCCCTCTTTTCCTTTTATTTATTAATGATCTATTAAGTCGCACTTCCTATCCTATCTCCAATTATGCCGATAATTCCACTCTTCACTTCCCCACCCGCTTCCCAAAGTGTCCCTCTCAACAGTCACTCCATGTTTCACATAGGGCAGCTATGGTACACCTGACCTCTGATCTTTCTGCCTATCTCTGATTGGGGCAGAGAAAACCTTGTGGCTTTCAATGTCTCTAAAACTCAGTTCCTCAATCTGTCTACTTGCCACAGTCTTCCACACGACTATCTCCTTACTTTCAACAATACACATCTCAATCCTTCCTCTTCTCTTAACATTCTTGGGGTTTCCTTTTTGCTTGATCTTTCCTGGAAAGATCACATATACTCTCTTTCCAAAACAGCTTCTAAAAGGTTAGGTGTGCTGTACCTCTTCCGCAATTTTTTCACCTCCACTCAGTTACTATCTCTGTACAGGGGTCTTGTCCGCCCATGTATGGAGTACGCTTCTCATGTGTAGGGTGACTCAACCCACACAGCTCTACTTGACCGTATGTAATCAAAGGCGTTTCGTCTCATCAGTTCCCCACCTCTTACTGACTGCCTCCAATCCTTCTCTCTTCACCGCAATGTTGCCTCACCCTCTCTTTACTATCGCTATTATAACGGACACTGCTCTTCTGAACTCTTTAACTGCATGTCTCCTTTAAGGAGAGCAAGCAGTACCAGACTTTCGACACCTTATCATTCCTTTTCTGTTCAGCTCTCTAACGCAAGGGTTAATCGGTATTTTCAATGTTTCATCTAGTCAACCGGTGATCTCTGGAACAATCTTCATCAATCCAACTTTCCCCTTGTCTATGACCTCCAATCTTTCAAACGCAGAGTGTCTTGGAATCTCGAAAACACTGGACCTTGATTTTGTCTGTCTTCTTCTATGGGGTGAGCGTTTTTGAAGGTGTTCGCCTTTGGCCCCTCCTTCCTGCATAAAAAGTAGCTATTTTGTTTGAAGCTTAACGCTTCTCTGAACGTAAAGAAAATAAAAGTAACTCTGTTCACCTTTGAGACAATTAATTCTTTCAGATTCTTTACGAAATTCGTGAATGTGTGTGTGTGTGTGTGTGTGTGTGTGTGTGTGTGTGTGTGTGTGTAAGATAAAATAGAGAGCTGTAACTATTTACTGCATCGTACCCCTCATATTTCAGGGCCTAATTTTTACTTTCACTTTAATTACAGTCTTCTCCATTCAGTGTCATCAAAAAAGATTATTGTTCATTATTTTTATCATCATTTATAAAATAGTTTTAGTTGGACTTCATGACCGTTTTTAATCATTTTCACGTACTTTATTAAAAATATATTAAAAAATATACTATTTAAAGAAAATATTCATTCACGGCGTAATTTACAAATAAAATTTATAAAAACCTAGTCTTTGCAAATTCTCTTATGTAATACTTGTAAATAATGTTCATAACCATTTCGGAAATGCTTCATGAGCAGAAGCGAATAAAACCTATACACCAAATCACCAAATATTACAACTACATTTAATTCATTAGCGACGACGACCAAAAGGTGGCGCAGATAAGACGTTCAGTGCGGTTTGAATGTGGGTGGGAATGTATGTGGGTGTGTGGCCACGAAGGCCACACGCAGTCGCTGTCGGTTGACATCTCGTTCGAGTGGCATGTGAAACCATAGGGAATAATAAAAAGTAAAAAGTCTACTTAAATTTATTTATAGTATGTGTTCGACCACGAAAGAAAACCGGTCGAACAATTGTATAGTAGAGGAATTTTAGGAAAATCGACCTAGCAGGAAGTCGAAACTTGGTACACTTGTAAACTGAACCCTACTGATGAATATATTAAAAGTCCCAACAAATCCAAGTTGTGCTCCAGCCGCCATCTTGGAAAATGGCGGCCGAATTTCGGTTTTTTGGAAATAACTTTAGAACCGTAAAAGATACGAAAATTTACCAAGAGAGCAATATCATTCTACATAAAAAGACAAACATTTTCTGTTCCCAACTGTGTTTTGTACGATGAAACATAAAAAGGTTATGCAAAACCAAAGATTTTTCATTCTATGAATCAATGCGGACACGACGTTCAAACTGGGTTTGTAGGTAAAAAAAGCGAATGTTTTGTTATGACTGCCTATTTTCAGAAACCTCTTACTTTGTATGGGTGATTTTGTGAAAAAGTATTTCACAGGAACGAGCTAGTAGAAATATAAATTGTGACAGTACCTGGTTTTCTAAATATTTATACCAATACATTTTCTTGTTTCTAGCAGATATGGGCAACTCTGTCCCTAATTTCCTATATTCTACTTCTAATAAATACTCTTAATTATGATTATATCTACGGATTCATCTGTAACATTTATTCACTCAATCGGAGGTTATGAGTTAATATACCGAAGTAATAGTTCAAAGTGAATGAAAGACGAACTAATATTTTTCTTTTCTTTTCAGGTAATGGACGCTATTGATGAGTCAAGATGAAGTGCTTGATATGTGTTTAAACAAATCTACAGATAAGAAAAAAAATATGTTAAAATAAGAAAACTTTATTAATAAAATTTGCCTTCGTAAATTAAAATAACTTTTGTAAATGTATATTTTGTATCTTAGAATTAAATGTAATTAAATATTCTAGTTTTTTAACGTCTAAAATATACTTAGTATAAAATTTTCTATTGTCTTTATATATTTTAAATAACATTAATTTTTTTCTTTAAATTTTTAAAATAAATTTTTTTAATAAATTTTTTCAAACTGGCACCAGGACATTGCTTTGCTGTGTCTGCCTTGTCAGTAACGGTTTATCTGTGTTTTGTGAAGCGTGTAATTGTGTCTGGTGAAATATACAATCATATTGTATTATCAGTGAACATAGAAAAACCTTTGGTGGTTATTTACACAAACACTTAACATTTACAAACACTGAAATATTATGATAATAATCTAGAAGTCATTATAAATTGTGACAGTACCTGGTTTTCTAAATATTTATACCAATACATTTTCTTGTTTCTAGCAGATATGGGCAACTCTGTCCCTAATTTCCTATATTCTACTTCTAATAAATACTCTTAATTATGATTATATCTACGGATTCATCTGTAACATTTATTCACTCAATCGGAGGTTATGAGTTAATATACCGAAGTAATAGTTCAAAGTGAATGACAGACGAACTAATATTTTTCTTTTCTTTTCAGGTAATGGACGCTATTGATGAGTCAAGATGAAGTGCTTGATATGTGCAGAAGAGATCGATGTGGGAAGCGGGGTATTTGTGGAAAGAGGGATCAAGACTCTGATTCAAGCAAGCAAAGATAGAGGAGATGATAAATACAAGACATTTCAGGAACTGAAGAGTGTACCAGTACACAAAATCTGTCGGAGAAACTACACAAGAAAGCACAGTATAGCTGCTGTCAATAAGGAACCTTCAGAACAATCAACTTCACAAGCCAACAGAGTTCTTCGTTCAGAAATAAAGACATTTAACTTTCTAAGTGACTGTATATTTTGTGGAGAGAAAGCAAGTTTACCTGACACAAAACATTCAAAAAATAGACGCCTCACTGTATATAATGTGGCTACTCTTGAATTTCGAGAAAAAATTATTTCAATTTGTGAACAGCGCAGTGATAGTTGGGGGCAGGAAGTATATTCACGTATTGCAAATTCCATTGATTTAGTAGCAGAAGAAGGTCGTTATCACTTTGTATGTTACAGCACATTCAAGCGCATTGCACAAAGAGATTCAGCAGGACGTCCAGAAGAATCAGTAGCTTCGTCCGCTTTCAAAAAACTTTTGGAATACATTGAAAGTAATGATGAGTGTCAGTACAGTTTGAGTGAGCTGAAAGATATTATGATGGAAGTTTCTGGTGCACAAAAAGAAGACCTTTACAGTGACCACTGGCTTAAGTGTAAGTTCCTTTCACACTACAAGTCAAGCATAATCTGTACAGATCTGCATTCCCGACATAACATATTTAGCTTCACTCACACAGGACGGAGGATTTTAACAGAACAATGGTATGAAAACAAGAAGACAGATGAGACTAGTGAACGATTACGTATTGTTGAAACAGCTGCAAAAATCATCAAGGAAGACATTTGTAAAACAGTGTATGATTGTAGCATGTACCCAGACATTGATGACATGAAGGCTGAGGGTCAGACTTTAGTTCCCCCGACACTTACAGCTTTCACTGAGATTCTTATTTCAACTAAAACTCAACCTACACCTGAAAGTATAGATCGCAAGAGAACTTTTATCAACCATTCGATAATTCTGCTATGAGGCCACGTTCATTCCTATCTCCACTGCATTTGGGACTTTCTGTACACCTATATCGCAATTATGGATCAAGACATCTAATAGACATTTTGCATGCTGTGGGTGCATGCTCTTCATACAAAGAAGCCACAAACTTCCTAAATTGTGCTGTTAATAGCCCACGGTCAACAGTACAACCAGATGCATTTATACAGTTTGTCTGATAATGCTGATGTGAACACAAGAACCCTGGATGGTTTGGGTACCTTTCATGCACTTGGAGGAATAAAGTGTGTTACTCCAGGAAACTCTGTCTCGAAATGCCCTCCTTTAGCACGTAATATTGGTGAAAAATGTGACACTACTTCAAATCAAATACCCATTATCCCTTACAAAAAACCTCCCACATCAGGTTTGAAGAGCATAATCTTAAGTGACATAACACATGAAGATGGAGATGTAGTTCGCAGAGGTTTCAAACTTGATGTTCTGTGGTTGGCTGGATTTAGTGAAGTTCAAAATAAATTACCAAGCTGGAATGGCTATATGAAATATGCAGTTACAAATGGAACATGGAATGTAAGTCGTGTGCTGGCAGTGCCTTTCATAAATCTAGAACCAGGAAATCTGACAACCCTTTACTCAGCTTTGATGTTTGCCGCAAAAGAAAGCCAAAGTCATAATCAGGCATGTGTAGTTACTTTTGACCAACCCTTGTTCTTGAAGTCTGTAGATATTGTTGAGTCAGAACCAGTTGCTAGTCTTGTATCTTCAATAGTTGTTCGCTTAGGAGGTTTTCATTTGTTGATGTCATACATGGGAGCAGTAGGACATATAATGAGTGGTAGTGGGATTGAGGAGTTGTGGCAAACTGTTTATGGAAAAGCGACTGTACCCCACATGATGAAAGGCCATTCATATGCCAGAGCCGTACGTGCTCATATTCTAACAGCTGCAGCACTCTTTACTCTCATTCATGACGAATTGGCTTCAAAAGCTGAAGAATCACAAAACATACTGTGTGAAATATCAAAACAGTATTCAGCAAAGGCACTAACTTCTGAAGATGTTTTTGAGTGTGTTGCTATTGAGAACTACATAAATCTGTTTGAGAAAGTCAAAAAAGATATGCAGAATTCAGGCAAAACACCTAAGTTATGGCTTCAGTATTTTCAGCAAGTCATGCTTATCCTTCAGTTTATAAGAGCAGAACGAACAGCAGACTGGAATTTGCATATTGAAACTGTCAAATATATGCTTCCTTACTTTCATAGTGCAGGTCATATACACTATGCAAAATGTGCCCATCTGTATCTAACTTTGATGGAGGATTTGCCCAACAAAATGTCATCTGAGGACTTCCAAAGATTCACGAAAGATGGTTACTTCACAATCAGGCGCAGTGACAGATTCTGGTCTGGTGTGTCAACAGATATGTGCATTGAGCAAGTTTTAATGCGTAGCTTTAAAGCAATAGGTGGACTTACACATGGTCGGGGAATCACAGATTCAACTTTACAGAGATGGGTGTTGTCTGCTCCAGCTTGTGGTGAAATAACTGGAACGTTATCAGAGTTCGCAGGAATAAGTGTAACAATTAGTCATCAGAACATAGAATCTGGAACATCTCGTCAAACAAGAGATTTAAACGACTTTGTGACATTTGTTTGCTGGCTAAAAGAACATAACCCATTTGGTCAATTATCAGGACAGTTGGTAAACCTCTCAAATGGGTTGATAGCAGATTCATCAATAACATGTGATAGGGCACTAGAGATTGGTACAGAAACAATGAAAGCACTCTCAAGTCATAGCTTCTCTGATATTCGACTGCAAAGGAAGAAGAAAGTAGTTCCTTTGTCTAACCTGTCATCTGGCACAATAAAGATGAAAGAAAAAACTGTAATCCTGCATTCCCCACAAGAACTCTTCCACAGAATGATATGTTTGGACATAAGCAAAACAGAAGTTAAAGGGTACTTTCAGTATGAGCTGGCAAGTGTGCCTCCATCATTATTTGACTCAACATTGTTAAGAAAAGGCACAAAGTCTTCTCTGATCAATGCTTTTCAGTCGCACAACGAGATGTTAGCTTTACCAGCCAATCCTCACTACATTTTAGATGGAGGAAACCTTCTTCATTGCGTTGTTTGGCCAAAACCCGCTACATTTGGTCAGCTGTTTGACTTGTATACAACCTCTGTAGAGAGCAATTACGGTAAAAACTGTACAGTGGTGTTTGATGGTTATCCTGACAGAGAAACCACTAAGACAGCCGAGCAAGAGCGACGAGCAGCAAAAAGAACTTCTAGAGATATCATATTTAATGAGAATACACCAACCACTATACCACAATCAGATTTTCTTGCTAACAGAAACAACAAACGGGCCCTGATTGCATCTCTTGTGTCTAGTATGAAGATCAAAGGTTATTCTGTTGTTCAGGCGGAGAGTGATGCAGATACTGTTATTGTTAAGGCTGCTCTAGATCAAGCTAAACACAAAAATCAAACAGTAGTTGTTGGCCAGGATACGGATCTTCTAGTGCTTCTAACTGCTCTAGCCCATGAAGACTTTGAAATTTGGTTTCTCAAACCAGGGAAATCAAACAGCACACCCCGTATTTTCAGCATCCAAAGTGAGAAAAAAAACATGGGGAAGGCTTGTGAAGTTTTGCTATCTGCTCACGCCATGACTGGATGCGATACCACATCAGCTTTGTATAAAAAAGGAAAAGTTAGAGGTCTCCAACTTCTACAGAACCATACAGAAATGAGAGAAGAAATGAAAATATTTAACCAAAAGGATGCCAGTAAAGAAGATATCAAAGCTGCTGGGGAAAAGTTCCTCTTAAAAATGTACGGATCAAAATCAAAGTCCTTGGATGAGCTAAGATACTTCATGTATAATCGCATAGTAGCAAAAAAGAAGTTAGATACATCTTTTCAACTAGCATCCCTACCTCCGACCAGTGCAGCAGCAGAGCAACACTCATACAGAGTGTACTTGCAGGTCCAAGAATGGTTAGGAAACTGCCTGGAGCCAACAGAGTGGGGATGGTCCATGACAGGGAAATCACTGAGGCCTGTCCCTACTACCAAGGAAGCCGCTCCATCACAACTTCTTAACCTCATTTCATGTAACTGCAAGCTAGGATGCACCAAGAGATGCAAGTGCATACAGTTTGGTTTGCTGTGCTCAGCGATGTGTGGAGGATGTGAAGGAACTACCTGCGAGAACTCTTATGTTGAAACGCTACTAGACAACTGATAACTGAGTGTGTTGCAATATGACACTACACATAATGCAATAAATGTACAATCTAGCTTATTTTTGCGTAGTAATTAGAAAATTATACTTAAAACAGGGAGACACAATTACATTTTATTTCCTAGCTCATGTTAGATGACTTTATTCAACATTAGAGATGTCACACAGTGCCTTAGTGTTAAAGCTATATACTGTATTACTGCGTTGCACTCCAAGACTTAGATTACTACATTTTCATTTTAGGTAACAACAGACGATTATAGTTAGCTATAGTGATGTTCCCAAGTGTCTAAGGATTACTGTGACCATTCAATAAGATGTTATTTTATGTTCAATCCATAAAACCTGTCTGAACATCATGGTCATCATCAATACATGAAAATTCTTCCTATGTTACATTTTTCTTCAGTATACAAGATAAGGAAAAATGCATGTTATATTTTACATAAAATATATTAGTAATGTATGTATTGAGAATAGCATTCATAATTATTTCCATTTTCAATACTTAGATGTCTAATGAAGGAATAAAATAACTGTTTTAAATAATGTTACTCCAAACCGATAACTTAGCTCCTACCCGTCATCAAAAAAATTACATTACAGTATTTTTCTCTAGCTCTTTCTGTTGTGCTTTACTTTTTTACCAAACTACCTATAAAAAACAAACTGTCATGGTTCTGAAATAATAAATTGCAACAAAATATTCGAATTTCTACCCATTAACCAAGTTTGAACGTCATGTCTGCACTGATTCATAGAATAAAGGAATTTTGTATTTTGCGTAACTTTTTTATTTTTCATCGTACAAAACAAAGTTGGGAACAGAAAATGTTTTTTTTATGTAGAATGATTTTGCTCTCTTGGTAAATTTTCGTATCTTTTACGGGTCTGAAGTTATTTCCAAAAAACCGAAATTCGGCCGCCATTTTCCAAGATGGCGGCTGGAGCACAACTTGGATTTGTTGGGACTTTTAATATATTCATCAGTAGGGTTCAGTTTACAAGTGTACCAAGTTTCGACTTCCTGCTAATTTGATAGGTCGATTGAATATATTTATCCTAAAATTCTTCCACTAGTATCCCACAAGGCGACCACACCACATCATCACCCTCGGAGATCCCTTTTCTTCGCTGGTACTCATCCAGTGGGGATTTTCTGGAGACTAATATTGGCAATTCTGTTTATTCACTTCATCTGATACAAAAATTAGCTTTATCTGAGAACAGAATTTTGCTCGGTCAGTGCCCCATTCACAGAACAATCTTCTGTCCGGATCATCCTCAATCAATTTTTGTAATACCTCTAATCTCTCCCTTCCTCTCCCTCTCTCCCTCCCTCTCTCGCTCTCTCTCTCTTTCTCCCTCCTTCTCCCTCTCCCTCTCCCTCTCTCAAGTAGGGCAATAGATATAGTGTATCTCGACTTTCAAAAAGCCTTTGACAAAGTCCCTCACGCGAGATTGATGGTTAAAATCAAAGGACTATGAATCACCGGGCTCGTTTCCAACTGGATTGAAGATGGGTTAAAAGATAGAAAGCAGAAAGTGGTAATAAATGGAGTGGCTTCGGAGTGGGCGCCCGTCACCAGTGGTGTCCCACAGGGTTCCGTTCTGGGTCCTTTACTTTTTATCATCTATATTAACGATATAGACGTAGGGCTCCTAGCAATTTCAAAATTTGTAGACGATACGAAATTAGAATGTAGTGTAGGTAATTAGGAGGGCGTAAGAACGCTTCAAAATGATCTTCATAGGTTGGGCGAATGGTCTGCTACTTGGCAGATGCTATTCAACTTGAACAAATGTAAGATAATTCACATAGGTTACAAAAACCCGAAGACCGATTACTCTCTCTTGGGAAGGAACTTGACTGAGACCGATCTAGAGGAAGACTTAGGAGTCTATATCAGTAATAATCTCAAACTGTCGAAGCACTGTGCAGAAGTCGAAAAGAGGGCCTTAAAAATATTAGGTTATATTAAAAGACAGTTCCAGTTTCGGAACAAGGAGACTGTAATGTCTCTTTATAATTCACTAGTTAGACCTCAACTGGAATATTGTGCGCAGGTTTGGTCTCCGTCCCTTGAGAAGGATATAGAAAGGTTAGAAAGGGTACAAGCAAGGGCTACAAAATTGATCCCTTCATGAGAATGCAAAACTACGAGTGGAGATTGGAGCGTCTAAATCTGTTTACCTTAAAGATGAGGAGATTGCGCGGTCAGCTTATTCAAGTCTTCAAGATGCTCAATGGAATAGACAGGGTAGACTACAGGAACTTATTCTCACTTAATGCCAATCCGACAAGAAATAATGGGTTTAAACTGGAACTAAGACATTTAAGACCTCTGTCTGCGGCAATTTCTTTTCCTAAAAAATAGTTAATATCTGGAACCAACTTCCCTCAGAGGTTGTTTCAAGCCAAAATGTGTTTTAACATAGGCTAGACAAAGTACTGAATACTCTCATGGTTTAAGACTAAAACATAACGTAACTCTGCAGGAGTTCGCTTGCGCGGTGTCTCTGTGGACATGCCTAATTATAGTGCTATCTTATAGTATATTCTCCACTTTCCTGTAAAATTTCCTTGGCCACTTTTCCAGGGTCAAGGTATTTTCTTCAACCTTTTTCCATACCTGCTTCTGGCGGAGGGTGGGATTGAGAGCCTTAAACTTTTCTATCCAGTTTTCTCGTACTGCTAGAATAGTTGTTTAATAACAGGAACTTCCCAGAGTGGACCGAAAGGTCTTTGAGGCTTTCTCTTGGCCTTGTAACTCCTTGTAACTTTCTCTCTCTCCCTCTCTCTCATATATATATATCAGGCATGGGAGTAATTGTAATTGATTGTAATTAATTACATATTTTCATATAATTGACCAGTAATTGTAATTGACAACCTAAACTCTAATTGTAATAATTTTAACGGTTCTTTTACATTATCCTCCCAACACTAATATTTTTATATAAATGTTGGTTTGGTTTTGGTTATGGTACTTTATTTTCCTTCCATTATAAAAAAAATTAGTGTTGGTATTAGGTTAGGTTAGGTTAGGTTAGGTTACGGTAAAAACAGCCCGCCGCAGGCGTTAGCCGTTATAAAAAAAAATTAGTGTTGGGAGGATAATGCAAAAGTACCATTTTAACTAATTACATTAGGAAACCAAGGTAAGAGATACAATTACAGTGAATTACTTGAATATTAAAGTTAATGAGTCATACGTATAGTTTAAACTACTTGTTTATCATGTCTCAGGAAGCTTTCTTTTGAAATAAAATTTTATTCTTTTTAGCTTAAATAAAATGTGCCATTTATTTAAAATGTTCCTAACTAAAATGCTAGTTTTTTGCCCTTATTATTTTGATAAAATAAATGCCACTTCTTTTGTCTTATATTAGTACTTTTGGAATCCCTTATCTTTGGTTTCATTGGACCATATCACATACATATGTCCAATGTCCATCGCAAGAACTGCTTGATGAAAATTACAGTTTTACGCAATGTTAAAAAAAAGAGTACATTTTATTGACCAAATATTATCTAGTTTTCATTCAAGATGATGGCTAAAACTAAAAATGTAATTGAAATACCTAACACTAGAAGTACTAAGAGGTCATTTTTAACCGCTATTAATTTTTAAGTGTGTGATACATTAACTACATTCTGCCATTATTATAATACCATATTTGATTTTTCTTTTTTTTTTATTTCCAAGATATTTTGTAGTTACTACCTAGTATAAGTACTAAGCGGTCATTTTTGACCGCTATTAGTTTTTAAGCGTGTGATACATTAACTACAGAAAAGGTAGCGGTCTGACCTCATGACTTTTCATAAATTTCTGCCATTATTATAATACCATATTTGATTTTTCTTTTTTTTTATTTCCAAGAGATTTTGTAAAGATCACACGTTCAAAAATGACCTTTCATTCAGTTTCTTTCCCCTATTCCTTTGGAACATTCTAGAAGATAATTGAGATGTGGCATCTTAGTTTTGAACATTCTAGAAAATACTTGAGATATGACAACACTGTATTAGTTTGCTTGTCAGCCTGAAGCCCAGCGTTGCCAGACGTACGATAATTATCGTACATGTACGATAATTTCACCCTCAAATCGATGTACGATACCATTTTCTATTAACGTACGGTTTGTACAATAATTTTGGGTTGGAAATTTGTCAACTTGATATTCTATAAAAACTAATATTTTTAAATTAATTAATTAATTAATAATAATAATAATAATAATAATAATAATAATAATAATGATAATTCTCCCCCTTATTTTGTTTATATATTATAAAACTATACTAGCCGAGGCATGGAAGGCACTGGGAGATGAGGGAGTGGATCTGGTGTGGGATCTAATGCAGAAGTTGTTTGACCAGGAGGTGATTCCGGATGAGTGGCGGACCAGCATCATAGTGCCTATATTCAAAGAGAAGGGAGATGTACAAGATTGCACGAATTATAGAGGGATCAAGCTAATATCACATACAATGACGATATGGGAGCGAATAGTGGAGAGTAGGTTGAGAGACGAAGCGGAAGTGTCAGTGGAACAGTTTGGATTTATGCCGGGAAGGAGAACGACAGATGCAGTTTTTGCATTCAAACAGTTGGCAGAGAGGTACAGAGAGGGGCAGAAGGCGTTCACATGGTTTTTATTGACTTGGAGAAGGCATATGATAGGATACCACGGCAGGAAGTTTGGAGATGCTTAAGGGAAAAGATGGTACCGGAGAAGTATGTTAAACTGATCAAGGGGATGTACAGGGGAGTAACAACTAAGGTGAGGAGTAGCGTGGGTGTGTCAGAGAGCTTTGGGGTGGAAGTTGGTCTGCACCAAGGATCAGCTTTGAGCCCATTCCTTTTCAATGTGGTATTCGATGTGTTGACGGACAGGATTAGAGGGGAGGCGCCGTGGTGCATGATGTATGCAGACGATGTTGTGTTGAGTGGGGAGACGAAAGAGGAGGTGGAGCAGCAGTTGGAAAATTGGAGAGAGGCGTTGGAAAGTAGGGGGATGAGAATTAGCCGAAAGAAGACCGAATATATGAGATGTGATGTGCAGCAGGACCGAGGAGGGGAAGTGACATTGAGTGGAGAGCGTGTTAAGACGGTGGAGTATTTTAATTACTTGGGGTCAACAGTGGATGCAGAGGGGGGAGCAGAGAGAGAGATAAACTGTAGAATACAGTCGGGGTGGAAGAACTGGAGAGACGTATCAGGGATGCTCTGTGATAAGAGGGTCCCAGTGAAACTGAAGGGAAAGGTATTCAAAACAGTGGTGAGGCCGGCAATGTTGTATGGAATGGAGACTGTGCCAATGAAGAAGAGCAATGAAAGAAAAATCGATGTGGCTGAAATGAAGATGTTGAGATGGATGTGTGGAGTGACGAGGAGGGATAGGGTCAGAAATGAGCATATAAGAGGAACAGTGAAGGTGGCGGAAGCATCTAAGAAGGTGCAGGAGGCCAGGCCGAGGTGGTATGGACACGTCAGGAGAAGAGAGGAGGAGTATGTGGGGCGCAGAGTGCTGGAGATGGAGTTGCCGGGACGGAGAAGAAGAGGAAGACCGAAGACGAGATGGAGGGAATGTGTGGTGGCGGACATCAGGGAGAAGGACTTGGAGGAGGACGTGGTATACGACAGAGGAGAGTGGAGAAGACGAACCAAAAACAGCGACCCCATGTAAAGATGGGATAATAAGCTGCGGAAGAAGAAGATTATAAAACTATACTAAATTTGTAAAAATAAAATTTATATTTTGTAATAATATATATTTAAAAAAATATAAATAAAAATCTGCCAACCCTAATGTTGTAGCATGTGCAGTTGTAGCAGAGTGTTAATATGTATTCACATAATTTCCTTGGTTCATTATCCAGTTGGGAGGTGTGAACTGTGGAGATGTGTGGATGCACATGTGAAGTGTGGATGAAGTGTGGATGCATTTACTGATTTTAACAAGTATTTCCAGTCAGATAAGGCAGTAATCACAGTACTCCATGAAAAAGTCAGTCTCCTTTTTAAAGACCTTCTCCTTTCATTCATGGAAAGAGACTATGTAATAAAGACAGAACTCAGTGGTATAGATCCTGCTAGGCATGATAAACATCTTAGGGACAATGAAATGTACTTAGGTGTTAAAGTGTTACAAACACTTAAAGACCCTAGTGTAAATGACAACAAAACTCAGCTACGGGATTTTTTTTCAGCAATGTCGAAACTTCCTAGTAGTAGTAGGATGTAGTGAAATAAAGAAAAGATATGATTTCAGTGACAGTGTAATCTCAAAACTGTGCTATCTTACACCAAAAAATGCTATGTCATCAGATTTTAGGAAAGTATCACCTTCTTTACTGTCCCTCACTGCTGAATTTCCTTTGATCGTGTCACCAAATGATATGTCATTAATGCAGAAGTTAGATAACCAGTGGCGAATGATGCCAATATATTGTGAGAAATTAACTTTTGATGAAGTAGAGTCACCTGATAAATTCTGGGCTGCAGTGTTGCATAAAGAGCCATATTTAGTAGATCTGGCAAAGTTTGCAATGACCACACTCAGTTTACCACATTCAAATGCGGAATGTGAGAGAGTATTCAGCAAAGTTAATCTCTTCAAAACTAAGCAAAGAAATAAATTGAAAACTGTTACTGTTAACGGAGCTATCCTCTCATCTGAGTGTTTAAAGAGGTCAGGGTCATGTGTAAATTTTGTCCCATCTAATGATGTGCTGGCTCGCATGTCTAGTGCACAATTGTATGAAAACGTTTCAAATCGGTCCTATTCAAAGGAGTGACATAACGAAGGAGTGACATAACAAAGGAGTGACAAATCGGAGATAAAATTCAAAGGAGTGACAACAAAGGAGTGACAAATCGGAGATAAAAGTCAAAGGAGTGACACGAAAATACCAACAAAGAAGAAGAAAGAACAAATCCAGAGGGAAGAGAGGCTTGCAACTGTTAGGTTAGGTTAGGTTAGGTTAGGTTTCTAGTTTTTTAAATAAAATCTTAATTTTAACAATTCTAACATTTTGTTTTTTAAATAAAATTTTAATAATTATACTCCTTTGAATTTTATCTTCGATTTGTCACTCCTTTGTTATGTCACTCCTTCGTTACGGTATTTATGTCACTCCTTTGTTATGTCACTCCTTTGAAATGTCACTCCTTCGATACAGACCCGTTTCAAATATATGTTTGTAATAAAATTTAATAATTTGTAATAAAATTTGTAAATAATTTGCAATATGTTTGTAATAAAACGTTAAAAATATATGTTTGCATTATTACATTTGTGTTTATATTTTTCCTTACTTTGCCACTGATAAGATACTATTTCTCAAAAAGCTGTGCATATTACCTATCACCTCCTTTAAAAGTATCATAATATGAGCTTTTAATCTTTATTTCGAAACATCAGTCATGGTTTAGTAATATATTTGGATTTTAATTCATCTCAGAGTATAGAAGTGTACGATAATGCAGAGTATTAATCGATAATAACGTACGATAATATTGTTGAAAAAACGATAATTTTGGGGTATGTGTACGATAATTCTCATCTTGAAATCTGGCAACACTGCTGAAGCCACTCAAATTTTAAGTCAGTGTGCCTTTTCCCAGCATCAAAAAAAGGAGGTGAGTGCTTGATTTACGGATCTGTTGTGACATTTGTTTCAGTCTGCCGATAGTGTTACTATAATATATATATATATATATATATATATATTGTTCATTTTACAGCTACAATGGCACAGTGTTATAGAAATAAAGGAATTGAGATTGAAGAAGCTATGCGTCTTCTTCAGGAAGAACTTGCCTCAGATGACTCAATGGATGAAGAAGACGATGCCGTCGATCAACTGCAGGAGGCAATACGTCCTATCGAAGAAATGAATGATTCTGATGAGACGGAGGAAGATGAGCCTTTAGTTCTTCAAAATGAGGCTCCATTCAGTAGCACGAACAACACTTTACCTTCTCGTGCGGGTGTCTTATGGGTAAAAATTACAGGTGAAAGAGAGAGAGGCAGAAAAGAAAATAGACCTCTTAGTGCATTTCGACTGCTTATTGATGAACCTATGTTACGATCAATTCGAAACTACACTGAAATTCATGGGAAACTAAATGACCCGAGTTTCAGCATTCTTCTTGAAGATTTGGAAAAGTTTTTAGGCCTCCAAATTGCTCGTGGTGTTTTATTTGCAAAGAACACACCTATATTCCATAAAACAATGTGTAGGAATAAGTTTGAATTGATCATGAAGCACATGAGATTTGACAATATTGCCAGCCGCAAAGAAAGAAAACAGGCAGTTAAATTTTGTCTAATTTCTGAAATTTGGAACTCTTTCATAATGAACTGCCAAAAGTGCTATGTACCAAACTTTGATCTTACTATTGATGAACAACTCTTTCCACGCAAATCTCGATGTCCATTCTTTCAGTACGTGGCATGAAAGCCAGATAAATTTGGAATAAAATTTTGGCTTCTTGTGGACGCAAAGTCGAAATACTGTACCTTTGCAATGGAAAACCATATTTGGGTAAATATCCTACTCGTAATGCTGCTGCACATGATCTTCCAGCTGATGTTTGTTTATCACTCATAAAGCTATACTTGAAGAAAGGTTATCATGTAACCACGGATAACTTTTTTACCAGTTTACAATTGGCTGAGAAATTCAAAGCTGAAAAAACAACTCTTCTTGGTACTATCAGAAGACAGAGACGGGAAGTTCCTGATGGAGAAGCTATATTGAAAGGAAAGCCACTTTATTCATCTGCGATATATAAATCACCATCGGACTGCACTCTGACCATTTATAAAGGTAAGAGATCCAAAAATGTTTATCTTCTTAGTTCAATGCACAAATCCGTTGAAATAGATGAATCTCACCGCAAAAAGCTACCAGAGACAGTGCAGTACTATAATTCAAGCAAAGTAGGTGTAGATATTCTTGACCAAATGGCCCGGTACCACACCAGCAAAACTGGATCTAGGCGATGGCCAGTGGCGATTTGGTTCAATATTCTTGACTTGGCTTGCATAAATGCATGGATTGTATACCATGAAGTTACTGAATCCAGAGTCTCACGCCGACAGTTTCTGCTTGAACTAATAACTGAAATGTGCAAGACAAAGGCAGCCGTAGGTTATGATGAAATGGCGCTTGGCGAACCAGAGCAAGTTGCTCAGAGACCAGCGCCTAAACGCCGTCAATGTCAAGTGGAATCCTGCAGAAACAAATCCACGTACAAATGCAGAGCATGCGGCAAGGTATGCTGTGTCACTCATTCAGGACATAAAGAAAAAGTCACTGTTGTAAGGTGCACGAATTGTATGTAAAATGTTTCAAATAAATGTTATGTTCGTAAAATATTTCAAATAAATGTTGTGTTTATAAAATGTTCTAGCTAAATGTTTTGTTAAATACTTCAAATAAATGCTCTCTTTGATATATTGTTCCAAATAATGTTCTGTTTGTAAAATGTTTCAAATAAACTATGTTCTACTGTAAATGTTTTGTTTGTAAAAATGTTTCAAATAAATGTTCTCTTTGTAAAATGTTTCAAATAAAGCTATGATTTTAATAAAAATAAAAAATAAATTAAAATGAATATAAATAATAAAAATAAATAAACAAAAATAAATAAAAAATAATAAGTAAAAAAAATCTTGCTTAGCGATCAAAATTGACCGCAAGGTCTTTCTAGGTAAACAGAATTCATGGTAGTTCTAGTGCTAAGTAGAAAAGCATGACATAAATCAAAGTGTGCATTTATGAAAAAAATGCAATTCTTTGTAAATGTAATTGTAATTGTAATTAATTACTTTAATAAATAATTGTAATTGTAATTAATTACTTTGCTAACTTTACTAAGTAATTGTAATTTTAATTAATTACTTTACTAAGTAATTGTAATTGTAATTAATTACTTTGCTAACTTTACTAAGTAATTGTAATTTTAATTAATTACTTTACAAAGTAATTGTAATTGTAATTAAATATTTCGCCATCTATAGTAATTGTAATTGAGAATCAAGTAATTGTAATTGCAATTAATTACATTGACGAAGTAATTGTCCCATGCCTAATATACAGGGTGTCCCAGAATTAACTATCTATTTCAATGAAATCGGACAAATTTTTTAAAAACACACTTTTATTTATGTTTATCATGTTTAATATGTTAAAAATGTATAAATTTCTAAATTTTTTTCATAATTTTATTTTCATAATTTTTTCATTATCTGGTCCAATGAAAGACCGTCTGAAGTCATAGAATGGCAAAGAGACTCTCCAAAAGTTAACGTGTGGCTTGGAATGACCAAATCCAAAATTTATGGTGCTCCATCTTGTTGAAACACAACATTATCAAGAATGCCATCATCAAGAAGCTGTGGTTCGAGAAACCGCTGAAGCATATCAAGGTAGACGGACGGTACCTGTTACAGTTGCTTCCGCAAAGAAGAATGGGCCATAAATTTTGGATTTGGTCATTCCAAGCCACACGTTAACTTTTGGAGAGTCTCTGCCATTCTATGACTTCAGACGGTCTTTCATTGGACCAGATAATGAAAAAATTATGAAAATAAAATTATGAAAAAAATTTAGAAATTTATGCATTTTTAACACATATTAAACATGATAAACATAAATAAAAGTGTGTTTTTAAAAAATTTGTCCGATTTCATTGAAATAGTTAATTCTGGGACACCCTGTATATTATATCACGCAATTGGCGTAGAGAATATAATTTTAAAATAAATCTTCAGACCAGGTAACGGAACAAAGTTGATCTGCACAATGTCGGCATGCATAAGGTCGATCCGCACAATGTTGACATGCATAATATCGATACTAAAAAGTTAGTTCAAATTGGGTCAGGTCAGGTTAAGTTAGTCTGGTTAGGTTGGATTAGTACCGTAATTTTCATTGAAAATCTGAAATGTAGTTTGAAATGTGAAGTCCATATACTTGCATTAGGTCGAACGTCGACAGTATGAAATTCAATTTTGTTCTATTACAAGAGAAATTGTGAAATGATAAAATATTAGGTAGTCAGATGTACGAGTTCTCCTTGTATTATTCTTTTTAATCTTCTATTTCTTAATTTAGCCTTGAGTGTCGCTAGAATTGTTTTCAGCTTAACTTTCTTATTACAGTGAGAAGAACACTGTTGTTACGGACCGTAATATTGGGATTTTATGGTGTCTATTTTTAAATTTTTTAATTTCTTCCTCAATGCGGGTTTACTTTACGCATGTATATAACTGGAACAAATTTGATATGCGAACAGAATAGGGTAAGTTTTCAGAATTGTTGAACTTCCGCAGCTCTCAGAGTATTAAAGTGTTCTGCGACCTCTTCGAGATGTTAATGTAACTTTTCAGAGACCTCGGTGTGTACTTTCTCCTTTAGATAATTTGAAGAAGCGAAGAAGAACTTTGCATACGAATTATCTGTAACGCCCCTTCCCTCTATGTAAGACCAGCAACGGAAAAAGAGAAAATACTTGCCCGTAATTTTAACTCGTTTGTGTGCGTGTGTGTGTGTGTGTACAACACACACACACAAACACATATATATATATATATACATAATATGCGCGCTGTTGAATTTTAAAGAGAAGTAAACAAAATTCATATTAAGTGTAGTTCATTTGTCAAGTGAGTATTCAAAATAAGCCTTTCAACCTTTCAAATGTTCCGCGCGATGATTCCTCATTTCACGAAGGTCAAGCTTGTCGCCCTTCCTCTCAAAATAAGTGCCCCGAGTGAGGCCTATGTGTTTTTCTATCTCCACAAGTCACTATTATTTTCTGCTTTCTTCTCCCATTGTCATATGCTTGCTGAATTCATGAGCTTTGTGTGTGTGTGTGTGTGTGTGTGTGTGTATCATGCCATTCGTTTATGGCAAATGCAATAATGTATCGTTCAGCAATACCTATACAACTGTCGTAAATGCTTCCTGTGCCTGTTAAATCTTTGAAAACCTTTAGTTTAATATACTACATAGACAATTTCCGGTGGTCATCCAATTATTAATCAGTTCGGCTGTAAACGGAATCACTCAAATAATTAAGTATTGAAAGGTGTAAATACTGTATGACTGTTTAAAATAATTCAGAGTATTATATTGTAGCTGTTTCATTGACTTAAATTTTAGGGTTAATTGTAGTTAATCTTAATATACCGTTCATTCAATTGATGGAAATAAATGGTCGTAGATATGAGTATATACTAAACATCCTAATGCATTGCTATTATTCGCATTAAACATTTAGTCAATCAGAGAATTTTATTCTTTGGATAAAAGCATATATCGATGGAGTGATTACTTCACTTAAATTAATTCATTTAATGCTGCCAAAAGTGGCTGCTTTATTCAGCAATTTAAAGTATATAGGGGGGGGGGGTTATAGACACCAATCAAGCCTGAATGGCTTAGAGAAGATTGTACACCACCCAGCTCATATCCTCGATCGCTTTGGAGATAGCACCAATGTTCTGGGTTTATTTCTAACCGCTCATCCTTCGTAGTACTCTGTTGAACTTTTTTCTCCATTGGGCTCCTCCAATCACAATCTTATATCTATTTCCTGTCCTATCACTCCAATTCAGCCTTTGGATCCTACAAGAGGAGAAGCTTTTGGCACTTTGGCATGGCTGATTGAATGGCCCTTAGGTGGTACTTCTTTGATTTCCCATGAAATGATTACTGCTTACGTGGCGACGGCCCCTTATGAACCTATTCTTAATACGAAGATTCTTAAACACCTCTCTACTCACAATCTTCTTCCAGAATGGGTTCCACAGGGGACCCTCTATTAGTAATCTTCTTGCATATCTCTCTGCCTCTTGGCCATCCACCTTTTGGGATTTCGGTGAAACCTTCGCTATTGCGCAAGACATATCAAAAGCTTTTGACAGAGTCTTGCACAGATTTTGATTTCCCTTTTGGTTTCTATCTTTCCATTTGTGCCTTCATCTCAGATTTCCTTTCTGGCCGATCTATAGCTGCGGTCGTAGATATCCACTTTTCTTCTCTTAAAACTATTAATAGTGGTGTTCCTCAGGGTTTATTCCTGTCATCCACACCTTTCCTTTTGTTTATCAATGATCTTTTATGTCGCACTTCCATGCCGATGATTCCATCCTTCACTTCTCCATCGGCTTCACAAAACGTCCCTTTTAACAGTCACCCCATGCTTCGCGTGAAAAGAGTATGTCGCAACTGATCACTGGTCTTTCTTTTATCTCTGACTGAGGTAGAGAAAAACCTTGTGGCTTTCAATGCCTCAAACACTCAGTTCCTCCATCTGTCTACTCGTCGCACTCTTCCACACGACTATCCCCTTAACTTCAACAACACAACTCAATTTTTACCTCTTCATGATATTTCCTGGAAAGATCACACATACTCTCTTTCTAAAACAGTTTCTATGAAATTAGGCGTGCTGTACCGCCTCCGCAGTTTCTTCACCCCGAGTTCAGTTACTCTCTCTGTACAGGGAATTTGTCCACCCCTGTATGGAATACGCTTCTCATGTGTGGGATGGCTCAACTCACACAGCTCTACTTGACTGGATAGGATCAAAGGCTTTTCTTCTCATCATTTGGCTGCCTCTTACTGACTGTCTTCACTCTTTCTCTCTTTGTCACAATGTTGCCTCACTCTCTCTTTACTATCGTTATTATAACGAATACTGCTCTTCTAAACTCTCTAACTGCACGCCTCCTGCTTTAAGGAGAACACGCAGTACCAGACTTTCGACACCTCATTCGTTTTCTGTCCAACTCTCTAACGCAAAGGGTTAATCAGTATTTTCAATCTTTAATGTATTCAACTGGTCAATTCTGGAACAATCTTCCTCCAATCCATCTTTCCCCATGTTTCTGACCTCCAATCTTTCAAACGCAGTGTACATGCATCTCAAAAACTTTGGACCCTGATTTTGGCTATTCTTCTATGGAGGGGACGTTTCTGCGGGCATTTGCCCTTGGCTCCTTCTTCCTGAATAAAAAGAGAACGTATTCTTCCTATATATATATATATATATATATATATTTTATGTGTGTGTGGGTGGGTGCATATACGGGGCTCCAATTAGAGGTACCATTAGAGGTACCATTAGAGGTACAGTAAAACTAAGCATACCTTACAAAAGAGAATTTAATCCTGCATTTAATGAGAAACAATTAAAACTTGGTGTTCCAGCCATTGGCTTCCAAGACAGCCTGAATTCGCTTTGGGTAGCTTGCCAAAAGTGACGTGAATAGATCTTGATCGTTACGCAAATTTGCTAAAACAGTTTCAATGTGTTGCGTCATTGTATCTTTCGAAAATCGATTTGCTGCAGGTTCTTGAAACAAGAGACATTCAACCTTGTCCTTTATAAGTGATCCAATTTGTTCACAGACGTTCAGGTCAGGAGAATTTCCTGGCCATTCTTCATTTCCAAAGAAATCGATCTCACGGTTCCGCAACAACTGTTGAGTGGCTAATGCCTTAAAGCAGGGGACCTTATCGTGCAGAAGTTTGACCTGATCGACATCCATAACATTGTTTGGGTTTCTTAGAAAAGGAATGACATGCTGGGATAGAATAATATCACGAAAATACTGTCCATCCCAACTCTGACCATTTGGCTTCAGCACCCACATGAGCTTCTTTGCAGTGAACAAAACAAACACACCAACACAGTCTGGACTTTTTAATAATTCGCGATAATGTTCATTGTCATCAATTTCATCTGGTGTTGTGGCCACACTCGATCATTTTGGTAGTTAGGCTGACGTGTTACGTAAACAAAAAATTCATCGGAGACATGTAAATGCATGAAATCATCCACATCCCAATCTTCAAGATAATGGGCAAACCACATTCTGTCATCGATGTTAAGTTGAGTTTTTCTTGGCTTTGAAAGTTCATGCCAAGGCTTTAAACCTTGCCTGTGACGGTACAGTCGAATGATCTCACCACTAGCGATCTTTCCTCTGAACACTTCGATCTCTCTAGAAAGTTTAGCACAGCTGTTTTTCCGCTTACGCGTACCGCTTTCAATGATGTCCTTTGTTTCCTGAGAGAGTGGCAAATTTGGGCGCCCAGATTTGGTTGTATCCATTTCACATTCATGCAAAGTTTTATTCCAATTTCTTTTGACGAAGTCCTCACTTCTTTGCAACTTTTTGGCAACCCATGAAGCCATTATATTATCACTTTATCAGCTAGAGTAATTTTAATAGCTGCAATAAATAAAGAATTTTATATATTTTTATAATCACTAAAAACTATTTCGATGTAAGTACACATGTAAGCTGCAAATGGGGGGGGGGGCTAAGGTTTTTTGGAACCCCTTCCATAGTTAAAGGGCTTGAATGCTTAAAAATGTATGGGAAATTTAAAAGGAAAAGCAGTGACTGTTTCCATCCTAAACATTTTATCACAGAAAATTGCACTCTTATTTGAAGTGAATGATGGTGATGTTCGAAAGCTATACTAATTATGTACATCATCATATATTTAGTTCCATACGTGAATATTATAATGTGCCACATGATATATGTTAAAAAGAATTTTGTGTACAGTACTACTGAAATAGTTATTCTAAACATTTTATTCTGCATATACAGGGTGTCCCAGAATTAACTATCTATTTCAATGAAATCGGACAAATTTAATAAAAACTGACATAATTTTGTGTTTATTACTAAATTATGATACAAAAACAAATAGATTTATAAATCATAAGTCAAAACTTTATTGAGAAGTTTCAACATGTGCACCGTCTGTATCTCTGCAAATTTCAAATCTATCCTCAGCGCTGCGAAACACATTTTGAAGCATTTCAGGTGTTATCTCCCGCACTGCCAACTGAATGCGTTCTTTAAGTTCAGCTAAACTATTGATCTTTTGGCGATAAACCTTTGTTTTTATGAAACCCCATGCAAAGAAATCCAGGGGTGTCAAATCCGGAGAACGCGGAGGCCAAGGTCGAGGTCCTCCACGTCCAATCCACCGATTCGGAAGGCGTCTGGTGAGGTATTCTCGAACAATTAGAGCATAATGACATGGTGCTCCATCTTGTTGAAACACAACATTATCAAGAATGCCATCATCAAGAAGCTGTGGTTCGAGAAACTGCTGAAGCATATCAAGGTAGACGGTACCTGTTACAGTTGCTACCGCAAAGAAGAATGGGCCATAAATTTTGGATTTGGTCATTCCAAGCCACACGTTAACTTTTGGAGAGTCTCTTTGCCATTCTAAAAATAAAACTATGAAAAACTATGAAAAAACTATGAAAATAAAATTATGAACAAAATTTAGAAATTTATACATTTTTAACACATATTAAACATGATAAACATAAATAAAAGTGTGTTTTTAAAAAATGTGTCCGATTTCATTGAAATAGATAGTTAATTCTGGGACACCCTGTACAGTAGATTCCCGATTTAACGGACTCCCGATTTACTGACATCCCCGATTTACCGATAAGAGTCGGTCGACAAGGGTTCACCGACCGACAAGGGACCACGCTAAATCGGGGCATAATCTATTAAATCGGGAACGAGTCAGATAAATCCAGGAGTCTGGTAAAACAACGGTAAATCGGGTATGTTTAGGTTCCAAATTCGTCAAACAGGGGATGAGTCCAGTATCCATGCAGAAAATACCATAATGTACAGTAAAATTACGGTAAATCGCGTCTAAAGTTAGGCTAAAATCGTTAATTTTTTTGATGCAGGAAGGAGGGCCCAAGGGCGAACGCCCGCAAAAGTACCCCCCAGCCCTAAAGAAGAAGAAGAGAGCCAAAATCAATGTTCAGGTTTTTCGAGATGCCTAGACACACTGCGTTTGAAAGATTGGAGGTCATAGACGGGGAAATATGGATTGACGAAGATTGTTCCAGAGTTCACCGGTTGACTCGATGAAAGACTGGAAATACCAATTAACTCTTGCGTTAGAGAGTTGGACAGAAAAAGAATAAGAAAGTGTAGAAAGTCTGGTGCTCCGTGCTTTCCTTAAAGGAGGAGGCATGCAGTAAGAGAGTTCAGAAGAGCACTGTCCGTTATAATAGCGATAGTAAAGAGAGAGTGAGTCAACATTGCAGCAGAGACAGAAGGATTAAAGACAGTCAGCAAGAGGCGGGGAAATGATGAGACGAAAAGCCTTTGATTACACCCGGTCAAGTACGGCTGTGTGGGTTGAGTCACCCCATACATGAGAAGCATACTCCATACAGGGGCGGGCAAGATCCCTGTACAGAGATAGCAACTGAGCGGGGATGAAGAAACTGCGAAGTCGATACAGCACACCTAACCTCTTAGAAGCTGTTTTGGAAAGAGAGTATATGTAAGTGATCTTTCCAGGAAAGATCAAGCAAAAAGGAAACGCCAACAATGTTAAGAGAAGAGGAAGGGTTGAGTTGTGTGTTGTTGAATGTAAGGGGATAGTCTTGTGGAAAATTGTGACAAGTAGACAGATGGAGGAACTGAGTTTTTGAGGCATTGCAAACCACGTGGTTTTCTTTGCCCCAATCAAAGATAGGCAGAAAAATCAGAGGTCAGTTGCTCCATAGCCGTCCTACGTGAATCATTTAGTGACTGTTGAGAGGGACGCTTTGTTTGGGAAACGAGTGGCGAAGTGAAGAGTGGAATCATCGGTATAGGAGTGAATAGGACAGGAAGTGCGAATTAAAAGATCATTAATAAATAAAAGGAAAAGAGTGGGTGACAGGACAGAACCCTGAGGAACAACGCTGTTGACAGCTTTAGGAGAAGAACAGTGGGTATCTGCAACTGCAGCTATAGATCGTCCAGAAAGGAAATTAGAGATGAAAGCACAAATCGAAGGATAGAAACCGAAGGAGGACAGTTTCGAAATTAAAGATTTGTGCCAGACTCTATCCAAAGCTTTCGATGTCTAACGCAATAGCGAAAGTTTCACCGAAATCCCGAAAGGAGGATAACCAAGAGTCAGAGAGATATGCAAGAAGATCACCAGTAGAGTGTCTCTTGCGGAACCCATGCTGACGATCTGAAAGAAAATCGTGAGAAGAGAGGTGTTTAAGAATCTTCCAATTAAGGATAGATTAAAAGCTTTGGAAAGGCAAGAAATCAAAGCAATTGGACGATAGTTGAAGAGTTGAGAGTGGTCATCCTTGACCACATTCTGTTATGCCTAGGCAGGGTGTCAGCACAGAAGCACAATTGTTAAGAACAACAGGAGGAACACCATCAGGACCGGACGCCTTTCTAGAGTTGAGCCCAGAGAAGGCAGAAAGAACATCTTTAGAAGATATTCTAATTTCAGACATAATAAAGTTAGAGGGAGGAGGAGATGGAGGAACAGCACCGAAATCGTCCAAGGTTGAGTTGGAAGTGAAAGCTTGATCGAAGAGTTCAGCTTTGTCAGGTGAAGAGGCGGCAACTGAGCCATCGGAATGGAAAAGAGGAGGGAATGAAGAAGTAATGTTGTTGAAGAGATTCTTACCAAGATGCAAGAAAGAGCGAGAAAAATTAGAATTAGATAGGATTTCACATATTTGTCGGATGAAGGAATTTTTGGCGAGTCGAAGAACAGATTTTGCACGATTCCGGGCAGTAATATAAGTTGAGTGAGAGTCGGGAGTTGAATGGCGACGGTACCTTCTGAAAGACTCGTCTCTGTTGCGGATAGTATTAGAACAAGTAAAGTTAAACAAGGTATTTTGCATTAATAGTAGGAATAGAATATGGAATGTACGTCTCATTGCTCGAGAGAATCACCTCCTTGATGCGCTCAGCACACTCGGAAGGGCCCCCGCCACGGATGTTGTAATCATTCCACGGGAAATCACAGAAGTACTGCCTAAGGGCCTCCCAATCAACGGTGCGAAAGTGCCAAAGGCGATTCCTCTTGAGAGGATCCAAATGCCGGATTGGAGCGATATGAGAGGAAACAGATAAGATTGTGATCGGAGGAACCCAATGGAGAAACAAGTGTCACAGAGTAAGAAGAAGGATGAGAGGTAAGAAATATATCCAGAACGTTGTGCCTATCTTCAAGACGATTGGGGATACGAGTAGGGTGCTGTACAATCTGCTCTAGGTCATTCAGGATAGGAAAATTGTAAGCTAGTTCACCATGGATGTTAGTGAAATGGGAGGAAAGCCAAAGGTAGTGGTGAACATTGAAATCTCCTAAAATGAAGATTTCTGTAAAGGGAGAGCGAGAGAGAATGCATTCCACTTTGGAAGTGAGGTAGTCAAACAATTTTGAATAGTCAGTAGAATTAGGAGGAGGTAAACAGCGCAGATGTATTTAGTTTGAGATTGGCATGTAAGCCGTAGCCAGAGGGTATGGAATTCGGAAGATTCGAGTTCGGGAATACGAGAACAAGTTAGGTCATTGCATAACATCCACCTTTGGAATGAAATTGAGTATACAGAAAGTATGAGGGTACAGAAAAGGGGTTGCTGTCAGTCGTCTCAGACACCTGAGTTTCAGTGAGGAAAAGAAGATGAGGTTTGCAGGAGGAGAGGTGGTATTTAACAGATTAAAAATTTGAGAAAAGGCCACGAATGTTGCAGAAATTAATGAAAAGTGAATTAGGCAGAGGCCCAGAACATCTCGAATGAGCGGTAGCAGATCCCGCTCTACTACCCGGGTCTGCATTCCCGGTATCGGCATCGAGGGAGCCAGAAGTGGGGACATTTGTGGTCCCCCCCCCAGGGGACTCCGAGGCTCTTATAGTTGATACCATTTTTTATTAATTTTGAAAAGATTATGTATTGCGTAAGATGCATGTATATGTAAAAGGGAGACAAGTGTGTGTTTGAGAGCATGCTGGACTGCTCACAGAGTAGATGAGACACGGAAAAAAAATCAGCTAAGTAGGACAGTGACGGAGAAACGGGAGTTCTAGCACTTCCTATCTTCTGTCTAACGTCTACCCCGAAGTACTTCCGTGATCGATTGGTGTCTTCAATCTCCTCCTTAAAAATAGGGGATGAGTATGGTATCTGTGCAAAAAGTACGATAAAAGTATATTAAATCGGGTATGTTTGGGTTCTAAATTTGTTAAATAGGGGATGGAGTACGGTTTTGTTTTGTCATGTCTTGTTCTGTTTTGTCATGTTCCTCCGTTTCACTCTCCCGCCTGCATCTCGCGCGTTAGCATTTCCCATACATAGTGTTCCTGCAAACTTTTTCGCCCACGTGCGCTATCCGTGTTGGTGTTAAAACTTACGTATTAGTAAGGGCTAATTAGTGCACACATGTTGGAGGTAGTGAAAAATCTGCAATATGTAATTCCTGCATAAAACTTAGGCAAAAGTCCCTCAACATCCCACGCATTGTTGTTTACATCGTAGACCATGTGTTGTTCAGTGCTAAATTGTTAAACAGTGCTTGTAAGTGCTGAAAATGAAGTGCTAGTGCTGTGAAAACCTATTAAAAGTTGTGTACAATGGCTTGTGCCATTCTTACTGTGTCAGTGTTGCTTTTGTGCATTAATAACCATGCCCAAGCAAGGGTCAGTGTCCAAGAAGGACAAGGGCCCTCTCCATCGCAAGCGCCTGTCTATTAAGGACAAGCTTCAAGTTCTTAATATGATTGACTCTAAGGAGCCACTCCACGAGATCATGATCAAGTTTTGGATCAAAAGAACCAGTCTTATAATAATGTTATAATGTTTCAGACCAACAAAGACCCTAGGATCCACTCATGGCTGGTCTACCTAACTGTGTTCGTAATTGGTAATTGTGTATTGTGCATGTCCTCCGTGGTGACGGAGGGGACCTACAATTTTACGTGGGTTCGATATAAAGAAGTCCAAGGACCCCCTCAGGGCCTTTAGCCTTCAAGTGGAGCCCGACGCCGGATCTAATAGGCCTCAGCGGCCCCAAACAGCCGTGCCTACTACTGCTACTCCTACTCCAAGCAGCAGTACGCTGCCACAGGCTCTATGAAAAAACCCAAGCGCGAGAAGCTGGAAAAAAGCGGTCTACGACTGGTACGTCCAGCAGCGTGCCGCCAATGTATTAGTTCGTGGGCTGGAGATTAAGCAAGTCTCTAGCCGTTTTGCCAAGACGTTCGGCGTTGAGAACTTCAAGGCCAGCACTAGTTGGCTTTTCCTACCAGCCTTATTACCCCATCATCCGTGATCTTCGAAATAAAATCATCCTCGACTTACAAGCTAAGCATGTACCTAAGCAGACGAAGATCGACGAGTTTTTCAAGCCTACTGCATGGCCATTTCCGAGCAGACAAGACACCATTCCAACCTCATGAGCCCTGTTCCAGGCACTTCCAGTTGCTGCTCCACCCCTTCTCCAATGCCGCCTCTTACTCTGCAAACGATGGAGACAAACCCCACTCAACATTCTGTTCAAACATCGATGGAGAAGACGCCGCTACCATCTAGCCCACTTGGCCACAGCTTGTCTTCCCATGACCCAAACGACTCCTGCTGCAGGATGGCGGAGCCTGTGGCAGGGCCTTCACTCATCCTCCGCCATTAACTCCACGCCCGAAGTTCATCTTGTTAAACGTAATTACCCTGTGTAATAGTACTTAAAATACATAGCATTATATTGTATTACATGGTTAGGAATTTACACATACACTCACTTATGCCACTATGAGAGTTCGATAATGGGGTAAAAATACCGTACTATGTCTGTAAATAGGGGATAAGTCCGCTAAATAAAATTCGTTAAATCGGGGTAAAATACCGTACTCGTCCGTTAAATAAGGGATAGTCCGATTCCCTATTTAACGGATTTTCCCTCTTTAACGACACCGCTGTGCATTAATTATGTCATTAAATCGGGGATCTACTGTATTGCCAACAACAGCTTTGAGGAAGCTATCAAAAGATAAGAAAATGTAATAAAGCGTACAGATGTTACATAGACTACCACTTTGATAATCTGTTTCTCATATGTTTGCCATAAAAATGTACGGTCGCCAAAAAAAAAAATTGCCAAAAAATAAATGTCAGAAGGCCAACAATTTATTATTATTATTTTCTTCGATCTCACAACCTCCAGATCAGCAGCCCAGCGTCTTAACCACTAGGCTATCTAGGGTACCCATTTATCTACCAACCAAATTTTGTTGAGTGGAAGCATGAACAGCTGGGTTTTGCTGCACGCCGCCTGCCGTCACCAGGTCTCGATCCTGGGGCCGATGGATTCATAGTCAGCGATGATAACCACTGCACCACCAAGGCGCATATACTGTATATACAGGGCGTCCCAAAAAAATGTATACACACTTTAACAGCTGATAGCTCAATTGATGTTTCTTTCTTTCCAAGTTAAACCCATTAGAATTAATAATGGCCGTCAGACTAAGCTTTGAACAAAGGAAATTCATTCTAAAATGCTACTGGAAGTGTGAAAACGCAGTTGAAGTGCAAAGACAGTTTAGGAGGGAGTTTCAAACAGATCCACCAACGCGACTTACCATCACTCGAATTAGAGATAAGTTTGAAGCCGATGGAACTGTTCAGAATGTCCACAAGAAGCGTTCCGGAAGACCACGGACATCGACAAGCCCCACAAAGCAAGAAAGAGTACTGGAAACGTATCACCAAAGTCCAAGAAAATCTGTGCGGCAAGCGAGTCGTGAGGTAGGAATTTCAGAATCGTCTGTCCAACGCATTTTGAAGCGCTGTCAATGGAAAAGTTACATTCCAAGATTAGTCCATGCTATTAATGAAGATGATCCGGACCGAAGAGTGGAGTATTGCGAGTGGTACTTGGCACGATGTGGATGTGGATTGGACGAAGGGGTTTCGTAGAATACCCTCCGCGTTCACCAGACCTCACACCACTAGACTTTTTTTTATGGGGATACTTAAAAGACAAAGTCTACGCTATAAAACCTGCAACAGTCGCTGAATTGAGAGCAGCCATTGAACGAGAATGCACACAAATACCAAACGAAATGTTTCGTGATGTTTGCGATTCCATTGCTTCGCGTTATCAGCAGTGCCTGGACCAGAACGGACGTCAGTTTGAAAACAGGCGTTGACAAAACAATTAAATAATGTCTGTAGATTCTATTACATTTTGAAAATGAAATGTATTTTAATAAACACTGCCTTTATAATTATTTAAAGTGTGTATACATTTTTTTGGGACGCCCTGTATATATATAAAGTTTACCGTTCGTTTGGAAAAATTTAAATAAGAAATTGAGTTTAACTCCAATATATAATATAAAACATCAAAGAATTTGAGGAAAATAAAAAAAAGTTTAAAAGAAAAAGTTTTTGTACATTTACTAACAAAATTATTTATTACTTTGTGTATCCACCTTTTGCTTGAATGACTTCAAATGATACGTTTTGGGTATTTTTCAACAAAGTTTCGATATCTCTCAGTAGAAATTTTAACCCATTCTTCTAAAGAAAATTGTTGCAATTCATTCAGATTCGAAGGGTTTCTCTTGCGGAGAGATTTTTTTTAATCAAACCATAATTCTCGATTAAAATGAGATCTGGATTTTGACTGGGCAGCTCGAGAAGCTTGAAATTTTTTTATGTAGGAAGGAGGGACCAACGGCGAATGCCATTTTGGTGAACACATTTCATGGTGTCCTTATTTTTATGTTTTGGATAATTCGTTTTGTTTTGCGACGCATTTGTAACTCCCAAACTAAAGGCAAAAATTTCCTGATATTTCTTCGAATTCAAGATTCCATTGATAACAAGAAGCTTTCCTGGACCAGAAGCACCAAAGCAACCTCTAAAAGCAAATTACCACTACCATGTTTAACCGGAAGAAGTATTTTTTTTTTCCTCGAATGCAGTATTTGATTTTTACCAAACATATCGTTCCTCGTTGCTTCCCAATAATTTAATTTTAGTCCCGTCCGTCCAGAGACTTTTCTTCCACAATGCAAATCCATCATTTTGATTATCATTGGCTTGCTTCAAACGAGCTTCTTTGCGCGCTTTTTGTAGCAGAGGTTTTTTTCGTGCAACTCTTCGATGCAGACCTTTTTTTTTCAATGTACGACGTACAGTACGGGGATGGATATCGCTCTTAATGTTTAGGAAATATCACCCGCAGTCACTAGTGAAATCGTAGCATCCATTCTTTCAATCCATCTAGCTATACGTTCTGAAATCTTACAATTTTTTCCATAACTCGGTATAGTTTTGATTGTTCCGAAGCCTTTCCCTTTCTTTATAACTAAACAACCGTCATAAATCAAATTCGAAATTCTTCTCCAATCTTCCTATAACTCTTTCCAGACTCGTATGTATCATGGCGTTGAGGTTCTGGATATAGTAGGCTAGGTGTAGCTGTAACCTCTAGATCCTGTCCCAAAGCAGGATCCTATCTGCTTTGCAGATAGCTGGTGAGGGAAGCTATACTTTTGGGGCCTCTTTGCGAGTGATCCGTTGCCCACGTCGGGCGGGCTAACATCATGAAAAAGAAAAACTAGTGTTTGTCATTTGCCATTACTTATTCGGACTATAGTGGATTTAATTTTCCCAGAAGAGTTTGTTCTTCCATGCACGGTCTGTGTATATCATATATATATATATATATATATATATATATATATATATATATATATATATATATATATTACTGTATAAGAAGTTTTTTACATTTCTAAGAGGAGACTTCGGAGTTTTTAGGAAAGAATAAGTATCATATTTTGAGAAAAGGAAGTTTGGAAATGAAGTTTGCAAGAAAATATATTGAATTGACTTCCATAATTGCAAATTAAGTTAAAAATAAGTAGGATATAAACTGAAATAAGATAATAAAAATTTGAGTACAAGGGGTTAAACAAATAATAATAAATATATATTTTTTGTTGAGTTTGAACGACGGTTCAGGATCGACCTGCGGTCGACCCCTCTGCAGCATCCCGCCTCAATTGCGGGACTTGGAGAAGGAGGGAATTGGTGTCTGATCTCCTCCTGCCCTCGTAGCCAGCCACGCATGGCTGGTCAGAGACTTTGCACAAGAATCTGTCCAGCTTGTTCTTGAAGTTATTCAGGTCGGTGTGCTGGAGATTCCTCACTTCTTTTGGAAGGACATTGAAAAGCTTTGGGCCCCTTATTCTGAGGGTATTTTCCATCCTCGTTTTCATGGCCCCTTGTCCCACCGCAGCTGGGACTGTACAAAATCTGCCTCTTCTCTCATTCCAGTTTGTTTCTATTTCATTTCTGAGGTTAGGGACTGAGCCCTCAAGTATTTTCCATATGTATATTATTGTGTACCGCTCGCGCCTTCTTTCAAGAGAGTAGAGTTCCATGGATTGTAGTCGAGACCAGTAGTCTCCACCTTCCGTTTCCTCTATCTTAGACAAAAAAGTCCTTTGTATAGCGTCAATGTTCGCAAAGTCTCTTTTTCTGTGTGGGCTTGTGAGTTCTGAGCAATACTCAATTATTGGTAGGACTAGACTCTTCCATAATTTCAGCATGATGTTTGTTTTTCTGCTGCGGAAGCTCCCCCAGATGTTTCCCATTATTTTTCTAGCCGTTGTGATTTTTATTTTATTGTGCTCTCTGAATTCTGCATCCGACGACATTATTACTCTAAGATCCCTGACTTGTGGATTTAGTGTTATCTGTTTGGCTTGCAGAGTCTTGTACCCTTTTTTCTGTAGCTCCTTGTTATTACCATATCTTAGAAGTTGGAATTTTTCTTCGTTAAACTTCATATTGTTGTCTTCTGCCCACTGGAATAATGTTTCAATGTCGTTTTGTAATTTTCTTATGTAATCTTCCTTCAGTATTTCCTTACATATCTTTGTGTCATCTGCGAAGCATGATACAATACTGTCCTTAATATCTGCATCAATATCTGCAATCATTATTATGAACAGCAAGGGAGCTAATACTGTCCCTTGTGGGACAGAGCTCACGACTTCCGAGACTTCCGATTTAACTCCGTTTACCACCACTCTTTGCGTTGTTTGCGTCATGAAATTAAATAGCCACCTTCCTAGCTTCCCAGTAATTCCTGTATCCTTAAGTTTGTGTGCTATGATTCCATGGTGACATTTATCGAAGGCTTTAGCAAAGTCCGTATATTACAGCAATGTTTTGTCCTCGACACAATGTTTCTAATATTTTCTCCTGGTGGTCTAGTAGCTGTGACAGGCATGATCTTCCCGCCCTGATACCATGTTGATTTGGGTTGTATAAGTCTTTTTCTTGTAGGTAGTAGGTAGTTTTGCCTCTAATTATGCGTTCAAAACACTTTATAAGGTGTGAGGTGAGAGCCACTGGCCGATAATTTTTGGGCATTGCTCTGTTACCACCTTTAAATAGGGGGGCAATGTTAGCGTTCTTTAAGGGGAGTGGAATTTGTCCTGTGTCAAGTGATTTCCTCCATAGTAAGTATAGCGGTTTTGCAATACTCTCTTTGCATTTCTTCAGAAATGTGGCACTCCATGTGTCTGGCCCTGGCGCTGAATTGTTTCGCATCTGTGATAAGGCCGTAATTACATCTTCCGTGAACTCGAAGTCCCTTAATAGGTTTGTGCCGGGATTTGTTCTTAGTTGATCGGTATCTATGTCGAAAAATTCGTCTGGGTTTTCCACTTCTATCTCGGACTTAGGGGTGCTAAACACAGAATTAAATTGTTCCCTAAGCAGTTCATTTATTTCTTTCGGGTCATTTTTGTATTCGGCCTCCCCGTCTATCAACGGTCCAATACTCTCCTTACACTGCACTTTCCTTTTCGCAAACGTGTAGAAGTATTTTGGGTTATTTTTTGTTTTCTGCTAGGTTGTTTTCCTCCTCGTTTGTCTTATATATGAATGTTTGCTTTAGGTCCATTTCTATTTCGCCAAGGTTCCTCTCTAGTTTGAGTCTCTTTGCATCAGTTCTGCATCTGTGGAGATGTTTTACGGCTTGTCTTCGTTGCCTGAATAGAGTCCTGATTTTCTCCTCAAGCTTGCTACGTTTTCTTTCCTGTCTCTCTGGAATATGTTTCAGTATTATAGGTTTGGTTTCAGTCTCTATTATACATAGTATTTCTTGTGGAGTCTTCTCGTGAAGTAGCAATTCCCAATTTACCTCCTTTAAATCTTTATTTACGTTTTCCCAATTTACTTTCTTTGAATTTATGTTTAAGCCTTCAAATATTCCATCTGCCTCTCTAGGATGCGTTTTCGGACCTCTGGGTGCTAACTTCAATTGTATATCTATGAGGTTATGGTCGGAGAACTTTCTGTGCGTTACTTTTTTATTTATTATTATCTCGTTATTTGTCCAGATTAAATCCAAAACGTTCTCCTTTCTCGTGGCTTCACCGATTTCCTGATTAAGGGTGTAATGTTCCATAATATCTAATAGCATTGTTGCTTGGGTTCTGTCATCTTTAGTAATGCTGCCATGAAACTTCTCAACATATATAACTTCGTCAGTTTTCTTCCATGATATGAATAGGAAATTAAAATCTCTGATAATTAGAATATTTGTTGCTGGAGTTTCAAGTAATTTTAATGTTTTCTATTTCATTTGTAGCAAATTGGAATTCACTTTTTGTGGTGTTTGGTGGTCTGTAGATGTTCATAATGGTTAGGTTCAGTTCTTTTACTTCTAATATAATAACTTCAACTGTGCTGTTTGATTTCTTTACCCTCACTTCACATGTGTATGTGTTTTTCACGTAGATACAACACCCTCCTCTTCGTCTAGCCACTCTATCTGCTCTGTGTATGTTGTAGTCCAGCAATGTTACAGTATTTCAGTATTCTCGATGCAGTTTTCACAACCTTTTTCGCACTTATGTAAGTGTGTTTCCGTTAGGCATATGATATCTATGCTGGTATCCGTAGCTAAATTTTGCAAGTATTGTAATTTGCAGTCTGCATGGTCCGTATAGAGGCCTTGTATATTTGTGTATAATACATTTATCGGGTTTCTAATCTTCGTGTTCGATTTTCCTAAATAACGGTCGTTTCCTGGTCGATGTCGGTTCCTGTTTGGTTATTGGTTGGGCCGCTGCATTTGGGAGTATTGGGGTTGCGGCCCGTGATTCCACCGTGGTTGTTGTATTATTGGTGGGTGGTGTTGAATAGGAGGGTGATGTGCGTAATGTTGTGGTGTCTCTCCTTGTTAGAAGAGCAAGCTGAGCTTTTATTATCCTTATTTCTTCTAAAAAATATGTTTCATTACTCTTGTTATTACTTCTATGTCGAATATGATCTGTTCTTTCCCGTTCTCTTCTTTGCGTACCCTTTATGTGAAAATGCGGGCACTCTATGTTCAGGCATTTTTTCTCTGTAATTGACTGTCTGCACATACGAGGGTGAAAAAGTTGCAGTTTGGTCCGTACCTGCACTTCCCATTCCTCATCATAGAGAAGCATTTTATAGGGTGATTGTATGTGCAGTTTGAGCCAAATTTGCACGTACCTATTCGCACCTATTTTATAATATTCGCATATGGCCCGTCGTTTAAATGCCCTCTGAGTCTTATGTGATTCGATTTCCCTCTTCTGCTCCGCCACCACTTCTTCCCTACTCAGTGGGATTGTTTTCCTCGGCGTGTATTTCGTATCTCTCTCTTCTGCCGTGGGTACCTCTTTATCTGAGGCTGCTTTCGCCCCTCCCTGTAGTGTGTTTTCTTTTTCCTTCTCGGTTATGCAGGCGTTTTCTGTTTCCTGTTTTTCTGTCGATAAAACTGCTGTACTTGATTCTTTTATTTCAACATTATGTATTCTCCTCTGTACTAATTTTCTTAAAAAAAAAAAAAAAAAAAATATATATATATATATATATATGTTATATTATCTCCCCTCATTTCCAGTTCACAAAAAACGCTTTATTTCATTTAAACCAGACAACGCCCGATGCTGTAAAATTCAATGTCAAGTTCATTGCCACAACCCATGCAAACAAAGGATTTATTCAATTTTATATAATTGACGTACTTTGCATACCTAGATACGTTCCTAAAACGAAAAAAGAGATTAGCTTTTCCCGAATACACCCCATTTGAAATCTAAAATATTATCCATTTAGTACTTCCTTTCAAATAAAAAGTCACACGCGAAGTGAGGTGCAACAAAGAGCTATAACGTAGGCGCCGCGTGCTAATGACGTCACCACCTCGCGTGAATGACGCAGAGGAGGTTCCGGTTTTTCTAATATAAAAGAAGGTGCTCCACGCCCTTAAATCAGATTTCTGCACTCGGCGGTTAAACGCGGATCCCCGGATCGGAGCAGTGAAGGCTCAATCCGTATAGAGAGATTAATTCAGATTCCGACACCGCGCGATTAATTTCGGAACTCCTGGTTGTGGCAGCAAGGCCCAATCCGTATGAGAAACAAATAGACAATATTAGATTGAGAACGCCAGACAAGCCTCCAGGTTTGAGAGCGGGCTCAAGTCGCGTTAAAAAGTCTTGGGATAAATTATAACTGAGTAGTGAAGCAATTTTTATTTAAAGTCGATCCAATAAAGATATGACATTCGATAAATTTAATTTCAACTGTAATAGCACTCTAATTCAGGTAAAGTAAAAGAAAAACTTTGTCAAACGTTTTTTTTTTTTGTCTCCAATGACCCCTTAAATACCCGGCACTCAAGTAACGGTGCTTGAGGAAGTAAGAGTTGATACGACGTCTTCAGGTTATCATCATCATAGAGAGTACTTTTTTTTACACGGGAACAAACCCAGAAGAAGAGTGTAACATATGTATATATATATATATATATATAAGAACCTCCCAATCAACCAAAATTTGGGTGTCTCACCCCCGCATTTTTTTCCTATTAATATAAAACATGTACCAAAGAAGTTTTATTAAAATCAATTAATATTTAAGGGGGCCTCATAAGCAACCATCCCTACTAGGCCAAATTTACTATGCTTTCAGTCCTAAAATATTTAGTTCAATTCAGTTTCTAATTAATCAGTAGTCAATGTCTATTTTAGTTTATGCTGTTCTTTAACTGCTATTATTTGCCCTTATAATGGAACGCTAATAAAAAATTCGTGTAGTTATGTTTCAATAATTAACTAAATTTGAGTCCTTGTGCGGGACCAATAAGAATATTTATAATTACTTGAGGTTTTGCACATTTTCTTTTTTGTCAAATGGAATTTACTGAGGGGGTGAGACGGTGAAATTTGCAATTTCGAAAAATAAGGGCCACCCTAATATATATATATTATATATATATATATATATTATATATATATATATATAATATATATAATATATATTAGTGATGTAGGTCACATCCGCATCCGCACCCGCATCCGCACTTTGGACTGCGGATGTCGTGCGGATGTGGACCGTTGAGATAAAACGTCATTAATAAGCGGAAATTATCAAATTCTACTATATTAATAGAACTAGTTCATTGTGCGCAAAAGTGATGCAAGCGACAAGACGAGAGGCTGTTCTTGTATGAAGTTACTCTCTTGCAACCTACTTAGATCCACGTTACAAAGCTAAGTTATTTTCACCTAGTACATTAGAACGAGTTAAATCATCACTTGGCAAAGCAGTTGAAGAGTTTCAATCTCTTGAATCTGTCGCTTCGCCACCCACCAAAAGAATAAAAGTTTCAGTGACAGAACCAACACCTTCAACAAGCAAATCTATCACAGAATCTGTCTCTCAGTTTCTTGAGTCAAGCAGCAATGACGAGACCTACGTGATGTCAAAAGATGTAGTAAAAATGATCGAGAGCTATCACCAAGAAAAACGCCTGGTTGCATGTGACAATCCTATTAGTTGGTGGAAAAATACGCAGAATATCTATCCATACTTGAGTAAACTTGCAAGGAAACATTTAGCCTGTCCTCCAACAAACGTACCAAGCGAGAGATTATTTAGCAGTGCTGGATTAATATATGATGAAAAGAGAAACAGACTGGCAGCAGAAAAGGCAGAAAAATTAATGTTCCTTAAGCATAACCTTCCTATAATTAAGTTTGAACATTAAACGATGAACATCTTAGTTTACTTTATTTTAATTACTCATTTATAAATATGCCTAATAAAACTTTAAACTTAATATAAATAGTTATCAAGCTAATTAAAGATCTCTTTCTGTAAGGGTGGAGGTTGGGGAAAGAGGACGGTGGGTGCATTTGAGTTGGGTTCACGTCCCGCATCCTGGTAACACAATTATGGTTTCTAATTGTGGCTGAAACTCAACAAAATATAACGAATTTATTTGCAGACGAATTCACTAATTGATTTCTATATTAGTTAGATGCTTGATATTATTTTTATGTTCAGAGAAAAGTACAGCAATTATTGTACAATTAATCAATTATACTACATTATAGCTACAGCTCTCTCTATATAATAACTTATTATATACGTTAAACACAACAAATCTCGAATATATCCTAAAAAATAACGAAAATGTAGACATCCGCATCCGCATCCGCGGATGTTGAAATCAAACATCCTCATCCGCATCCGCATCCGCGGATGTGAAAAAAATGACATCCGCTACATCACTAATATATACACACACACACACACACACACACACACATATATATATATACACACCGTAAGATGGGGTAACTGGGCACCTACAGGGGTAACTTGGCCCCACTAAGTTTAAGGTAAATTTCGTTATATAAAAGTATGAATTATTTCCTTAAATTGTCGGTACCTACCTATGCAAAGGTACCTAAACTTTATGGAAAAAATAATAACGAAATTTACCTTAAAATTACAGGGCCCAGTTACCTCTGCAGGTGCTCAGTTATCCCATCATACGGTGTATGTATATATATATATATATAATATATATAGTCATGCGGGTTGCTTCTACAGAGCTTCAATTTAATATTTAAGAGAAATCCAATGACAAGGAGAAATGTAAATGCCATGAAAAGTCTTCTTTAATGCGCAACGTTTCGAGCAATACGCTCATCTTCAGGCTGTTTAATAACAATGTGAAATTAAAATCAATATTGAATGAAAAACAAAACAGAAAATTTCTATAACCTATTCGTAAAGACAAATTTTAAAAGACTGAGAAAAGAGGGTTAAATTCTAAGTTATACAGATTTACATATAAAAATTAAGAAGTTATTTTTAAATACATGTAGTAAAAGTGAAATTAATACACTGGAAAAATTACCAATAGTACACTGGAAACACTGGAACTATCTACCTTACACTGCAGTATCCGAGGCCGACTAATTTGAGCAGACAAAGAATGGGAAACACGAGAGAATGGCGAGGGCGATTGGGGACGGAGGGATTATAAGGAATTGGGGAAGGAGGAGGGATCATAGCAAATTGAGAGGGACGGCCGATGAGTCAACATTCAGACTAGGGGACAATGCTTTAATGAACAGCGATTCTAAAATTCTTAGTGAGTTGGGACAAGTATTACAACCAAGAATTTTAAAATTGTCTAAAGTGACATCAATTTTACATTCTATGCTGTGTTCGCGAATCCTCGAAACCTCTTTAGTTTTTAAAATTTTACCTGTTCGGCCACTTATTCCCATATGCGAATAAAATCTAGCCCTGAGAGAGCGAACAGTGCTGCCGATGTAATTCCCAAGGAGACACCTAGGGCAGGTAAATAAATATACAACACCGCTACGCAACGAGTCAGGGGTTCGATCCTTCGCTGAGAAAAAGCTACCTAAGGACGTTTTATTAATAAATATGATGCGGAAATCAGTATGATAAAAAAATTTCCTTAACAATTTTGTAAATTTAAGCTTAAATTCCTTATTCAAAGGACCCATTTCAGGTACCAAGAAATATTTTATATCCTTCGGTACTGTAATACATGGAAGTTGAGGGCTATAAACATTATTTAAGAAGGATCTAATTAGTTTGTCTACATATTGAACAGGAAAACTATTATTAGTAAAGTATGATCTTAGATTATTAAATTCATCATTAAGTAAGGTAAAATTAGAGGTCAAATTATATCCTCTGAACAGGAGAGTTTTAATACAAGACATCTTATAGTTGAAATCAGTAAAACTAAAAAAATTCATGCCCAAACCAGTGAAAGTGGGTTTCCTGTAAACTGATGTAGTAATAGAATCACCGTTTTTCGAAATTAAAAGATCTAAGAAGACTTTTCATGGCATTTACATTTCTCCTTGTCATTGGATTTCTCTTAAATATATATATATATATATATATATATATATATATATATATATATACAGGGTGGTTCAAAAGTTCCTATCTATTTGGCTGAAATAATGATATTTCTATTTTATTTTACAGGCCATAGATGATGATGGATGTACAAGAACGTGTGATGGTAGTACTTCGAGAAATTCGAGAAAAATTCGAAAGAAGATTTCACAAACCAGGACCTACAGACAAAGCAATTCGCGAGCTGGTCAATAAATTTAAAAGAACACGATCTGTTCATGATGAAGCAAGATCTGGACGTCCAGGTACTTCTCAAGAAAATGTCGAATTGGTAAGAGATGCCTTTGAAACAAATCATAGAATGTCAATTCGCACAGCATCACGTAGACTATGCATACCAAAAACGACTGGTCTAAGGATTTTAAAATCAACATTAAAAAAGAAAAGTTACCATATTCAAGTGCTACATGAGTTACACGAAGAGGAATATCCAAGACGAGCCGCCGTGTGCAAAGAATTGATTGAAAAAATTAATTTCGAAAACTTATTAAACCACATTCTTTTCATCGATGAGGCGACATTCCACACATGCTGAAAGGTTAATCGACATAATTGCCGTATCTGGGCGAGAGAAAAACCAACCGAGTTCTATGAATGGGAGAGAGATTCTCCTAAAGTTAATGTCTGGTTGGTATGACAAGATCGAAGAACTACGGACCTTTTTACTTTGCAGAAGCTACGGTAACAGGCCCAATTAATTTTGACATGCTTCATCAGTTTCTTCAACCCCAGCTTCTGATTCTCCTTGTTTCCTCTAATGTTATCACAACCGTAAAATGTACAATACGTAACAAATCCTGGCCCTAATTTAAAATTATCAGCCGCTCCAAACGCGCGTCCACCCAACCTCGACAAATTGTTGGACAAATTTATAAAGAAAATAAGGTACAAAAAGAAATGACAGTATTAAACAGCACATTTTGACCAAAGATAATAAGAAACTAATAGGAAGGAGCTAAAAACCTCAACGTATGTCGACAGTTAGCAGCTGACGAGGAAATTTCTAACAGTGGCTGTATCCTCCAGCGCGGGACATGTCAACGCGAAGAAGAGGCGATGTCAAACCGAAACATGAACGCGCTGGTGGCCAAACTTCCTGAAATCTCCGTGCAGCGGGCTGTCTACGGTTGGCCAGACTGGCAGTCGAAGGCCTGTTGCGTGGCACGGTCAGAGTGCCGATCGGCTCCCGGGGCCGGGCCTATAGCAGCGTGCTATTTTTTTAATTTACGAGGAGAAATTGCGTGCTTCCCGGACTACTCTTACTCTCCGGCGACATTAAGACTAATCCAGGCCCCACTACAACTTACACATGTCACCATACACAAAGACAGACAGAATAGGACCATGAGACACATACAGAGGCATAATATTAACATATTACAGTACAACGTAGATGGCCTCACAAACAAAATCATGCAACTTAGGGAATTCGTGCACAAACAAAACATTCACATAGCACTTATACAAGAAACAAAACTAAAACGCACACACAAAACACCCACCATCCCTGACTTCACGGCGATCCGTCAAGATCGTACTGGGGGTCACGCGGCTGGACTCATCACTTACATACGTAAAAGCATTAGCTACACTGATGCCACCCAAAACATTACAAACACGATCCAAGTAGATAACACGATAGAAATACAGGCAGTTAACATTAAAACACGCGCAGAACACAACACCACACTCATCAACATTTAGATCCCACCAGATAGTTCACCTTAGACGCAAGCCAATTACAATCCACAGTTACACAATCTGGCCTCTCTCACTAATATCATCTTAGGAGGAGACTTCAACGTTTGAGAAAATAGTTGGTACTTGCACAACCAAAGCAACACCAGAGGCGCCAACATAGCCACACAGCTAAACAGCCTCTTCATTCTTAACAATACAGAAGAACATACACACATACCACATCAAGCAGGATACTGAAACTCCACCCCAGATATAACGTTCTGTTCCCCCTCACTAGCAATACACACACTGGACAACAGAAAACAACTGTCATCAGACCACCTGCCATCATCATTACAACACGTTCTACACTCTGCCCCAACAGCCTTAGGCACACTTACAGAAATTACAAGAAAGCTGATTGGCAACAGTTCAAACTACAGACTGAGAAACAATTCACCACATTAAACTGCACACCCATCATAAACATCAATACAACACTCGAGACATTTAATCAGATCTTCGATAATGCAAACAAATACATACCCAAGGGCAACATTAGGAAATACAACCCAAATTACACTAGAGAAATAGCCCACCTCATAAAGCAACGTAACAACCTCAAACATAACACACAAACACCACACACAGAAGCCATAAAACAGCAGATACAACAGCTCAACACAGAAATAAACAACAAACTTGAAGAAAAACAAACAGAAACATTTAGGGGATTCATAACAACACTAAACCACTCCACAGATACATCCAGGCTATACAAAACTATAAACAGCATTACCCACTCTAACAGCGGCATTCACACCTCACACGCGGCTATCTGTCGCAGCCAAAATAATATCCCAACATATACACAACACGCTAACATTCTAGTTAATCACTACGCAAAGATAAGCCACTTAAACAGAGACAACAACCAGAAACACGTAGACAGACAAACAGCCAGACACAAGAAAACCTACAGACTCAACAAGACCATTACATCCTTTAATACAGACCAGACCACCAAGATCATGAAAAACATTAAGAATTCGAAGGCTACTGGACCAGACAACATATATAACATACACCTTAAACACTTGGGCCCACAGGGAATACTAGCTCTCACAAATATCAGCACATATTCATACCAACACTGTATTATTCCTGACATATGGAAACAAGGTAAAATTATTACACTACTCAAACCAAACAAAAATCCAACAGAACCAGCTTCCTATAGCACACCTTCCAAAGTAACAGAAAGACTACTCTTACAAATCACCAACCTACACATACCACTATCGCCTACTCAACATGGATTCAGACCTCACCACTCAACCACGACTAAACAAAATACTCAACACAAACATACACAATACCACCAAAAGGTGGTTGAGCAACTATCTTTCAGGAAGATACTCACATGTCACATTTAATGGCAAGTCATCCAAAACAAGCTTTTTCCGAACGGGTCCCTCAAGACTCTGTTCTCTCACCAACACTGTTCAACTTATACATGCATGACATTCCAACACCCATAGATAACAAGCTTACCTTATCGTCACATGCAGATGACATCACTCTAACATCCACCCACAACAACATCGACACCGCTACATATAACCTAAAAACATACATAAACAGTATACAAGACTGGCTCACACACAATAGACTCAAAGTATTGCCCACAAAATCAACCATCACCTTGCTAACAAGCAACACAAAAGAACACCAGATAACTCCACAGTTTACACTAAACAACACCAACATTCCACGCACTCACAGGACCAAAATACTTGACGTCACATACAACACATCATTATCTTTTGGAAACCACATTCAGGACATTAAAAACAAATGTACGTCAAGACTTAACACGCTTAGGGTACTGACAGGCACAAACTTTGGACACCAGCAGGAAACATCATTTATATACAAACAATATATTTGCTCAGTTATGGACTATGCTAGCTCATGCTGGGTACCCATTATCCCAAACACACACATAAACATCTTACAAATAATACAAAACAACGCACTTCGTATCATTACAGGATGTACTCAAACAACACCAATAGAACACCTGCACACAGAAACAAAACTACTGAAAGTTAGTGAACATTTAGACATGAGGGGAACACAATTCATGGCAGCAGCGACAACTAACTCACAACATCCTTGCCACTACATATACAATCATGCACTGACACCTCGCACCATTAAGGTAACACCAGAGAGACATTATAACCAAATACTCCATTCCATACCACGCCCCACAGACATCACACAGTACAGAAAACACATACACTCACACCTAACCCACAAAGCACTGACACGACTCGGTCCGAATGTGATCCTAGGTGCGAAGCCGCCACCCATTGACAGGTCAGAGACCAGCCTGAGCAGATCGGATCGATTTAACTTAGCACGATTCCGATGTGGACATCACCCCAACTTACAGACATATAAACACAGACTAGACAACTCCACAGACGACACCTGCCACCTGTGCTAGGACACACCACAAACAATTGAACACATTATGACAGACTGTACCGCTCTAGCACAACATAGAACACAACACATCACTGCTGCGTTGAACCTCTGGTCCACTCCGGAGAGGGCGATCGGTTACCTGCGTGCCGCCGGCTTGCTCGATCAGGGTGGGCTGATCGGCTACCAACAACAACAACAACCCCAGCTTTGTTCAGATGGTATTCTCGACACTGTTGTCTTTCAACAAGATGGAGCTCCATATCACTATACAAATATCGTTCGGGCGTACCTCGATGAGCTCTTACCAAATCGCTGGATTGGACGTGTGGAAACAAGCCTTGGGTAATACGATCTTCAGATTAGATTTCGTTGCGTTAGATTTCGTTGCGTGGGGCTTTAAAAAGTATGAGGTTTACAAAACAAGAGTTACAGACCTGCAGCATCTGCGAACCCGCATTGTCGCGGCAATCGCTAAACTAACCTCAGAGATGCTTGAGAATGTGTTCCGTAATGCAGTGGACAGATTTAAGATTTGCAGAGACACTGATGGTGCTCATGTCGAATCTTGGGCCTAAGCTTGATAAATAAATGTACATCTAATTATGTTACTACATTTTTATCCTAAAATACTATTATTTCAGCAAAATAGATAGGGACTTACTGACCACCCTGTATATGAAATGCAGAATGTGATAATTCACGGATGTAGAGAGGTACTTTGTTGAGGTAACAAAATTTTACATTTTTGTTGTTCGAAAAAAAAGATATTTGTTCTGAATAGGTTTGATTAAACGAAGTGAGGTTATTTTGTGTTTGGATGTGTTAAGTGGTCCATCACTATTCATGCACTTCACGGGAAACCATTCGAACTCTTGTTTGCGCCCTAGCCACTTAATAAATACTTCTTGGTTCACTGACACTGAAGTTAACTTTTTTTTAGTTATGAAATTAATAAATGTAGGTACCTCACTTTTGCGGAGAAGCAAGAATGTGTGTGTGTGTATGTGTGTCTAAGATTTTCCAATTTTCATTTAGAAAAAAAGATTTTTGGGCCACATGGTGTTCTTGGTCTCTTGTTTGCTCGCAACGGTTCCTTATACACGACACAGCTTAATTCGAGCATCGGGTGAGTATGCAATCATGCGACACAAGGAACAATCGATCGGCTGTTATCAGCCTCAGTTCAGGCGAAAAATAGCTTCAGAATAAGCAGGGACATTTCATTAGAGACAATTTTTCTCTTAAGATAGTGGCGTTTCCCAATTTCTTATTTTATGAACCTATTTGGTCAAAACTTAAGCTCCCATTATGGAATCTATTGGGAAGATTATGTCGTTGTTACGCGAGAATAATCTCGGGATTAATTTTAAAAAATTTTAAATGTCTCAAAAAACAGTTATTTCGGTTATGGTAAAAATGATTTATTTATACGGCAAATTACGTTTGATCTCTTATATTTTTTTTTAAATCATACTGGAAAAAGAATATTCCTTCATTTTAATGTAAACCTTAAGCCTAATAATAACATACTCGCTTTTGACTCGTTTAATCAATGTACTTAAAATTTTATTAAATGCAGTATTTAAAGCGAATATAATACTGTCAAAACTTAATTTACTGTATAATAAGGCTTTTTGGATCTGTTCCCATTTCGTCCACGAGACCCTTTATCGACACTAATAAAATAACTTAAATTAACCTAAAATAACTTCTCGATTAAATGTCCTTTTGAGAGAGTGAAAAATTAGCCAAATTTTTTAGTTTATGAATTAAATTTCGCACCAAAAAATATTATTTGGTTAATCCTAAATATTAATTTTCTCTTGATATAACTATATTTTCCTAAATTTCAATTTTAACACCAAACTAGTCTGCTTATTTATTTAGTAATATGCTTTAAAAATTAATCCCGAATGAATTATAGTTTTTTACTTCCTTCCAGAAAGAGTCCAAAGGATGGTAATTTAGTCAGATTTCATCCTGAACAGTGGAGCCACAAGTTGATAAAAGTTGGCACCATAACAAAAATATGGCGCTATAAAATATTTCCCCTCGTTAGAAAATTATATGTTAACTATATTTCTCTTTATTTTGAAAAAGGAAATGTGACTTATTACTTCTTACTTATTTAAAATATATTCTATAAATAATGGTGAAAATTGAAAGCAGACATAATTCTCCTCCAAAAGGGGGTTGTGTGTTGGTCTTTGCTTAACATAAATATTCCATTTGCAAAAGGATTTAAGTAATAGATGGGTTGCCCATTAAAAATATACAGTATATGTATATGACTGGGTCCGCCTTTTAGTTTGGCCACGACGGAGTCATATATATATATATATACACACACAGTATATAATGTCTTAACCCCGCTTCCCGTCGATAAGCGAAGTTAAGCGACATTCGGTTTGGGTTGTAGTTTGATGAGGGACCGTCCTCCGCATCGAGATTATGTAGCGACCCCTCTGTCATATGACCTTAGGGGCTTTTCCGTTCTATGGGCACCAACGAGTTTAGGTTAGGTTGTCTCAGGTCAGGTTAGGTCAGGTTATGCTATGTTAAGTTAGGTTAGGTTAGGTTTGGGTTAGGTTAGGTTAGGTATGACCAATAATAATGATAATGTAACATAATAAATCGTCAAATTTTTGAAGAAACGACAAATATTTTTTGTTTTTATTTATGTTCATAGCTGTTAAATTAAATAAATTAAATTTCTCTCATTTCAATGGTGCCTATAGAACGGAAAAGGTCCGACCTTAGATATTGCAAAGGAGATTAAACAACCCTATCAGACATTTATATATATAAATATATATCTCGGGTTCTTTTGTTATATATGTGACACTTAAAAAGGTTTGTATTTTTTTTATTAACTGAAATAAAAGCATGAAATTTTTACTGTACCTTCTCCGCATATGGAAAATTAGTCCCATAGTGCAAAATACAATACGAAACTTAAACGATACTTTCGACGTGTTGGTTTACGTCGTCGTCGTCGTCGGCCTAGGCAAGCTACGGCTTGGGACCGTAGCGCATCTATCCGGTATAGGTTAACCTGGATGATGTAGCCATAAGCACTGCCGCTAGTTAAGTGCCAACCAGTGATTATCTCACTAGCCGTATTGAGTCCGTTAGGCGAAACTGCGACAGTACCAAAGGTGGAAAATATAACCTTTGGTTTTCTATTATTTATTTGCAAAATGGACATGGTATTAGATTAAAATAAATATTTGAATATAAATAATTAACTGACAATTGTGATATATAATTAATTATGTTTACATACAATAAAATAATATAGTATACATAAAATTAGTATTAATGTGGTTCACAATTGAATTATAATGGGGTAACTAATTTAAAATGAATTTATAGCTATTCCGAAATTCAAGACGGTAAAATTAACATTTATCTTGAAACTAAAATAAGAGTATTCACTACACACTCCCCCACCAGAGAGGAAGTTCAAAGAGTTCCGAACGACACAGATTTCCGCTGAACCTTTTTGGTAGCTACTTGTACCTCACTTAAGGTTGATTCCAAAAACGCAGGCTTAAGACGATCGATAGAAACCTTGTCGACCTTGGAACCGCGCTGGATGAGAAATGATTTGCGCGTACGTCGGAGAACTTCATAGGGTCCGTCATATGGACATTGGAGAGGCCGTTTTTGGGACAGGTACACGAACGAAAACGTGGGTGCAAGACTGGAGGGCTGGGGAAACAAAGATGTTCTGTTGGCTAGTCAATCGAGGGGGAACAGGCTGAAGGGACTGCATGTGAGAGGAAAGTGTTTGAGCGAATTCCGTAGGATCGCATGACTTATCCCCTGCAGTGAAGTAGCCACCTGGTAGCCGCAGTGTTGTTCCATAGACTAGTTCAGCCGCTGTAGTCTTCAGATCACTCTTAAATGCAGAGCGAATACCAAGCAAAACGAGTGGAAGCTTATCCATCCAATGGGAGTCTTCGTGACACATAAGGGATGACTTCAGCTGGCGATGGAAGCGTTCGACGAGGCCGTTAGCTTGCGGATGATACGCACAGGTATGCGCATGTACTGTACCCAACAAGCTGGTAAACTTCTTCCAAAGCGAAGACTCAAATTGGCGACCTTGGTCAGTGATGACTTTTGTCGGCAATCCAAATCTTGATACCCATCCATGAAGAAAGGCTCTTGCAACAGTTTCCGCTTGGATATCAGGAAGTGGGATGGCTTCAGGCCATCTGGAAAAGCGGTCGAGACAGGTGAGCAGATAACGTTGGCCTTGAATCACTGGAAGAGGGCCAACAATGTCTACATGAATTATTTCAAATCGCTGGGATGGGGGCGGAAATGCGTCAAAGGGGGACCTGGTGTGCCTTTGGACTTTGGCACGCTGGCAGGCAAGGCACGTTTTGGTCCAATGTTTGACATCCTTCCGCATCGAGGGCCAAACAAAGCGAGAGGTAACCAGGTGTTGCGAAGCACGGATACCAGGAGGGAGGGCTTATGAAGATCCGTGAAGACTGCTTGTCTGTGACATGGAGGGACATAAGGGCGAATAGCAGCTGTTGATACGTCGCAATAAAGAGGCACAGACAATCCTGGCATACTCATTTTCTTGAGGGAAAGTGAGTGAGTGGAGTCTTCTCTGAGCAGGTCTTGTAGTTCCGTATCCTTATCTTGATCCTGTGCAATAGCATTCCACAGTGTAGAGCTGAGGGTAACAGAAGTAATCTCTATTCTTGAAAGTGCATCCGCTGGAGTGTTCAAGACACCTTTGATGTGGCGGATATCTGTGGTAAATTGCGAGATATAATCAAGTTGCCTGATGACTCTGGGAGAGTGGTTACAGCTGTTTTTATTGAAGACAGTGACCAAAGGTTTGTGGTCGGTAAAAACACAAAACTCTCGGCCTTCAAGGAAATGTTGAAAATGCTTCACGTTTAAGTAAATAGCAAGAAGTTCACGTCCGAAAGCACTATAACGCGTTTGGGCTGGCTGCAGCTTTTTCGAGTAAAACGCGATGGGTGCTTGTCGACCGTTAATGGTTTGTTCCAACACTCCACCGATCGCAACATCTGATGCATCGACCGTCAGAGTTAGGGGGGCATTACTGATAGGAAATGACAGAGACAATGCACTATTGATAGCATTTTTGGCATTGTCGAACGCCTGTAAACTATCGCTACACCATACCAATTTCGTTACCTTGCGTTTGTGTGTGATCATAGCGTGTAGAGGAGCAAGAACACTGGCACAGTTTTTAATGAACTTGTGGTAATAATTTATCAAACCTAGAAAACCGACGTAACTCACGCTGATTACTTGGCATAGGGTAATTTTTTATCACTTCACACTTGTCCTGAAGGGGGGTAATTCCGTGCTGCGAAATCGTGTGACCAAGAAATTCCAAGGTTGGCTGTGCAAACACACATTTAGATGCATTAATAGTAACACCGTATTGTTCTAAGCGTTGAAAGAGGAGTGAAAGATGTTCCTTATGTTCCTCTTCCGTTGAGCTGGCCACAAGCAAATCATCGATGTAGGCATAAACAAAGTCTAAGCCTCTGGTGACCTCATCTATAAACCTCTGAAAGGTTTGCGCAGCATTCCGTAGCCCGAACGGCATCTTCACAAATTCGAATAACCCAAATGGTGTACAAACTGCAGTCTTGGGAATATCCGAAGGCTCTACGGGAATGTGGTGGAAAGCCTTAACGAGATCTATTTTACTGAAGATAGATTTGCCGTGGAGAAGAGAAGTAAGTCTTGGACATTTGGTACCGGATATCGGTCCGGGATGGTTGTCGAATTCAAAAACCGGTAATCCCCACATGGTCTCCAGTCTCCTGACTTCTTCTGGACCAGGTGTAGGGGAGAGGACCAACTGCTTTTGGAAGGTCTTATTATCCAAGATCCATCATAAGCTGGAATTCCGATTTGGCAGCTTTCAGTTTGTCCGGGGCAAGACGTCTGGGTTTTGCAAACACAGGGGACCTTTTGTTGTAATGTGATGGGTAATGGTGTGCTTAATGGTATCACCCATCTGCATCGGTTGAAGAATTCCTGGATATCGCTGGAAAAGGCACTGGTACATGGAATTAGGGGGAACGAGGGAAAGTGCAGAGTTCGAGGCGTCCGGAAGGGCAACCTGTTTGGCAAGAACAGAAAGCAGTGTGGCCTGGTCGCATAAGCGTCGCTTGTCAAGATCCACCAGGAGTTTGAAATGCTGGAGGAAGTCAGCGCCGATTATGGGATGCTGCACTTGAGCACAGATGAAAATCCACTTGAAGGATCGGTGAAGGCCCAAGTTTAGTTCACGCGACTGAGTACCGTACGTGGGTATGCGTGAACCGTTAGCAGCGTATAGAGGCGGAGATTCCGAGTGCGTATGACCAGATTTTTGAGGGAATACACTGACTGACGCTCCGGTATCGACCAAGAAATTGATACCAGAGTTCCTGTCCTTTATGAATAACAGGTTGGCAGTGCGAGTACTAGACGCCATTAGGACTCGCTGCTGGGGTTTTCCGACGAAAAATTGCAAGGGGAGATGCACTTCCTAGCCTTCTTTCCAAATTTCGAGTGGTAGAAGCAGATCTTCCCGGAACTCGAACGATGCCTCTTCGTAAATCTTGACCGAGAATGGCTTCTTTGCCGTTGATTTTGTAGCAGAGAACAAACGTGGTTGAGTCGTTGACTTAACTCTTTCACTTTCAACTCCAGTTCCGATTGTGTGTTCACGTTGTTGACCGGAGCTGTGTCAATCTCCACTACTTTGTCGGCAGTTTCTGCTAGTTTATCAACTGGAGTAGCAGGATCCATAGTGGCCAAGACACGCTGAGCTGATGGAGGAAGTTTCTGCAAGAACAACTGTCTAAAGATGTCCTTATCGAAGGTTTGTGCGCGTTCGCCTAGAGCGCACTGCATAGCCCTCAGCATTTGAGTGGGCTTACGGTCTCCAAGTTCTTCTTTTGAGATTAACTGATGTAGTTTCTCACGCTCGGAGACAGTGGTGCGGCGCAGGATGGCAGACTTCAGATCGTTGTACGGGTCCTCACTCGTGGAAGGAGATACGATGACGTCACGGACTTCAGAGATGATGCTCGCTGGTAGAGAGGACAAAACATGATCGTATTTCGTCCTGCTAGTGGTGATCCTTCCCAAGTTGAATTGTGATTCCACTTGGTGGAACCAAATAAATGGATCACCCGGCCAGAAGACGGGGAGCTTTACGCTCAAGTGGGAGATGGCACCAGCGTCGTCAGGCATCTTCTCCTATGCTTGCTAACGTACAAGCAAGACGACAAGTTCCCAACGAAGGAGTGGAGGTTGAGACGAGCGCAGGCACAGAGCGCACGGGCAGGGGTGAGGGGCAGAGGGCACGAGCGACATTACAGTCTGGTCCTAGTCGCTCGGGTGAAGGGGGTGATGGGCAGAGGGCACGAGCGACGTTACAGTCTGGTCCTAGTCGCTCGGGTGAAGGGGGTGATGGGCACGAACGACATTACAGTCTAGTCCTAGTCGTTCGGGTGAAGGGGGTGATGGGCACGAACGACATTACAGTCTAATCCTAGTCGTTCGGGTAGAAGGGGTAATCCAGCTCCGGGGTCACCAATTGTTGGTTTACGTCGTCGTCGTCGTCGGCCTAGGCAAGCTACGGCTTGGGACCGTAGCGCATCTATCCGGTATAGGTTAACCTGGATGATGTAGCCATAAGCACTGCCGCTAGTTAAGTGCCAACCAGTGATTATCTCACTAGCCGTATTGAGTCCGTTAGGCGAAACTGCGACAGTACCAAAGGTGGAAAATATAACCTTTGGTTTTCTATTATTTATTTGCAAAATGGACATGGTATTAGATTAAAATAAATATTTGAATATAAATAATTAACTGACAATTGTGATATATAATTAATTATGTTTACATACAATAAAATAATATAGTATACATAAAATTAGTATTAATGTGGTTCACAATTGAATTATAATGGGGTAACTAATTAAAATGAATTTATAGCTATTCCGAAATTCAAGACGGTAAAATTAACATTTATCTTGAAACTAAAATAAGAGTATTCACTACAGACGGAAGGGTCCTGTCTAACAGATTTCTTGCGGTTTATGATAAAGGAATGTCATGACCACCAACATCACCAGATCTAAACCCCTGTGACTTTTATCTGTGGGATTATTTAAAAGATATTTAAAAGAATCCACATAATTGAAAGTATCATTTGAACAAGAAATTTCTCAGATTTTAACAGATACTCTGTCCAGAGTATTGCAATTTTGTTGTTTGTGTGCAAAGAATTAATGAGTTAAGAGGACATGACATAGAGCATGTTTTGCACTAGGGGACTAATTTCCCAGGTGTAGATAAGGTACGATAAAAATTTAATGTTTTTATTTCACTTAATAAGAAATACGAACCTTTTAAAGTGACAGATGTTTAAAAAATCACCCATCGCGTGACCAAATTATCCTACCCTCATATTCACAATTATTCATTGCTCATAGCAGAGTTCTACTCTTCTATCCTGATTATCCTCGTTAATAGCTTGCCAAAGCCTAAGTATGTAAGGTTCCACTTGTTCACTTTTTTGGAGAACGCTGGTATGCCGTTATTACAGTTTCCACATTTTGTTCACTTCGCCCTGTCCGCTTTCTCCCGCACTTGATTTTAGTCACATTTTGGACAGTTCCTTGTTCTACAAATTTATCACGTATGCGACTAATTGTTGTACGAGTGTACGAGTGGCTGCTGTTCCATACTCTCGTATCTAGACACGCTGCATTTCATTTACATTTTCATACTTCCAGTACCACTTCAAAATGTTCTTCTTCTATTCGAAAGTCAGCCGTGTACCCCCCATTTTAAAGATGGCTTATGGCTTAGGCTATGTAAGATACTAAGATGACTATGATTAGGGGGGGGGGGAACAGAAATGGTGACCCCCAGTTTTCTGGTCTTTAAAAGTTGCTATCATACAAAAGAAGTAAAATGAACCATGTTTCACAAATATCTGATGTCAATAAACCCCCTGTACAGTGTACATGCCCTCTGAAGTTTTGCTGATATTAACAATGAAAATTATTAGCCACTTTTTCTGGTTTTGTTAAAAAAATACTATTGAATTGCTATGACATCAATATTCACATCATAAATTTAGTTAACTGAATTGTTTGCTGATGCTAAATAACAATATTAGCCACAAAGACTGATTATTTGACATTGATTATTATTTTATGATTATTATTTACATATAATCATAATATTATATTATTATATATTATATATTATATTATATACATTATATTATATATATATATATATATATATTATATATATATATATATATATATATATATATAAATAATTATTATATTACATGATTATTTTAGTTGTAACTTTTTTATGCTTGTTTAATAATTTTTTCTCATTTACAGGAGCTAAAGAAATCTTAAAATAGACTTACAGTAATTAACAGGATCAAAATGAGAGAGTTACGTTCTGCTTCCACGCGCCGTATGGAGATGTGGAATATATTGAGCTATATCAGTTTAAGGCAGGTGTACTGCCACTCCAGCAATATGTTATTCAAGTGATGATGTTCATGCTGAGGCCAGCCAGAGCTGGTAAGAATCAACTTTCTGTTAGTGATGCTGCATGGAAAGTTGCCTACAACTTGCAGAACCTTTGGATCTGGTGCAACCTATACACAAAGTCGATCAGTAACATTGTCAACCAGATAACAAAATTGTATGAAGAGTTCAAAAAACACTGTCAGGTTCGCTCACAGAGAATGACTGAAGCAAAACGAGCAGAAATTTCAGAATTCAACATCCACTTGGATGAAGATGTTTCTAATTTTCTCAATAAGTATGAACACATCACTAACCAACTTGCATGCATCCTGCGCTCATTCAGTAACCTTGAATATATTCGCATCCTTTGTCTAGCTAGCTGGTGCACTAATTGGAATACATTTGATTGAACCATTCATCAGTCTGACATCGGCTAGCACAACAGATAGATTTAAAACGGTTCTGTGGAATGAAGACATCCGTAATTCAATCACGAAAGCCGTTAACTGCTACAAATCAAGAGTCACAAATGTTCTCAGCATCATGATGAAGAAATTAGCAGCTGGATGGCAGAAACAACGTGGAGACATATTCCAGTTTGGTGACTGTGATGCGGAAGCCCCTCGAAAGGTAAGTGCAATACATAATTTTATAATGTCCTATTGTTGTTGAATTGATGCTGTTTTTGTATCCTCATGGTACAGTACTATTTTATTCCTTTTCAGGTAGCATCGATGGATCAGGAGAAACTACAGAAAGCACCAATCAACAACTTGCATCCAGAACGGTCAGTGGGCAGCATCAACTATGAGCTCAGTCAACGTGGTGCAAAACAGCTACCTATGGCCAGCCGTGCACATGTAAAAGGAAGAAGCACTGACTTGATTGAAGGCAAGTCTATGGCCAAAGTATACGTAAAACTAGTACAGCAAGATGGTCCCCTTCCTAACGTGTTGGTAGAATGGAGCAGAAAGCAAC